>JAFIDM010009631.1:172741232-172767160 GCA_023159025.1 Thereuonema tuberculata
GGGGAATGCTGAAGGAAATGCTTTTTTAAGTACAACCTCCAGCAAACATTGCTGAGCTGCAGCAAAAGATTGTGACAACTATTAGGGTAATGGAACAACCTATCTTTCGGGACATGGTGGACAACCTAAGCAATCACTACGAGTGATCTACAACCTAAGCAATCACTACAAGGAGATCACATTGAACATGTATTTGTCAACAACCACCATTGATTATTCTTTTGGTTGCAGCGTTTTCTATTCAAAACGGTTCAGTGTCGTTTGTTTTGGGCCATATTGTAGTAGAATTATTTTAGGAGTTTATGGCTTCATTACAGATTCAGCAGGGTCCACAGAATTGTAAAGTTGAAGAAGACTAATATGTTATGTTTTCTACAATTATAATGTAGTAATGTTGGAACAATTAGATTAAGATGCTGATATAATCACTTAACATCTAGATTTTTTTTTTTTTAAATAAAAGGCCTAATTTAGTCAGTTTTGATGAATTTCTACCTATTTGAGTTTTTTTCATCTTGGCAGGTTGTGGTAGATTAGACTTAACAGATTTTTAAATTTAGATTAAGGCAGTATGCACCAATTCTCTGCCAAAGTGGTTGTCGGTTGATGAGCCACCACATGTAATCGAAGCTCTACAGATCTTCAAATAAAAGTTGGTGTGCTCCAAGCAAAATTAGAGAACACTTGGCAGCATTGCTGAATTTGATGAGATTTTCATCATGCTTTAATTAAGAAAAAAAATGATAACGAAATAGAAGAAGAAAAAAAGACAAAATTTTTAATAAAATAGGGTTAGTTATGTGTTTCATTTAACTTGCACTTTTTAAGAATTTTTTGGTGATTTTAAAAATTTATGTGTCAACCTTAGTTGTTGATAATGTATTGTGTTTCTAAAAGTGGCTGCAATTGGTTAATAAATTTTTAACATCATTTCTAGATCACTTTTCGTAGGTTCAAGTACTTTTCAAAATGGAAAAGGGAAAACAAAAAACATAGGCAGAATTTTCTCTTAAAGACAAAAACTTTCAAGTCAAGAATCTTCAAAGAAATTACCACTACCTAATATTATTTTGGGAACTTTTAGTAGTGTACATATATTTTAATTCATCATCAAAAAATCACAGGATTCGGAGTTGATGTCATCCATCTTGAAAAAAGTTAAGAGCACAGGGGCTAATGAGAGTTTTCTAATTAAGGAATTATTTAACCAAAGAAAATTGATCAGCTATATTTTGATGATTCAACAGTGATTTAATGACAGATTAATGCACAGAAAATGTACGTTAAGGGGAGATTTGAACTACCTTAATATGTAACGTAATCTGAATACACACCACCTTAAATGCTTTTTTTTGGGGGGGAGGCATAAAAAGGCTTAGGCTTGATTTATGGTGGTGTGCACCAAACTTAAGTTAATATTGAAGTTGTTAATATTTTAAGTTTTTGAAATCTCCCCTTATTTTACATTGGCTGTGCACCAACATTCCTAGCAACTTTAGAAATCGCAGGTGAAGAATCAAAATTTAGCTGCCCAATTTTCTTCAGTTAAATCATTCCTCAATTAAAACACTCCCATCAGCTCCTGGGCTGTTCTCCTTTTTTCAGATGGCTGACATCGACTCAGATTTCCCTGATTTTGACAATGAAATAGATATATGTACAGTAAAAGTTCCAAAAATAATGTTAGAAAGGGCTAATTCATATGTGATAAGACCAAACCGCACAATAATTAAAAAACATGAATTAAAAGAATAAAAACATTACTAGTTTCATACTTTATAGTTAATGTTTCTAAAATATTTTCTGAGGTATGTATCTTTTTCTCTTCCGAAAACAGTGGGGGTTTCTACATCAAGACTGTAGTTGTTCTGATTACAATGTAGTGCTGTGTTGCAATTATATTTTTTCTTTCTTACAGCTGCTAAATGCTCCCCGAGTCAAATTTGTAGGACCCTTTTTGTCTCTCTTATGTAAATGCATTGATTGTTTAGGTTTTCCTAGCATTTTATTCCATAGATTAATCCTGCTTCATCCTTAATGTTTTTGTGTTTTGTTGAACAGCTCATTCTTTAAATAATTTTTGAATCGTTTTTGTCGAATTACTACCTGTTTTTATATTGTAGTGGGCTAAAATTGGACATAGTTTATTGTAGAGGTCTTGAAACAGAATTATTATATTATATAAAAGCGTTATTCTGTCTGTCATTGTCATAAGACTTTACGTTTTTCCAATTTTGTGACCAAACTATAAGAGATAGATTGGTCATGTAAATGGATAAAATGTAGAGCTTTTTAAGACAAACAAAATGCTACAAAAATCTTTTGAAAAAAGTTTTTGGTTTCCAAGATGGCGCCTTTTAAAGGGTCAAATTTTGACTTTTCTCAATTTAAATGAAAAGTATAAAAGTCGGAAGAGAACATTATATTGAGAAAATGTTGGTATTTGAAAGTTCTATCGAATGGTATATCAGTCATTAACAAACATTTCTGCTTTTGGAAGATACATGCAAAAATGAAGTGTTTTTGGGGCCCCCCCCCCCCCCCCGGTGTTAGTGCCAGCGCGCAAGACGTCCGAGTTAAGCGGAGAAGCCCACAACGAGCTGGGAAGTCATGAATTCTCCAATCTCTATATTAATTTGCTAAATAAATCAAGTTTTTTTTTTTTTTCTTAATGCTATACATGCAAGGGTTCCGGAGCGAAGCGACAGTACCCGTCCAGTTGATACATATTTTTGCTTAATTCTGTTGTTGAATATCTGTTGTCATGCTGTTTTTATCGCCTGGATGGTTCTTTTGATGCATTTATTGATAAAAGATAGAGGATAATTATTTTCTTTCAGTTTTTTATATGATTTATTTTGTTTTAAAAAATTATTAGAGCAAATACATATCACCCTTTTTGTTAGCATACTTACAATATTGTGTGCTATGGGCACTGCTGCATGATACTTCCAAGAGTAATAAGGAGTCACCCTATTGGTGCAGAAGTGAAGCATCTGCCACACCCATTCTGAAGAGCAAAACAGTTTTAGCCCTCTGATTGCAATACTATTTGTTTAATGTTATAAGCCCTATTAACAGGCTCTTTGAACTGTGACGATACAATTAAACACAATCCATTGTTCTGCTTTTAAGTTTGGCAGGGACAAGGATTGTTTAAATTCCGGGGCTTTTTGTGATTTCCTTCATCTGAGGATGGAAACTGTTCAACCGGGTTTCTGAAACTAGTAATGTTTTTAATCTTTTAATTCATGTTTTTTAATCATTGTGCAGATCTGGTCTTATCACATATGCATTATCCCGCATGTTAAACCAATTGTAGTACTAATTCATTTGAAAATTCTGGTCTTCACGTGAAAAATTTGGCCCATGTTTTATTTTCTTCTCCATGGAAGCTGCCATTTTGAAAAACACTTGCATATAAGTAATGCCCAAATCGTGTTTATAGAGGGAGCCACCGTTCTCCGGAGTTGTTGAATTCTGTCCATAGAAGCCTATGTTAAAAATACCAACTTCTCAGTCCAATTTTACCTTCCTTTCTTAAATATCATCAGTAAATAAATTCTACGCTTTTATTCTATAAATATTCCAATTTAACGATTTTTTTTTCTTTTCAACAAAGCAATAGAAAAAAATTATAAATAACACTGGGGAACAAAATAATATATTTTTTTTGGTCTTAATAACTAAAGTAGGTGAATCTGAAAGTACTTTTAATCCTCAATTCAAATATGATTTTAAAAAATTTTTATCAGGCAAGATTTTTAAGAGACGTGTGTTTATAAGTTTAGGAAATTTAATACTTACATAATACTAAAGAACCTAATATACAAACATTCTGTCTTATTAGAAAGCATGAGATGTTTATTTTCTGAAATCTCTCTTAATAGTCCAACATTAATCAGCTGGGACTCCATTAGCCTTGATACCTCTTTTCCATTGTAGAAATCTTCTTGTGAAAGCATTCTCCGTGCTCATCACTGACTGCCCCGAGATTTCTGGGAAGAAGTCTATGTGCGAGCCCAAGAAATGTATTTTTAAGGACATGTTACAAACTCTAACTTTATATGATTTCAGAAGATCACTCACTATATCACAATAGTTCTCTGCCTTTCAATTTCCAAAAAAATCTGAGTAACATTTTTGAATGATTGCCAGGCTGCTTTTTCCACTTGATTCAAACTTATCATGTATTAATGGATCCATAAATATTTCTTCTTTAATTTTTGATCACTAATTTTATGTTTCAAAAATGTGAACCCAGCGCTATTCTTGTCCAATGCTTTGACAAAATTTTTCATGAATTTTGATGTGTAATAGAGGTAAATACACTTTTTCAGGATTGACTAATGGGATATTTAATACATTTTTCTGTTCAGGAACAAGTAATTCACGTTTGACCCATTCTTTTCTAATGTAGTGATTCTTTTTGTCCCTACTATCCGATTCACACAAAAAACAACAGTGATTTGTGTAACCAAGTTGCAAAGTAAAGAGTGCAATAACTTTCAAATCATCACAGATACTCCATTCATATTTTTCATACTGAAGCTTTTCCAGTAATAATTCATATTTTCATGTCTCTGTCATGTTAGCAGCATGGGCCACAGATATTGATGGGAATTGATTACCATTATGCAGAAGTTAGCTTTCAAACTAACTTTAGAGGAATCAATGAACAAACGCCACTCTTGTCAGCTGATGTTCATGACCAAGGGTCTCCATAATAGAACAAACATCTTTACAAAACACTAGACCATTTTCTTCTGAGAAATCCTCTTTAAATTCAGAGTCATGGTTACGAAAATAGCATATTTTGATATCTTTGTGAAGAAGATTCCATCCTTTTAGGTGCGAACTTCGAAGTTCAGGCTGTTTTTTTAGATAAGTTCAAATCATGTATATTTATTAATTCAAAATCATTAAAATCTTCTTGAGTTAATAAATGTAGTTCAGCTTACTTTGCTTCAAATGTTGGATCGCAATACAAGGAGTCTGTTTCTGTTCTACATAACTTCCATCAGAATCTGAGTTATCATTGCTGAGCGTCACATGTTCTGGAGGTTTAGGTATGGGTAGCTCCTCACTGTTTGAAACTGGCCTCATTACAGATGGTAAATTAGGATAAATTACTGTGTGCTTGCTTTAGATGTAATCCCTTTAATGTGAAGCAGAAAGAACAAATCAGAGGAGTGGTCTTTTGGTTCCTTCTAAACCATAGGGATAACAAATGGCATGTGGCACGAACCATTTCTCCATTCAGTGAGAAGCATAGAACACAATACACAGCTAATGCGCAGGGCCCATGCTCTTTTTTGGTCCCTCACTTTTACACACAAAATAAAGTTCATAACACTTTTTTATTAGTGGTGTAAAGTTACACCTCTGAGACTTAAATGTTAGTTCATCGCACACGTAACAGAAACTGTCAGGATGATTTAAACACTTTCTTGGCATATTGGAAATCTAACTACAACACTTACAAAACTTGTAAAGGTAATATCCACAGTAAAAAATAAAAACAAAGCACTTGTCTTTGCACAAGTCCTGTTATCACGTTCACATCCAATTCAGTACTGTGGGACAGTGCCACCTAAATATGTCCCTACTTGTCGGAAAATGAATGAACCTGCACAGTCATGTCTCTCCGTTACTCAGTATGAATACAAACCTTTCTTGAGTATTTAACATCCACATAATACTTACAACAGATAGAGAACTTTCACTTAGTGAAGTAGAAAAGATGACGAAAAACGCAAAAAATCTCATACTAAAAAGTAATTGTCACAGAAAAACTATGGATGATGAATAAATTCTAATTACATATTTGAATTAAGCTTAAAAAGTTACATTAAGGAAACCTGTTAGTTTTCTTGAGACAAAAATCACATTGCCAGTGTACTTTATTTTTAGGCATACGAACAGATGGAAACAGTGATTCATTGAACACAGTAATATCTAAAGAATGATATTTTTTTGTAATTATATTTCTTTTAGTATTACAAATCTGAAGTCTATTTGTCTGTAGCTTTTAATAATATTTTAGTCCTTCTGATATAACAATATATAAGACACAAACAAAAGATATGATGTAAATATAAATAAAGATATTCCACAATATTTTTCAGAAGCTAAAGAAAACAAAAAAGCAGGGAGTTAAAAGAAATTATTTATTTTCCAGAAAACAAATTTATCTGAATATCAGAAATTACAGCATTTTTCTGAACATTGCTCTCCTTTTTTTTATATTTATTTATTTTCATTATACAAGTATCTCCTTTTTTTCGTAATAAAATCGAATCGAATTGAATAAAGAGAAATTCAAGTTAAATACTGCAATTTTTTTTTTTATTTACTAGATAATATTCATATATACTGTGATATTCGTAAAGTACTGGTGGTTTTCACTGCCTCATATATCTTTTAAACTACTGCTCATAAATATCTGAAACTTTATATATAAAATCGTCAAACATGTAAGAGTTATATTTTCATGTTATTATTTATTCATTGTTATTGAAATTCATTTTATTTGCGTTCAAACACCCCCGATATATCGAAATTATTATCCAAAAAAATTATTCGACTGTCTCCCAAAAAAGTCATTTGTCAGAGAATGCATTTTCAAAAAAATAGTTTTTTTTTTTTTTTTTTTTTTTGATTAAACAAAGGAATTAATGACAAAAGTGTTTAGATTAAATTTTCCTAATTAGGTTTCTGTGTCATTTGAATATTGGATCCAGACTTTTAGATTTTAAACAATATCACAACAGTTATTTAAACATACGATATATTGGGGGCGTTTGAATGCAAATAAAATGAATTTCAATAATAATGAATAAATAATAACATGAAAATATAACTCTTATATGTTTGACGATTTTATATAAAAAGTTTCAGATTTTTATGAGCAATAGTTTAAAGGATATGGGGCGGTGAAAACCACCAGTACTTTTTGAATCATCCGGTATATATTGGGTAATTTTTTAAGGTATTAACAAATAAAACTTTTTATTTGTTTATTACAATTATGTTAGCTTCCTTTGTAACTTCACCCTGCCTTTGATAAAATTATTTTGTAATTATAAAAATTATTTTTCTTTTATTTTTGAATACAAAAGTTTTAAAATTGTTTGTGCAATTGTTAAACTATTAATAGAATTATTGATTAGGTACAGACAAGTAAGGCTGCAGATTTATTAATAATAAAATATAATTATAAAAAATATTATTTAGATTTTATTATTTTTAAGGAATTATTGTTTACATCTAATTGGCATTATGAAGCAGGATCACATCTAAAAGTAAATTATTTTGATAAACTATTGCTTTGCTGAAAAGAAAAAAAATTGTTAAAGTAAATAGCATATTTGTAAAATAAAAGGCTAGAATTTATTTTTTAATAATATTTAAGAAATAAAGGTAAATTATACTGAGAAGTTGGTGTTTTTAACATAGGCTTTGTGGATACAATTTGCTGACAACTTTTCAGAGACAGTGTCTGCCTCTATAAATATTGGGAATTAAATTTAGATCCCATCCACTTACATGAAAAGTGATTCGGAAATTATGTTAAATGTTTTTAACCAATGACAATCATGTTAGAAACACGACTATATCAATAACTTCTTAGTAAAGTATTGTTTAATTGTGCTTGGTGCATAGGCTACCAACTTCTGTTTGAAGACTTCTACATCTTTGAACAAAGTAGTTGTTTGTTTTACAAAAGAAGACTTAGGTTTTGACATTTTTTTGTTAAATTGGGCTTAGTTTTTGTTTTATTTACTCCTAAAACCTTTTTTTTTTTTTTTTTTTAAATGCATGTAAAGCCCTATGTTAAGTTACTTATAGTTAAGAACAGGAAAACAAAATTCTTGAAGAGAAAGAACTAAAAGATATGAAAAGAAATATTTAAAACAGACGAGGTTGCTAGAGTTATTGGTGAGAAGGCCTTTATTATCACAGTGCTATTTATCAAATAAAACTATTCACTAAATTAATAATATTAATAAAAATAGTAAGTTGGATTATTTCAACATCCATATAGTACTTAATGAAGCCTTCTGTCAAAGTATAAGGAAACTAATGAAATTAAATATTTAGCCACTTAATCAAAATAGTGTGATGGTTAGTTTGTGCATATCTCAAAAAAAAAAAAAAAAAGTTGGGTGGTGCTAAATAAACAGGTAATCTATTAAATGGTTTGAAAGCATTTGAGGCAATAAAATTTATTATCACAGTTAAATTAATCTACAAATAATTGTCGTCATACATTTTTCCTTCAGTATGTTATGTTGTATCGGCTTCTACTTTTGGCCCACTGAAGACAACACACTACATTTTAAAATTCATGTAAAAGAAAAATAGATATTCACATTTCAGTACAGTTACTGGTTTGAAAGTATACTTACGGTAGTTTAAGATCAGAAAAACAACTAAATCTACCTTGATGTTTTTACAGTCTTGTTTCTCTACATGGAACTTGCAATCCAATTTTGCTCAGATTAAGTTCTTTTTCCACCAATATCTTGTCTTCCTTCTTGGTTACAGGTTCTCTCTAATATGTTGTGGGACATGCTATTTCAATTGTCTCGTCCCTTTTGCTTATTTTGGCACCTTCAAATATTTTCTGGATTCTCGTTCACAGAAAGATTTTTAATGAATATAAACTTCATTTACAGAAAGATATTGGTTTGTAAAGTTTTGATTATTTGAGAATAAGTCTATGTAAGTTTTGATTATTTGAGAATAAGACTATGTCGCTTTATATAAATGGCCACATTTAAGAACTTTACTGTATTTTGAAATTGATAATGAAATCGGGATGAATTAAAACAAGAAGTGTTATATATTATGTGATTCAATTTTAATCATATATAAATACTTATTTTAAAACAGTAATCAGAAAGATTTAATAACTAGTGTATACACCCTGTCAACAGTGATTGGAGAACAATGTGATGGCTCTTAGTTGAGATAGAATATTTTAAGTAGAAGTTTTTCTATGTTTAAGTATTATTTTTAATTTTTTCTTTCATGTCGAGAAATATCTCTAATGACTCTTCAGTTAGTCACTGAGGGCGAGCTTCTGCATCTAATGCACATCTGACCTGCGCTTGTAGTAGGCTGAAAAAATGAACATTGAAATTTAAATAAACTAAAATTAGTTATTTTTTTCTCTGGCTCTTCTCTCATTGTGTTGCACCACACAGAGGGAATGATAAGAGCTATTTAACAACAATAATTTGAATGTAGTCCCTGTGGCCTAATGGATAATATATCTGATTTTGGATCATAAGGTTGCAGGTTCGATTCTTGTCATGGACGTTTCATTGTAAAAATTATTTCACAGGAAATTAAAATTATTTCCTAACACAGAGGAAGTGTGTTAGACACAGACAGATTTGGAAAACTATCTAAGAGATAATAAAATAAATGCATTTACATTGATATCAATGTTGTTATTGTTTGTGATTCTTAATTTTCAGATTGTAATTCAGGATAAGTTAGTAAAACTATATTAGTCACTTCTGAATATCTTTCCAAGTTTCAGATCTGATTTTGGTGGATTTGTTTAGTTTAAAAAAATTTTAATTTTTCAGGAAATATTAATTCTATAATTTTCCTCTTTGTATTGGGTTGGCCAAAAAGTTCGTTTGGTTTTTAAGTAAAAATAAAAGACTCATTTTTCATTGTCATCAATAATTTTATTGAACAAACATCTTCAACGGTTGGTTCCACTACCTTCTGCCATCTTCCAAAACATTTTATCTTTTTGAGCAAAAAACGTATTCCAGGTGCCTTTGATGTCTTCCAGGGAAATGAATTTTCTCCATTAAGAGAATTTTGTAAAGACCGAAATAAATGGAAATCCGAAGGTGCAATATCTGGTGAATATGGAGGATGAATCAGAACTTCGCAGCCAAGCTGTAACAGTTTTTGCCTGGTCTTCAAAGAAAGATGCGGTCTTGTGTGCTTATTGTCTTCTACCTTCAATATTAAATTGGCAACACAAAATTCACCAATTTTAAGCAGTTTTTGTTGTAAATGCATGCTGATATGACAGCTGTCACAATACAGTCAAACAAAATGGTGTCGAATTACATTAAAGAAACCTAAGCACTACTAGAGCCAACTTACGTAAAAACAACAAACGAAGTTTTTGACCAACCCAATATCATTGTGTTCATCCCAAAGAATTTTGACATCTAGTTTAGAGCTTTCATTGTTAATATAGTGGAAGACCCAGTGAGATGCATTAGTATTTCCGTTTAGTACTCTTTATATAAGTTAGAAGCTTTACAAATGTGGTTCTTTTCATTTCTCCAGTATAAAAACCAGGACAAGATGTAGGCTACGTAACTGTTGATAAATTGCTCCAATGACATAGAAGTAAAAGAAATTATAGCTTATATTATACCTTAGTTCATCTGTAGATATCCTATGATCATAGCATATTTAATATCTAATACACATTAATTTTCATATAGATTTTTCATTTTCTGAGGAATTAACTCATAGAAAATATAAATTGTTCTTATGAGAACTATAATTTACTTTACAGCATGATTCTAATTTATGATTTTACGAATCACGTTGGATAATCATTTAATATAACAATTTCATATGGTATTAATATGAATAATACATTTTTCTTCATTGGGAGTAGTATCACATAATCTTCTATAGTTTTGAATAAGATTTCTTGTGACAGAAATAGAAAGTTAATGCATGTTTATTTTTATAAAGTCTGATAAAGAATTCTGTTTGTTGTTGTCCTTATTATTTTATTACAGCTACAACCAGGAAATTTAAACTGTGATTAGCTTATCCTTCCCATGTATATTTGATATGCATACCTAATTTATTTACTTTTAATATAAAATTTAACTTATCAGAGAGATCTGTTTCACATTATCAGAAAGTTGATTATATGGTGAAAATATTCCAAGTAAGATAGCTTTGGATTGAAAATTGTTGTTAGCTTCTAAATCATTTAAATGTTCTGCATACAACCTGAAATAATGCTGCCCATTGGGAAACCATCCAGTTTGTAATATTGATCTTGTGCAGACCATCTACACCAGGTTTTTCAGCATTATTTTGAGCATCTTATACCAATTCAATTTAATAATCTAAAGAAAATCCAAAAAAATCCACGAAACTTATCTTATTTATCAGCATTTTTTTTTTAATTAAAGTTTATACTAATAGTTGTGTCAGTAGTATTGTTATGTACATTGAAATTACAACAGAGGAGAGGTTGAATTTCTTATTAGAATATCATTAATGTTCTCATCTATTACATCTGTTTTTTAATATTTATCAGAGGTAAATTCAGTTATATTTAGAATGAAATATGGTAAATTTTGTGTAGGAGAATCTTTTGAATTTGACTCGTTGGAACTGAACATTTTTTTTTTGTATAATTTCTGTCTCATTTGCAAACAGGAATTGCATGAGTTGTCAATCAGTTTTGTATATTACACAAAGACAATAGGGACAGTGCACATGACTGGTGCTGCTAGTGGCTGCAATTTTAGAAACTTGTTTAGGATCAAAATTTGAAGGAAGTGTTGAAGGATTGTATACATGTGCTGCCAAGAAATCTAAATAATGGGCAAAAGAACCATCAATTCTTACATTGTTGGTTGCAGTAGTATGTGTAGAAATAAGGAAAATATTCACTTTTATTCCTTCCCAGGAAGACAGTATGAACAATAGAAAAAGAAACAGTGGATTTTGGCAAGGATGTGAATATCCTAAGTTTGTTTAGAAATGTCAAGATTTCAAAGTAAGAATTGAAAAGGATAATTTTATATCCTTCACTGTCTCTGCATAAATTAATCTAATCATGCTCACTTATAATACATTATATTATAATGCATTATACATGACAAAATTATTTTGCATTGATTACTGTTTGTAAATCAAATACACAAATAAGATATTAACAGTTTATAGCTGTGTTTAGAAGAATGGTTCTTGAAAACACTGTGAAAGGCATAATATATTAAAATAGCTAGATACGTTACATAGTTTGCAGCAGAACTGGCAAAAAAAAAAAAATGATTCGTTATGTTTTTCATTTCAGACCAAAAAAAGTCTTGTTTTTCATTATGCTAAAATCTAAATTTTGTTTTCCATTAGTTTAACATTATAATGAAATAATTAGATAGGGTATTATTTGTTATAAATAATTTACTTAGTATACAAGTAATTTAAATATTTTTTTACATCCATATTACATTTATAAATTAAAAATAATTTATTTATTATATGCAGTAAAAATTATTATTATTATTATTATTATAAATAAATATTCTTATTCATATTGTTAAAATAAATAAAATAAATTATTTACAGGTATATATAACTTTTATAAATAATTAGAAGTTATGTATACCTGTAAATAAATTATTTTATTTATGGAAAATTTACAGTAACATAGAAATGATGTAGTAAAAGGGTTCTCAAGGCTTTGGAAAATTTTTTTTTGCAGAGGTTGGGGATTGATAAAAAATTTTAGGTTCTACAGTAAGATAATCTTTTTTATTTTTTCTTATCAGTTTGATAATAACATTTAAAATTTTCCTTTTTTCTTTTGGCTGTTGAATGGTTTATTTGTACAGTACATTCATTTCTTAGATGTTTATTTTATCATGTTAATGGATTATTTTCATTATGTTGATATTCTTTTTATTATTATTATTTATAATTATTTCATATTACATGTGTTAGGCTCGAAGCAATCGGTTGCGCAGCAAATAGTTAATTCTTAATTATTTTGTTATTGTGAAAGGAATTTTATATTCATCTAACTTTTTTTCTGATACTTTCTGCAATTACTGCTTATCTTCATTTTCAGTTACTTTTAGAGTGATTGTAGAAGTCTCAGGAAGCTGTATGATCGAAAAAGAAAATATGGCTGGCCTGCACACTATAAAAGTTTGCCTAATAGCTGCAAATGGCACTGTAGTGGGAATCAGCCAATCATGCACTATCCCTATAGCTATATGGTAATATAGTGTATTTGTCTTTATTTTAATATATAAATGTTATTATTCATCTCTTTGCAATCACTTAATGGAGAGTGATGGTACAGTTTCCATTACAAGGGAATTTTAAATACAGCAGATCACCTTTGAACATTAGTAATTTATTTTATAAAATGAGGAATTAATTGAATTCACTTTTTATAACCATACTGATAAGGTTTTTGTTAATTGTTATTGTAGGTAATAGGCAAATATATTCATTCAAGTATAACAGTTGAAAATCTTCAGGAAAATAAAGTATAAAGTATTTTATATACACATTTAGATGCTAAATAAAATGTAACAAATTAAACTTACTCTTCATCAGTTGTCAAAACAATTTTGTTTCATTAGGACTGATATTCTAAAAATGAAAAATCTGATTATGCAGTTTTACCACAAGCATATTGTAAGATCAGGAAACTGAAGAAGTCTAGTTCAGTTTCCTAATCATACTATGAATTCTTTTATTTCAGAGCAAAGTACAATTTTATTTATTACAGCTAAAAAAAACGGACACTTTAAGGATACCTGACCCAGATGGTGTCAGGTCCTTAGAAACAATAGGATCATTCCAGCAACACATTTAAAGTTGATATTTATATTCGTTTTGCTTATGCTGTTAAGATTTGTCATTCCTGTAGAAGAGCATTACAGTATATTACAATGCAGTATCACTCGAGAACTGCATTGTAGTGGGAACTCTTGCACTAGTAGATTTTTACAATCTTTCATCACAGGGCAGAATTAGTTATTCAAATTTTTGTTGCTAAAAGGATAAATGTATGATTATTATTTGAATTTTATATGGATATTTTAATTGTTGCCATTCATTGCATGTGCTTTTTATTTTATTTTTTTTTTACATTCTGTTTTGGTGATTTCATAAAATTTGAGAAAAGTGGAGTTAGTGTATTTTTGTTATCATATGATGTATGAAGCATGTGTTGATAAATTTACAAAGATTTCAAATAGTTATAAAAATTAGAGTTGTTCATTAAAATATTTTCTAGGAATGCCATTTCATTAATAAGTAAGAGGGCAAATTAAAAATCATTGAAATTTTTCTAAAAGTTTTTTTTTTTTTTTTTATTAATATTTATGCTTGCAATATTAGTTTTGTCGTGTGCATTTTTTCTAATGAAAGTGAATTGCGATATTGTGGTCTGTATTAGAATTATCAGAGTCAATTGGAAAGATGTAACTAGTATGGCAGGCTCTGTCATGATGATGTATGAAATCAGTTCTTAACTTCATTTTAAAAGCTGTGCAAACATTTTCATTAGCAAATAGATCTTCCACAAATGTATATTTAAGCTTGGAATCAAAATTTTTCTGTGTCCTTCAGCAGTTACAGTTATTGTTGTAGAAACTAATACATTTCTTAAAATGCATAAATCTGTATACCAATCTTGAAAAGTTGATTACCATATAACAGCATATATGTAATCTCATATATTTATAGCTATTCTTCCCATTGGTTAGCTAAAGCATAACTTCAGTCAGATTCCATCACAGTGTCTGCTACTAACTGAATATAATTGTACATGAACTGTATCATGTCTGAGCAGAATGGGTATCATAAGAAATTTTTCACTGACAAGTTCCACTTTTGTTTTGGAGCAGATGGCCACTACATATGGATGCAACACAGCAGGTGATGGTTCAACTACATATAAACATTTTAAATGACACATTCACATTGCTAGAATCCAGCTTCAAATTCAGCTCCATGTAATATTTCTATGGGGCTTCTTGGAAGCTACATTGTAAGTTCAACCAACTATTACAGATCACTTTAGCATTAGTTTCGCCACAGACTTGCTCTTCTACATTCCCACTGGAAATTTTGAAAATATTTTCTATTCCTACAAAAAAAAATTCAACACTTTATCAGAAATACAGTTAATTTATTTCTTCATTTTCTCATCGTTATTCAGTTTGATATCATCTGACTTATCTTTTACTATATATAAATTTATTTTGCTTAATAAAAATTTAAGACCTTATCAACATTATACATACTTTGACAAAAAACAGTTAGCATTTAAAAGTAGTTGTTCACAAACCTTGATGGAGCGATGATATATGAGCTGAAAATAATTTCCAAATGTAAATAGTGGGATAGTTTAGTAGATCAGGGTGGATAAAACCTTAGTAGGATATTAATCCTCTTTATCTGCACAACTACTTACTGTGTCAGTGTCATACCAGTGTCATGTGATATAGCTTACTAAACATTTTTGGAAATTCATTTGCCATGAGCAAGAAAAATATACCTTAAGCCACACTTTGGCCTACCATGAAAATTTAAGTATTGTTTTAAGCACTGCCTAGGAGTGCAACTTTCTCTTGGCTTTCAGAACACAGTTCTGGTCAGCCTAGTGATAGTGTGGACTTCACATCTAGTGACTCAGTTGCATTCCAGATTTTTGAAGTTGGGCAATGTGAAGTATTTTATCATGACTAAACTCGTCTGCTGCAATAGCAAGAAGCTGATTTGCTCTGTGCCAGTTACCACTGAAATGAGGGAAAGGTTCTCCTTTTGGGATTTTCAGGATGATCTGTCTCATGTAAGCTGCAATGTTTTTAAAATCATATGGCAGTGTCAGTCGTTATGTACCTTACTACAATCTTGCAGTGTATAAAAGTTTGTTCTGCATCTCATTGTCTTGCTTAATTCTATCAGTGATCTCTCTTTCTTGGCATAGTAGTGACATTTCTTCACCCATCATGTTTCTATTTATATTTTCCCTTTTCTCATTTCTTTTGCAATAAAGTATTATTGTTTCATTACCCATAGAGCTCCCATCTGCCTTCCGATATTTCTTCTGAAACTCTAAGTTTTTCTCATTGTCTTCCTTTTATGCAGAATGTGCTCATTTAGTAGCACAATAGTAGTTATATTATTTGTATCAAAGATAAGCCCATTTTGCCATCTAGTATCTATGCTCAAAGAAACATATTGCATTCGATATCTTCTAGATCAATATTATATAACCTGTACATATTGTATGTTAATGCATATAATGTTCTAGGAACAATCTTCCTCAGCTAAAAGGTAAGTCTAGGCCAACCATCAGATAAATTCTCTTCTAAGTTCCACACTGTTAGTAACTCTTGTGTTTTGGTGATCATTCCATTCAGGTCTACATTTTAATTTTATTTTTAAAATAAGATTTATATTTATTTTAAAATAAAAACAACTTCATTTACTTTCAAACTGGCACATCTGATAGTCAGCATTTGCTTTTGTCTCATCTCATTGCAATTAACTAGGTGAATCCAACTGATGAGAGGTATGACCCTCAAAACAGTCTGTTTTGGGTTCCCGGTAAGAAATTTCCAAAAATAGCTCAGTGAATTGTTAAATGTGTGCGTTTTTATGCTTATTTTCTTATTATCTAAAATTTGTTTCTTGAATGTATAAAATAATATAATATGCATTTACTTTTTTACTACTGTGTAATTTAAGGAAAAGTATAAAATACTTAAAAGAAATGAAGATTCAAAAAACATTTAAGCAAATACAATTGTAAGTTATGTTTATACTTTTATTTTATTTTCAGTTTGAAGATGAACCATCTCCTAAAAGGCCCAAACCCTCTAGTGTAAGTAGGCATTCATTTTGTTTCACATAAATAACAGAAACAGCATAGACAATGTGAGGGGAATTATCATAAATATTGCTGATGCGTCGTCAAATAGTTGGATGGGATCTAAAATAGAAATAGGTTATTTTTTTTTTAATGTTTAATTTAACAAAACTACTTTACAAATTAAATCTGGATACTTTGGCCAATTTAGTACTTTTTGCCATTGTCAGTGATTCAGTGTGTAATACAGATGGAATGTTTATAATGAAAGAAATTACAATAGCCAATCATCATTAGTCAAAAGCTTCGATAATCACAGCAACGACTAATTTCTTGATGTCTCAAATTTCATTTTTCTTCATAATTTTCTTGATTGGGTCAACTGTGTTACTTCAACTGTCTTTGAAGACAAATAACCTATTTCTAGTAAGCCTCATTGTAATGGTTGAGGTTTATTTTTTTGTTTTGACCAATCTGTGGTGTGAATATTAACTTTATCAGTAGAATTGCATTACCTTGAAAGTGTTTATCTAACAGATAATTGCTTTCTCTTTTTTTTTTTTTTTCTCATTTTTTTATTCGAATTTAAATAAAAGATAAAAATTCAAGGTTTCAAAAATAGCATTCACCACCAAATTTGTGGTGACGTGAATTAAAAAGGTCACTTTTATCTACATTTTAAAACTTTCATGTTGTTATTTAAAAAAAAAAAAATAATGTTTCAAGTATTAAATCGGGGATTAATTTTTGAAGTCTTTTTGCTGGTAAATAGCATATATCATGAATATTAAATATCTCTGCTGGCATTAAACAGCATTTATGAAACTAAGTGTATTTCTCTAAATGTCTAATTTTGTTTCCCCAAAATTTTGACTTCTGTATTTTTTTTGTTTTATAGCAGTTGCTATATTTTGAAATATAAATATAAGTCCTTTACTTTCAGAATAACGTTTTTAATATATTCTTTTCATATTCGAAGGTGTAAAATGTTTGGCCCACTGCTAAAGTCCATTGCTTTTATTAATCAATCTTTATAAAATTTTGAATGGCTTGATAATTTGGGGTAAAGGCTTTCAAATAAATTTCATTAAAATTTCTACCCTTTCTTCAAAATGCAACATGAAGAGAAAGATAGGTGAAAATAAATTGTATCATTGACTTCAAAAAGCAGTAAAACCAATAAAATTTAATCACTTATCTATAATAAAAGATTAAAGATAAAAAGATAGTAACTATTAACAAATAAGTCTCAAATTAATAAAGTGTTTAAAATTTCTTTTTAACTATGTTGAAGTAGTGATTAATAAGATTAATGGAATTCCGGTAATTCTAACAAGGAAAGTGCATGACCTCGATCTCTGAGAACCACACGAAAATGTGCTTAGAATATAAATCACTCATGCCAAAAATAGTGGTATGAGTCATTCTTATGCAAAACTGCACGTCTTATCACTAGAGACATTTGAATGATCACCTATTGAAGGTCCAAGAGAGGAACTTTGGTAACACGAAGAAATAAAATATCGATATAATAAGATCAAAAACACATATTTCAATGTCGTGACTATTCTATATAGCAATATAGTCACAACATTAAAATGTGTGTTTTTGGTCCTATTATATCGATATTTTGTTTCTTCGCGTAACCAAAGTTCCTCTCTTGGACCTTCAATAGGTGATAATTCAAATGTGTCTTATAGTAAGACATGTAGTTTTGCATGAGAATGATTCAAACCACTGTTTTTGGCATGAGCGATTTATATTCTAAGCACATTTTAAGAGTTAGAGGTCACGCACTTTCCTTGTAAGAAATTTATGTATTACAGTAAGCAATAAAATGATACAAGTAGCTAACAAAATGTGGATTTAACACATTATAGGTTTGTTTGTTTTTTAAAATGATTCTTCAATTTTTAATCAACGAAATTTATCAATTTTCCATAGTTCAGGTAATATTCCTATTTGCCAGTTTCATTTGACAAAGAAACTTACAAAACAAACAGGTGGAAAGAACTTCACGAATCACTAAGAATTAAGGCATTGTGCAACAAGCTTTCATTAACTTTGAGGGTTGTGAACAATCTCCCCTGAACTGACATTTTCTATGCACCATATTCTTTAAGGATTTGCCAGTTGTAAATCGCTGATGAGTTGTCAAATAGGTGGATGGGATCTAAACGCAATTTAATTGCTTATAGATGGAGCCATATGTCTCTGGAGTCGTCTGCAAATTTGGCCCATAGAAACCTATGTTAAAACACCAACTTCTCAGTTCAATTTACCTTTATTTCTTAAATATCATCAATAAATAAATTATATGGTTTTATTCTATAAATATGCTATCTATTTTTAACGATTTTTTCTTTTCAATAAAGCAATAGTTTCTCAAAATAAATAATTTATTTTTAGATGTGATCCTGCTTTATAATGCAAATTGAATATAAACACTAATTAATTAAAAATAATAAAATCTAAATAATAATTATTTTTATTATAAATCTGCAGTCTTTATTTGTCTATATCTAATCAAAATTTTATTAATAGTTAAACAGTTGCCCAAACACATTTTAAAACTTTTGTATTAAAAAATAACAGGAAAAATATTATATTAGGCTGGATAATTTTATTTTCTAATTACAAAATAATTTTATCAAGGCTGGACGAATTTACAAAGAAAGCTTATATAATAATTGTAATGGAAAAAAAAATTCCCATATTCAGCTTGAATTTCTGTTTATATATTTCTATTCAGTTTTTTTATTACATAAAAAAAAAGACACTTGAATAATGAAAATAAAAAATAAAATAAAATGAAAACGAGAGTAATTCGTAGGAAAATGCTTTAATTTCTGTTTAGAGTTCTTTCTTAATTCAGATTAATTTGTTTTCTTGAAAATAAATACCTTCTTTCACTCAATGCTCTTTTTTTTTTTTTTTTCCTCTTGAGCTCCTGAAATTTTCATTGAAAAATATTGAGGAGCTCATATCTGTATTTATATTTGCATCATATCTTTGTTAGCTAAGACAATTTTTTTTTTAATCCCCATATCCTTATATATTATTTCTCAAAGATGTTTCTCTGTCGGAATGTCGGAACTTCCTTAATACTTCTTCAAACTCAATGATTGAGACATCATTTTGAAGATTACGGTCTCCGCTAATGACGAAAAATAAACAAATTGTTTAAAATTAATGTTTTCGTTTAAAAACTTTATTTTAAAAACCTTTTTAAAAAAATGTAGACACGCTTTAACAGAAGCGACTTGATTTTTCGAAAGCGAAACAGCATTTCAAATAATTTTATAGCACCGTAAACTTCAAATACACCCTTTTTTGAATAAAAATGCACTTTAAAATGATATTTCATCGTTTATTTAATAAAAACAGATAAAAAAAACAAAGATTTATAGTTTAATAAAAATAAACCATCTATTGACAATGTGTTTAACTAATATGCACGATAGCTGTTGGATTTATTTATTATTTCTCAAAGTTGGTTTTTTTGTTGCGAATTATTCGCACGGGTCAACTAGTATAAATAATGATAGGACCTTTAAAAAAATGTACACAGACTTTCATACTAACTTTTATTAAGATACTAATAAATAGCAATTTCTAAGTTTATTTGTTTATTACAAGCTTCCTTTGTAATTTCGTCTGACCTTCTGTTAAAATTAAGTTCATTTTGTACTTAAAAATTATCTGGGATAATATTAATAACAACAATAATATAGTATAATAATTTCCTTCATTTTTTAATATTTTAGAAGTTGTAACATATGATGCTGTTAAAATATTAAGTAAAAGCTAAAGACAAACAAGACTTCAGATTTATAATTAATAAAAGAAATATAATTACAAAAAAAATTGTATTCTTTAGATTTTATTATGTTCAATGAATCATTGTTTCCATTTGATCGGCGTTACCTTTCCTAAAAGTAAATTATTTATTTTGATAAACTGTTGCTTTGTTGAAAAGAAACAATCGTTAAAATAGATAACATATTTATAGAATAAAAACATATAATTTATTTTATTGACGACATTTAAGAATTAAAGGTAAAATTGGACTTGAGAAGTTGGTATTTTTAACACTGGTTTCTATGGACAGAAATCGACGATGACTCTGGAGACAGGTGGCTCCCGCTATAAACAAACTTTTGGTATCCACCTATTGAGAAATGACGTTAAATGTTATTAACCAATCACAGCCACTTTTAGAAACACAATCAGTTGACAACTAATTTGATAGGGCATTGGTGTATGCCTCCTTAACATTTTTTAATACCATAAATGGTAGATTTTTTTACCCAGTCTCCATACTTATTGGTCCAGTTTAAAACAAATTAGTAGTTCACATTGGACAGACAGGCTATATGAGTGATTTTAAAAAGGTGAGGACAAGACATACTTCTTAACTTAAAGTTATCTCAGAAATTAAATTTAGATCTTATAACTGAAATTATTTTTCTCAGTGAATTTTTAGTTCTGTTCAGAGACAAGAACTTGTATCATTTATTATGAAAGTTTGTTGTAAATGTCCTTAAATTAAAACATTTTAGCTACAAATGGTTAATTTTGGACATCTCTTATGTTAACTGATATTCTGCAACACCAAGGAAAAAAATTTCCAACACGATTTTAGAAGTTTCATAATCAAAATATTGAATGAATACAATAAAATGATGATTTGCTTACTATTTCGGTCGACAGATGATAGCAGCAGTGTAAAATACTGAAGAATTCCAACAGATATATAACACCTATGTTCTTGCCAGTTCTGTTTGTCAAAAAGTAACGATTGAAACAACGCTATTTCGGGTGCTAAAATAAGTAATAAGTAAGTATGTCAACTCATTTATCAGCCTTTAAAATAATTTTTTCAACGTTTTAAAGCATTTTCATAAGTTTTTGTGCATTTTCTCTCCTGTAAATATACTTTTCTAAGTTATTGAACCACGATGTCCAAATCGCGTAACGATCGAAACATCGATTATTTTAATGTTTAATTTATTTTCACGGAGTTGCCAGTGTCCTAAAAATGTAAGAAAGTCATTAATTACAATCTTATTTCTCCAATTCAATAGTTTTTTTTCGAGAAATAGAGTGTATTTAGTTGAAATAATGATTAACATCATTAATGAGCATGTCCAACACATGAGTAACGATCGAAAAAAAATTGCGGCAGCTTCGATTGTTACGAATTTTCGGACATAATTATTTAAAAAGGAAAGTACGATGTATAAGTAGTAGTAAAACCTCTCTAAATTATTTTATAAATTGACCTTCAATGTTTGTAAGAGTTTTTATTTTATTAGGAATGGGTTTTTTTTTTCTCAGAAAATGTACTTAAAAAGATTATTTAACGATATTAAAATTGCGTAACGATCGAAACACTAATAATTTTTTCAATAAATTTATGATTACTGAGTCCAAATCACTTGAAAAAGAATATATTATATAATATATATATATATAGGTATGAACAAGACATAATATAATTGTTATTTAGAATTCATAGAAGTAAATCCCAAAAATTTTAAAAAGTATTTTTTTTAATTAGATCAAGACAGGTTTTTTTTTTTTTTTAATAAAGTGCAAAACAAATGCTATATATTTATTTTACAGAACTTAATAATCAAATTCAAATTTAGCTAAATCATCTTCAAATTTTGATCGTTAATAATTTTTATAAAAAACTCTTCTACATGACTATTAATAAACTTAAATGGATAATAAAAAGGTTCTATTGTAATAATCTATATTTTAATTGGTTAAAACAAACTGCAAGTTAAGTTGGATACTTCTAATAATGAATCAACGTGACATCAAAAACATGTATGTTTAAATGCATATAACGTGTATTTGAAATGAAATATGTGCTTATAATATTTTTGTTTAAATGTGACTAATGAACGCTAACTTCTGATCAAAAAAGATAACAGACTTCTAAAAAAAAGGTAAGAAAATGTTATACATTTGATTAAACAATGCAATTATATAGAACCTATTTAATGCATTTTTAGCCCGTAGCATTTTTTTTATTATTATTACGCATATCTTAATACAGTAAAACCTTGTTAAGTCGTCACTCAAGGGACCGAACATTTTTGACGACTTAAGTGGAGTGATGACTTAAGCAGAGTGGGCATTTTTGAAAAAAAAAAAAAAAAACTTTGAAATACAATATTTTTATGAATTGCTGTAGGATTCGGTGAGAAAAACAAGATTTTCAGAAATCAATACATGCAAATGAATGAGTGGAAATAAAAAAAAAAAAACACATTTTATACTTACCACATTTTATTTTCTATTACTGGCATTAAAATAATCACATAATAAACAGTGTTGATTGATGAAGGTGCTGATTACTGGTAACAATTCGAAACACTTTGTAATGAAATGGAACTCCAACTTTTGTGCACATAGTTAATCGTATCTAAAACCGAAACTTCTAGGTTTTCGTTCCTATCCAAGGCTTTTATCATGTCCTTTACAAGCATTTTTTTGTACTTTCGTTTAAAGTCAAGAATTATCCCTTGATCTAAAGGCTGAAGAAGAGCAGTTACATTTGGAGGAAGAAAAACAATTTCGATTGCTTTTAAATTTTCGGGGCTTACTCGCTATGAAATAAAATCACACTCAGTAGCGGTCAAGAAAAACGTTTCTTGTAATGAAATTTCCCCAAGTGAATTTCCCACGTGAAAATTCCCGTAAAGGCTAGGCTTTCTTAGAGTGAAGGGGCGGGGCTGAAAAGATAGCAGGCAAAATTGAGAATAAAGATGCTTTTCGCCATTTTTGAGGGTGACGAGTTATCCGGAGTAGAATTAAATTTGGTGACGAGTAAAAGAGGGTTATTTTACATTATTGTCTATGAGACCTTGTCGGGACCAAAGGAAAACGACGACTTAAGCGGAGTGACAACTTATCCGGGTGACGACTTAACGAGGTTTTACTGTAATCCAATGTCCAAAATCTGTAACCTCTACTGATCAAAGATGTCCAAAATCTGTAACCTACAGATCAACAATGTCCAAAATCTGTAACCTACAGATCTGATAATCATATGTTTTAATTAGTAATTTTCCAGAACACTTGTTGTCTTTTTATGTTTGTATACTGTATTCTAGGCATACATACTATGAAGTAAAAAAAAAAGTTAGAGTAAAATTTCAAAATTTGAAAAATGGATAATAGTTAACATTTAGTGATCCCACATTTTTATAATCTCTCATATCTAAACAATTTATCAAGATTAGTTAATAAAGTTTGAAGAACTTTTTGATAAATTGTTTCTGAGTTAATGTGACTATAATACTTTAATACAGTGTTTAAACACAAAGTTTAGGAGCCTTTATTAAGATTGGGATTAATTTCTATAGAAAAATTAATAGGCAACTATTAAACTGATAAGTTTATTTTGATTTAACATACACTCTACAAACTCGCTTATCCGAATTTGATAGGATCGTGCCCATTTCGGATAATCCTGAATATATTATATTAAACATATACTATACATTAAAAAATACAGTGAATATTTACACCTAGTTATTTGTGACAATATATACAATTTCTACCTGAGAAATATTGGACTACTAGCGAAACGACCCGTTCTTTGCTCGGGTTACAAAAAACAAATGTCCTAATGTGGATGATAAAGAAATTGCAATTTCGAGATCACTTGGAACTTCCCCGGTTGGTACAAAAAAAAAAAAAAAAAAACAACAACTCAAAAGGTCTGATCTCACTACAAATCTATATCTATACCGAAAACCTCGTAAAAGTATCTTTGAACCATGTTTGCCCATCCACTCACCGTCCTCCCAGTGTACACCCCTAGTTCCAGGTTATTCGAATTTTGTAATGTCTAAATAAACACTTCTTCTACACCTCATAATATATTAAAAAATATATTTAATACTATAACGAATTTTCGGAAGAATTTTACTTCCTTCTTCAAGTTTGTTTAACAAAACAATATATTTCCAAATGATATCTTTTCACTTCTCATACATAGTTATCAACAACCCTATTACACCATTAATATCTACAATCATTCATTATTATTACAATAAACGTTATTTCATAATTGTTGAAATTCTTCAATTGTTTCAATTTTTTTGTTATTATTCATGCATTTTGTCACCATTTCTTTCGCCAGTTTTACCAAAACATTCTCAATCTCCCAACCACTACTTCTATTGAAATTTATATTCTTAGTGTTTTTTATTATTAAACTCTAATAATTTTCTAGTTTTACAATCTTTTTCCAACATTAAAATTTTAACTTCATCTTTCATACAGTGACCCATTTGATTACAATGTTCTGCTACATCAGATTTATCTCCTAATTTCTTTTTAATACAGTATGCATGTCCCATGGCTCTTTCCCGGGTCGTTTTTTTGCTCTCTCCTACGTAAATTTTATTGCAATTAAGGCGCTCTAATTTATAAATTAAGCCCATGTTAGCTTTTTGACTATTCTCATTGACCTTGTGACATAAAATACTTTTTAATTTCTTCTTGTACTCAAATGTTACATTTACTTCATATCTTTTACACATTTTCTTTAAATTCCAACTTCTATTATTTAAGTATGGGATTATTATTCTATTTTTATTATTATTAAACTTCTCCAGTTCTTTAATTTTAATTTTATCGTAGTCTTTTATTACTTTATTTATAAACTTATCTTCATATTCATTCTTCTTTAATATTTCATATTTTTTATCTCATTTTTAAAGTCCAAATTGTAGCTAGAGTTTCTATCTAATCTGTAAATATAATTATCCATAATATTCCTTTTTATTACAAAGTAATGTCATAACCCTATCACTTCAAACCTTTCCTAGTTCGTAAAAAATCATGTGATCATTACAAATCTATATCTAACCTGAAAACCCATCGCTATTATGCACAACAATATTTTAGTTGCAATTGTTGCACAACACTATTTGTATAGTTCCCATCGTCGCCACCGGGTACATATGTAGCACTATTGTGCAGAACAGTATTTTAGCTCCAATTGTTGCATAACAATATTTGGGTAGTTCTCATTGTCAAGATAACAAATCCTAAAACCTAACAATAGTAACGGAAGCAAACTTTCAGCTTTGTAACTGAAAGCAATGCTTTTTATCCTATCCCGGGGGAATTTTGAAACATCCCGAAAAAGGGTTTTAGTGATTATAATTACCTACTTACATGTCAAATTTGAAGTGTCTACTAATTATAGTTACGGAAATAAAACTTTCAAGCGAAAATAAACCCTCGTTATTCCCGAACCCGTGGG
>JAFIDM010009631.1:172767560-172778401 GCA_023159025.1 Thereuonema tuberculata
TGTGGGAATTTCGAAAAATCCTGAAAAAGGGTTTTAGTGATTATAATTACCTACTTAAATGTCAACTTTGAAGTCTCTATTAATTATAGTTACGGAAACAAGAAAACTTTAAAGCGACAATAAACCCTCGTTATTCCTGAACCCGTGGGAATTTCGAAAAATCCTGAAAAAGGGTTTTAGTGATTATAATTACCTACTTAAATGTCAACTTTGAAGTCTCTATTAATTATAGTTACGGAAATAAGAAAACTTTCAAGCGACAATAAACCCTCGTTATTCCCGAACCCGTGGGAATTTCGAAAAATCCTGAAAAAGGGTTTTAGTGATTATAATTACCTACTTACATGTCAACTTTGAAGTCTCTATTAATTATAGTTACGGAAACAAGAAAACTTTAAAGCGACAATAAACCCTCGTTATTCCTGAACCCGTGGGAATTTTGCAAAATCCGGCCTTATTCCTTGTCTTCAACATAAAGGGAACCTCTGTGCAAAATTTCAGCTTTCTAGGTCCAACGGTTTGGGCTGGGTGTTGATCAGTCAGTCAAGTCTTGTCTTTTTATATAGTTTATATAGTTAGATTTTAAGAATGGGGACAAAAATTGCCTTTTTGGCACAAATTTCTTTTTGAGTTATGCTAGGTGGATGGTAAGTGAAAGGTTAATTGAAGCCTAAGAGAGGAGTCATTCTGATGTCATGTTCCATCAAAAACAGTCAGGAAGCAATAGTGGTGTTGTATGTGGATGGTTTTTTTTTTTAAAGGGGGGAATCTCTACCCTGACACCTCTAACAAAACTGCCAGTGCTTCAAAATACCTATTCATTGTGGCTGATCAAGTGCAACTCTTCATGATGACTAATCTTCCCAGATGATACAAGTATGTTTCACACAAAAATCCTTCATGCCACATTGCCAGTTTTTGAAGGTAATTGTTGAGCACAAAAGTAACTTCTGAGTGTTACAATGGCTGTCATATTTGAATCCTATGCTTTGGCAGTCATTGATGTACTGGATCTATATCCATTTCCTGATGATGTAATACAGCATGTCTCCAGCAGTAATCAGAAATCTTTTGGAGCCCATACCATGCTAGATAATGGCAGTTTTGGCAGGAAGAGAATATATCTTTATGACAATCATTATGACAGCTTGTAAGTAAAGATCATCTTTTTGACTGGACGGTTAAGATTGAAGAAAAAACTTTGCTTCAGTGTAATAATTGAAGCTGCCCATGCATGAAGGCATTAAGTGACATTTTCACCAAAAATCTGTTAGTGCAAGTTTTAAGGGAGTTAAGTGTTCTACTATTAACTACTACTATATAATAACCTATTAACATTTTGTTCATGTTAAAGATGCTTCAATTTTTTTTTTTTAATTATGTGTAAATAATACAGCTAGACTAGCACTTAAACAATTTTCAAGCTCAGTATTTAAAAATGCATAAATATCACTTAACCCATTCATTCATGGGCAGCTTCAATTTAAGCATTGCTTTGACAAATAGATTTTAAATGCTTGATAGTCATTCAGTTACTAAAAGTTTTTTTAATAATATATACTGGTGTGTGTGAGTGTATATTTATATTAGGAAGTTAGTTGCATTATTTTTTTTATTTTTTTGCTAAAACTGAACCATGAATATAATAACAGTGTCAGTGTAAATAATTTCTTAAAAAATATACATTTAAGAGAAGGTAGGGGTAAATACCTTACCTTTACAAAAAATACCTTACCTTTACAAAAGAACCTGGGGTAATGCCTGATTGCCAGTAGTTTCAGTTTTCAATTTCTTGTAAACATTTTAACGGCATTTTAATTCTTTCATTGAATGAGACAAGAAGTTATCATTTGATCGATGTTTATCATTTCCATATTAGATAAGTCAGTTTTTATTTATTACTGTGTTCACTACATCATCTGTTTTGGCACCTAGAACAACATCTTCTTATATTTCCCAACAGTTGATAAATTTTGTGAATGTATTTGAGAAAGTGTATTTCATGTTTGTTTATAATGAATATTGACATTGACAATTGAGATAAAAAAAAAAATTCTGAAATTTGACTGAAAAAAAATTCAGAAGTTGATATTATTAAAGTAACAGTAATGATAATTTTCATATTGCTTTATATGTGGGTGTTTGCTATTTTAATTGAAATATTTTGTAAAAAATGATTTATCATGTGGCTGCCTCAAAAGTTTAAATTTCTTGTTCTAATAATCTGTAAAAATATGCAAAATGTAATAATTGAGTATTAAATGTCATTTTTCTATTCATTCATAGGCTGGTTCTGGACTGTTTGCATCTTTACCTCCCCCAAAAAATACCTCAGGCAAAATTTTCAATCGCAGTCTCATCCCTCACTCCTTAACTAAAAAGCAGGAAAACAAAGATGAGAAGCCCACCAAAGACATGGAGAAATCGAAACAAGCTTCACAGCCTAATCAGACAAGACTGATTCCTTATGCACGACATGATGATAGTGATGAAGACGACGAGGACATTAAAACCTCGTCCAATTTTTTCTCTTTTGATACTGATTCATCCTCATCTAAACAAGAGCTACTTAAAGACAACAATACAGAAATGACCTCATCAACTTCTACATTTCTAACTATCCCTTCCTCACAAGACTTCACTATCAAACCTGATATTTCAGATTCACCTTTAACCTTTCAGGATAATTGGGCAAAAGAAATAAATCAGAATTCTGATCAACAACAAGTTGCCTATGATGCAAATATTTATCCTAGTAATTTTGCTGAAAATCAGGAAGAAACGTATTATTCTCAAGTTGACAATTCAATAAATTATGACCAGCCCTCGAGCTCCTTGGGGCTGAATGATGAAGTGGTAAGTAGAAATTTCTTCTACTAGAAAACTACTTGAACTTTGATACTGCAATCTTATTTATATATTTTTTTTTTTATAAAAACAATATACTTTTTTGTTTTGTTTTAATAGTATTAATATTATCATGTTTATGATATATATGTGATTGTATATATTAGACATTTGCCTAGGTCAAATAACTCGACACACCTTTCTGGTAACCATGGTAACCAGGAATTTTAATCCTATCTGTTTCACCTTTCCCTCATATCTGTTCTTGTGAAATTCTTTGTAATGAGTTGTTTGATTTCCTTTCAATTATCAGCTCTTTTATTATACTATAGATATTAAAAGTGTTGATTTCTGTTCACTCACTAAAGCCATTTTTCATTTGATAATTTATCACAATTTCACCTAGCAGTTAGAGTTGCCACCTGTTCATATTATATTGGACATCCTATATTTACTGCCAAAATGATGTGTCCCTCATCGGAAGTCCATTGGAGCCTCCAAGACAAAAAAAAAAAGACAATGAAAAGAACTCTAAAAAAAATATTAGAGAGGAAATTCATGTGCCAGCACTTCGCCGACCTCAGTGAATTCATATCGCATTGAAAATTAAATCTGCGCATTTAATTATTAATAAACATCAATGGGTGAGACCAAGTGTTTACTATGTGACATCCCAGAACAGCTGTTTCAATCTCTTTGACTATCGTCAGCTAGGAATAGTCACCAATAAACAGCTAGGTCTCAGTATTGAGGCTAATAGGAATAATCTTCAGAATCACAGTGGAGCCTTTGGAGCCAGTGTATTTTGCTTTAGAGGCTCCACTGCCATTTCAACGATTATTCCTATTAGCCTCAGTATCAAGACCTTGCTGTTTACTGGTGACTACTCCTAGCTCATGATCGTCAAAGAGTATGAAACAGCTGTTCTGGGATGTCACTTTAGTAAACACTTGGTCTCACCTATTAATGATGTGTTTCTTTTTAATGACTTTTGAATATCCCAGATATTTGTGAAATTTAGGAAGGAAGAAAATAAAAAAGCCCAGAAATAAAACAAGATAATTAATGCTTGTAGACAGTGTCAAAAGCAAAGTGGCTCCATAACAAAATTTTATCGGAAGCGACCACTTTTGACCCCCCAACTTCCGGTCAGGGAGTGGTCCTAGAGGTCTGATTTTTTTGGATGTGGTCACCTACTTTTTGATGCTGAACACAATAATGAAGGTTTCAGTCCCCTATGTTTTATAGGCAAGCTGTAACCTAGGTGCCGCTAACATATGTCACACTCTGTAGCATCCAAATGGTTAGGGATATTAGAATGAAACTTCACCATTGTGTTCAGCATCAAAAAGTAGGTGACCATGTAGAAAAAAATCAGACGTCAAAGGTCCACTCCCTGACCCCCCCCCCCCAGACGTTTTCTTTCTTTTCATGACGCCTTTAAAACAAAGAAAACGCCTTGGGGGGGGGGGGGGGCAGGGGGGGGTCCTACAGGTCTGATTTTTTGGAGGTGATTACCTACTTTTTGATGCTGAACACAATGGTGAAGGTTTCATTTTAATATCTCTAACCGTTTGGCCACGACAGTGTGTGACATCCAGGATGCATAAAACTAAGAGCGGTTCCCTGGTTTTACAGGCAAACTGTAACAAGGGCTAAAAACTGTAAATTTTTAAGTTTTAAATTTTATTTCAATAATTTGAAATTTATTAAAACACTTCAATTATTTTATTTTTCATTCTCAGATTAATCAGTGTTATTAGTTTTTTTGTTATTGTTGTTGTTTTTGTTTTTTGTTTGAGCCTGCAATGCAAATCAAACTGAAAATTTTAATTAACCCTGCTTAAGATAATCAGTTGATTGGATTCTCTTACAATTTATTTTAATAGAGTAAAGACATTAAAAAATAATCAAATCTAAGCCCATATTTTAAGGATAGTCCTGTAGTGTCTTTTATTTAACTAAGTGTGAGTTGATAACCTTAATTGGTTTGGTTTTCCTGCAAGTGTTCCTGCACAACAAGGCAAGTGATAACCAAAGGAAGCATAATGTTATATAGGGAGGAATTTCACCAACAGTCAGTGCAGACAGTAGTTAATATATTTATATTGACAAAGAAAAAAGATCAACATTTTTATGTAAAGGCTATGCTTAAGGCTTTGGAACAGCCCCTCTATTCCTAAGCTCCGCCATCCTTTGCTTCTCTAAGTGAGTGCAGCAATCCACCATTTTGGAAGTGGCAGTTGGAACAGTCTCCCTCAGGCAGCTTAAACAGTCGTGCCTTTTGACAACCCGTAGACCAGTAATGGCGACTATTGGTGAACTAGTTTTTAGATTTCTTTATAGCCAAAATATCAAAATAAATGTTTTCTGAAGACATCTTTGAAAACAAGTAAATGCAATAATAAATGGATAGTATGTTTACACTAATTACAATACTTTAATGTTTTTTAAAAAAGGAGTATATAATTAATGTAAATATCGATGCTAATCTATATAAATTGAAATAAATATTTTATTTGCAAAATCTTAATGATTTAACTAAAATTTGAATACCAAAAGGAAACATTTTTGGTTTTATCTTTTTAATTTTACATTTCAAAATAAATGAGCAAATGAATTTGAAAAAAAAAATATTCAAATAAAGTATACATAACACTGTTATACCAGTTCTTATTTCCTAATGTGTGATACATGATTATGGCGAGATTTTTCTAGCTGATAATGAATGAAAACAGAATTGTTCCATCACCCACAGATTTTAAGAAATTTTGAAAAAAGTAGTTTTCAGTGAATTCATATAGTGACAATTGTTGCACTTAATCCTACAGCATTTGAATGGCTTTTAATAACCTTTTCATTTATTAAATGGATAACACTACCTGTTTATGTTTGAACCTACACACATTTTCCTAGAGAAGAATAACTTTGCATTTTCATATAGGCTTATTGCTAGTTCATATGTGCTCCACTGCTAACTGTTTATAGATCTATTATTTGTTTGTAAGACTTCAATCTGCATCTACTGCTGAGCCAGAGTATTTCATTTAGTCTTGCAAGTGCCTTAATGATGTAAGCAGTTTTTGCTATGTATGAGGCTATTATACTATAAAATCTAACTAAAGGATTATTAATTAATTAAGAAAGCCTATGAACTCTGCTTCATCTGCAAAATAGGTGATCAACTGTGAGCACCTAATATTATCGATTCTGCTTGTGCTATTTACTTATGAAGGTGGTTAAACGGATCTTGGAAAACAATGCCATTTGCTGTTCCAATGATGTGGAAAGAGCAAAAAGATCATGTATCTGATTGTTACTTCTATCTAACTAAAATATGTGGATTATCCTTGAAATCAAAATGTACTATTCAATATCCAATACTCTTTGCCATGAGACCAATGCCTCATAGCAAAGATCTTCCAGTACCTTCACCACTCGAAAAATGGACCTTAGATGATGAACTGGTCCCTTTGGATTAGGATGTCAATGATCCAGACTTTCAGCTTTTAGTATCAAATGAGCTGCATCACAACTCTCAAAGTGAACTTAATGACCTAGTTAGATATTTAAACTTATCAAAATATTAAGCTGAACTTTTTGGGTTGTGATTATAGGGCTGGTCACAATTATCTGCCTCCAAAGACTGCTAACTTTTTGATCTTTCATTCCCAGCAGAAATTTGCTCAGTATTTTACTTCAGATGGCAATCTGGTTTATTGTATTAATATTCAAGAAATTATGGCTTCATTAGGACACAATCATAAGTTCAATGAGTGGCGAACTTTTTTAGATTCATCTAAATAGTCGAAAAGCAGTTCTTCTTCTCAATGGCAACAAACATCCATCTCTAGCTTTAGCTCATGGCATCAACATGAAAGAAATTTATAATAATATGAAATATGTACCAGACAAATCAGTATAACTGAAGTGTATGTGACTTGAAAGTTAAAGCAATATTATTGTGTATGCAGTTGGATTATACAAAATACTGTTGTTTCATGTGCAAATGGGACAGTTGGGCAAAGGACAAACACAAGATGAAGTATTGAAAAAAACATGGAGAAAGAAATGTTAATAAACCATTAGTAAATGCTACTAAAGTTATATTATCCCCTCTTTTTATTAAACTTGGACTAATTTAAAATTTTGTGAAAATGAAGAAGGATGGCTTTCTTATTTTTTGTATCTGCAGGAAAAATTTCCCCGTTTGATTGAAGCAAAAATAAAGGAAGGTATTTCTGTTGGGCTACAAATGAGGGAGCTTTCAAAAGACCCAATATTTGATTCCACTTGGAATGAAGTGGCATTGGCAGCATGAATAGCATTTAAGATGTCTGCAACAAATTTCATAAATTGGGAAATCATAAATCAGACAACTATCAGGAAACCGAGGAAAGACTTGTCCAGGCCTATGAAACAGTAGAGTGTAACATGTCACTTTAGCTTCATTTCCTTCCCTCACATTTGACCTCCTTTCAATAAAATCTTGGTACTCTCACTGATGAACATGGGGAGCATTTTCTCTGGGGTATAGCAAAAATGGAGAAAAGTTACCAAGGGAAGTGGATGCCAGAATGTTTGCAGACTACTGATGGAGTGTCATCAGGGTCATGCCTCAAAGTAGTTACAAATGGAAGTCAACATTGAAAAGGTTTTAAACAACTGTAAGTAAATTTATGGTATGATTAGTATATGTTTATTCACAAATGTAGTTATAATAGACACAGTTATACATAATAGCTAATTTCTTTTGAACTGTGAGTGACAGAAAAGTTTTGGAAATTACATCTGAAATCGGCATTTAAAACTACACCAAAAACATGTTTGATGCATATGGAAACAAGTTTTCAGTCAAATTTTGTATATCAATGTAATTAAGAGAACTGTTAATGAAAATTCTAAAGATATTTCAGATGGTAGCTTTTAAATATTTTACGTGTATTATATGGCTAAATTTCAAATGTAATTTGGCATGTATAATTTATTGTTGTAAAGATTATCATTTACTTAGTGCTAAATTTCTCCATGTAAAGTTGATGATTCATAGTTACATAAGGAAGTTAATAAAAAGAATCATTTTTAAAATAATATATTGACCTTAGAATGGATTTTTTATTTTTGTCAATTACAGTAAAACCTCGTTAAGTCGTCACTCTGTTTAAGTCGTCGTTTTCCTTTGGTCCCGACAAGGTCTCATACACAATAATGTAAAATAACCCTCCTTTACCCGTCACGAAATTTAATTCTACTCCGGATAACTCGTCAGCCTCAAAATGGCCAAAAGCATCTTTCTTCTCCATTTTGCATGCCATCGTGTTGTTTTCAGCCCCTCCCCTTCACTTTAAGAAAGCCAAGCCTTTACGGGGAATTTTCGACCATGCCTGTCACTTCATTCCTTTCCTACCCCTTCGGAGGATTTGGGTTCTTGGAATCTCGCTGCTAATCATTCAAAGCACACTTCTCGCTGCGACTCTGTCGCGTGTAGACGTTTTTCTTGACCGCTCCGGAGTGTGACTTCATTTCATAGCGAGTAAGCTCGTTATAAGGGCTATTTTTTCTCTTGCAATTTCATGGTTTGATTACGATTTTAACATGCAAGGGAAACGAAAACTTACCTCGTTATCTTTTAAAGAAAAAAAAAAAGACTTAATTGCACTTTTTGAAAAATGTTTCGAAAACAGCTTTTGCCAAAGAACACCATATTCCCAGGACTACATTAAACGATATTCTATCATCGAAATAAGTAATTGAAGAAGCTGACTGCAAAGACAAAAGAAAGAGAATGAGGAAATCGAAGTTTGACAAGATCGAGGAGGTTTTAGTTCGATGGCTAAAACATGCCAGATCGCAAAATGTGCCAATTTCTGCCATGATTCTCAAAGAAAAAGCCATGGAAATTGCTAAGGAGTTAAACATTGAAGATTTCGGCGGCAGCAATTGGCTGCAATGTTTCAAAGACAGACATTGCCTTTCTTTTAAAACGATTAAAATGTGATCACTATAAAAAGTGCTTTTTTTTTATTTTCCACTCGTTCATTTGCATGAATTGATTTCTGAAAATCTTGTTTTTTTCACCGAATCCTACAGCAATTCATGAAAATACTGTATTTCAGTGTTTTTTTTGTTGTTGTTTTTTTTTTCAAAAATTCCCACTCCGCCTAAGTCGTCACTCCGCTTAAGTTGTCAAAAATGTTTGGTCCCTTGAGTGACGACTTAACGAGGTTTTACTGTATTGCCATTTGTTGCTGTTGTGACAATTTATTCTTTGAGGCCACTCAGCACAACCTTTTTCTTGATAGATGAATGAATGCATCATAATTAATTTCATCATCATGAAGATGTTGAGTAATGTTAATGAATTGTTATGTTTTCTAAGATTGCTGTCTGGTTTTCTTTCTTTTCTTTTTTTTATCCTAACAGACGCTTCCTGCTCAGATTGTTTCCTTAACACTAGTGTAGCTAGTGTGGGGGAGGGGTCTGTCCCAGGCGGCACTTTTGGTCTGCTGCAGTGGTCGGGGAACATCCTATATATCATTTTGACTTTTTGTCTAAGTATGTTTGATGTGTATTGAGAGGGGCAGCAAACCCACGAACTGCCTCGGGCGTCACAAACTCTGATTGCACCACTGTTCCTTAAGAAAGATTACTACTAATGTGAAAGCAAAACATGATAACAAATTTGTTAACAAATTATCTATTAATAACTCGAGTCAGTATTGTAAACTAAGATGGATCTTTTATCTATTAATTTATAAAAGTATCTACAAAATCTAGAATTACAAAAATACAATGTGTGTTTATTTCCTGTTTGAAGATGATGAATGTTTTCTTATTTCTTTTGAGCATTATAGCTTGTGAAGTTCACTTAATTTAGCCATTTAGATCCTGTTCGTAATTTTAAGGAAAGAAAAAAAAACACATTTTATCTTAGAATAATGGAGTTTTAAGTGTGCAGAGCAATTATTATTTTATAAGAGAATCATTGTAGTGATGCTTGATATTATTATTTGTTCATTGAACTATCACACTGTTTCTTAATTTTACATTATTTTTTGTTTGAAAAATTATGTTATCAGAAATTCAGTATATTCTGTTTTCCTTGCCATTTATTATTCAGTTACGTCGACTTCAAGGTAAAAGGAAACAGACATATGAGGAAATCAACATAATAGATGTATCCCAGGATGATCAGTTGCCTCGTCCAGAAGAATGGATGACTAAATCACTGACTGAAGAAAAGGAATATCACACAAGTAGAAAGAAGGAGTATCTTCCAACAACTCAACAAAGACGAAAACATCAGATCACATATCTTGCTTTTCAGGTGAAATTTCAATTCTTCCCTCTCCCTCATGATTTATGCATCAATTAGCTGATGAAATTCAGTGCACTTCTCTTTTTATCTGATTTTATGTAAATTTCCTTGTTCCCCAAATATTCTCTAACTAGCATATATATGCTACATCTAATTATGAAAAATAAAGATTGAAGTTTCTAATTAGCAAACTAGAAATTTGCAGAAATAAAATAAGAATACTACTTTTATGTAACATTTGAGTGTCTCAGAAGCCAAAGTGATCAACTCTATTTTTTGTAAATTTCTGAATTTTAGTACCACAGCCAATATGATTAGTAGTTAACTTTTTAACAACCAAGTTGTAAAATCCTTTTTGTTATCTTTGATCAGAAATGATATGTGTTACTAATCATTTTAATTTTTTTTTTACATACAAAAGTGGAGTTGATCGATTTGAGTTATGAAAGGCTCATGGCGGTGTGCACCAAACTTCAGTTAACTTGAAGGACTGCTATTTGGACGGAGCTAAAATTAGTGGGGGGTGCTGCTCCACAAAAATTTTAGCCTTTGTTTTAAAATTGTGTGAAAGGAAACATGTATAAAAAGAAAATTTATTCAAAAACTTGATAAATTTCTTTTTATACATGTTTGTTTCCTTTCACATAATTTTAAAACAAAGGCTAAAATTTTTGTG
>JAFIDM010009631.1:172778801-172812452 GCA_023159025.1 Thereuonema tuberculata
CATCACTAATATTAATGAGATTAAGGTTATGTAATTTTTGAAATCATGTTATGTCATTATTCTTTAATTCTTCAACTAGCTCTAAAAACCTCATTTGGATCCAGCACTGCTTTTGGCTCATCTGAAAACATTTCCCAGTGAATTTAGTAACATAAACCGTAATGTCACCTTAACAAGAACAAATCAATAATGTATAGTCGTACTTAATAGAAGTTATCCTGAAGAAAAAAAAAAGAAAAGAAAAAGATTAAACAAACAAATCAGAAATTAAAATACCTTTAGAAATCGAGTAGATAACTTGATATTCATAATCGATTTTAATAACCATTGTTTAAAATAGTTTCATATTAGAAAAAAACAATTTTATTGTTTTGTTATGATATTCATATAGATATTCATACACATATTCATATGTATAAGATATAGAAAAATGTTATTCTAAATTAATTCGTTAGTTTTTAATAAAGCAACTTCTAATAACTAAATGAAATACAATAACTTCTAAAAATATTATTTTAATAACCAAAAAAAATCTGTCAATCTCAATGCTTCGATGTACGTTTAATTCTATAAATAATGTAAGTTAAAATCAGTTTCGTTAATTCGTTAATTTTCAGACAACTCTAATTTAATAAAAGTTAATTTGCAGCAGAACACATGAAATACACAAGTCTGAATTATCTTTCAAACCTTTTAATACTGAAAAGGTACTTTTAACCTAAAAGAAAACTCATGGATAATTAAGCTTTTAATACTTACAACTGAAACCCCAAATACACCACAATGTACTTTATTCATAGAAATATTTCCACAATGAGTTTTATTCTATAGAAATGCATCAGTTCAGAAAAGTATTGTCTTAATGCGAAAATTCATTGATCACATTAACATATACCACTGTCCGGCCACTTTGTTAGGTATATCCCTGCTGTGGGCATGAATGTCTGGACTCGTCGTGTCTCATAACAACTCTTAAAGCCGGTGGTGGAAGTGTTATGGTGTGGGGGATGTTTTCCTGGCACACGTTGGGTCCATTGATACCTCTGGAGGCATGTCAGGATGCTAGAGCATACCTAAACATCATAGCTGACGAAGTTCAATTGTACATGTTAACAGCTTATCCTCATGCAAATGGCTACTTCCTGCAGGATAATGCATCGGTGCACAAAGCCTGCATCACTATGGGATGGTTTGAGGAACATTACGATGACTTTTCCTTGCTTGCAGTGGCACGCTTAGTCCCTGGATCTCAGACCGATTGAAAATTTGTGGAATGAGCTAGAACGGGCTGTTCGCTCTAGGGCCTACACCTCCATCAAATCTTCAGGAACTGCATGACACACTCATGTCTGCATGTTACACAATACCTCAACAACGTTTTCAGCATATTGTGGAATCCATTCCTCAACGAATTCAGGCTGTTTTGTAGGCTAAAGAAGGCCCAACACGCTACTAGGTAGGTGTACCTGATAAAGTGGCCTAGTAAGGTGTACCTAATAAAGTATATTATAATAAATAATAATATATATAAATTCCTTACTTATCAGGATTTTCAGAAATAGTCATTTTTAATTCTATTTTTAGTTTAAGGATGATTTGTGGGAATTTACTACTTTGTAGATGCAACAAACAAAATACCCCCCCCCCATTCAAAGCTTATCCATGATTTTGCCCTGAATATTTTGTTTTGTGTTTTTATCAATCAGTGAATGCCAATCTATTTTTCTTTAGTTTTAATTATATGATGGAATTTTGAGTTTGTTTTCTGCCAAAAAGAGAACGAAAAATTTTAAAACAGTCTAAAGTTAGAGAGCAGAAGGATTTGTGATGTTCTTGAAGTAAAACTCCTATGGAAAGAAAGTGGAATAGCAAATAGCTGTTAGAAATTTCTCTAGGCTAAACATGAAAACCTACCAAGTTTTCCTAAAACCTATACTAGAATTAAAATCTTTAAAAATTAATGGCATTTTAATTTGTGTTGTTGATTGTTTTTATTTTCAGTTCAGCATTAGACATAGTATGTATGTGCACCTATACATACGTAGACTAAACATAGTCACAGAATGAAAGTTGGGTATAACTTAAGGAGCTAATTGTGTTATGTGAATATGATTTTTTTTTACTCATAATAACCCTAACATTGATCTATTAATGGATATTATACAACTTGCAATATTATTAAGATTTGAATATTTTCTTTTTGTCCACATTGTGGTCAACTGCTCACATAATTTGTATTCACTATGAAGTGAATCTGTTTCTCATAAACTTTGAAAAACATTTTGCAATTTTGAATTCTCTAGTTTCAAGAATTATTCAGCAACAGCATTAATAGAGTCTATGCACATACTTATAAATTTTGATTATTCTTCAGAATTATAAATTATTCTTCAGAATAATGAAACACTGGAATGTCACTGCTGCTACACACAATGTTATTTATTTGTCTGGTAGCCCAGTGATTTAGTGGCTAGACTGGAGGAGTTAGATTCAATTCCTGGCAGAATTTTTGTTGATATAATAAGTAATACCCAAGAATAAAATGGTTATAATTTCAGGAATCACTTTATTTTCATGAATTACCCTATAGTAGGAAATTTTCTCAAAAAAATAACTAAATAATTAAAAAAAAGGGTAGATCTAAGGCTAGTAATCCTATTTTATTCAGTTCTGTTTTCATATATATCATTAGTTCTTACAGAAAATCTTGTTAGTGTGCTTTATTAGGTGCTTTCAAAAATAAAACCCCAATTTTCAGTTGAGCAATTGTGTGTTTGCTTATAGCGAATCCGCACTGAAGCTGCATGGACCTTTATATCCTTTGCATTTTTTGTTGCTTAAAGTAAAAAATATAAACAAATGGAGAGGGCTGATGGATTGTAGGAGGAGAAGAGGAATGAAGTTTTTCTATTTTGTAAGTAGTAATCATTATAAAACTTTTGTTTTTCTTTATTCCAATTATAGGCTAAAGAAAGAGAATTGCAGTTGAAAAATCAGTGGGCACATAATCGTCTTACTAAAAGACAAACTCAAGCCAAATATGGATTCTAAAAATTGTATTTTCACATTTTTAAAATGAAATTTGTTTCTTTGAATATATTTATCCTTCAGTATTTGTATTTAGCTTGTTAAGTAATTTTAATAAAGAATTTTTATTTTACAAACTGGAAATTATTTAAAAATTTGAGAACAAGAGATGTTAATTCAGCAAGTGTGTATATAAGAAAATAAATGTTGTAAATATTTTTTTTTGTTTTTTTTTTTTTTTTTCCTTATTGATAATCCTTATATTAGAGGAAATAGGTTTGATCTTTTATAATTTATTTTTATTTTTGAATGCTAAGAAAATACTTTCTTCGAACATAATAAATTGGAGAAGCAAATGAACAAGTTCAGTGGCATGTTTATCCATGCCATTATATTTCTAATAAATTTATGACTTCATATTGTGACTTGTTTAAAATACATAAATGTAAAAAATTTGAAGAGAAAATTACCCTTTAGGTTTATTATTATTCTTATTTTGCAAAAATAAAATTAAATGACAAGCTTTAGTGTAGAAGGAAAAAAAACTATCGGGAGTACAAATGGAAAACCGCCGTTTACCAATAGATGGCGCTAGCGGTAAATGTTGGTGAGAAATGGCGGATCAGAAACGTCACACTGTAAGGTTAAACGTCTGTCAACAACTCCTCATTAGATTTGGGAATTTTTATTGGCATCATATACTTTTTTGTGCGCGGATATGTCAAAGTTTGAGCCAAATAAGCATCATTTGTGGGACGTTTTGCTTTTTGCCTTCAATTAAAAAAAATCTGCGGTTGAGGCACGTCGAATGATTGTAGAAACTTATGGTGAGGCTGCTATTACAGGGTGTCTACTGAATCTCAAACAAAAAATTTAAGGACATTTCCACAAAAAATTCTGTTCAACCAAAAAAAAAAAAAATGTTGAAAATTTAAGGCCATAGTCTGATTTTCCCGTACATTTCATGTCAAACCAAATTTCCCGGATTTTCCGGTTGGTAGACACCCTGTATTAGTGAAAGAATGTGTCGTGAATGGTTTCAGCGATATAAAATGAGTGGTTTCGGCATGAAAGACAAGGAGCGTCCCAGACTGGTGAAAAGTTTGAAGACGCAGAATTGGTGACATTGCTAGACGAAAGTTCATGTCAAAAGCAATAAGCACTTGCAGATTCACTTGCAGATTTGGCATGACTAAACAAGCCATTTCGTTTGCAAAACTTGGGAATGATGCAAAAGTAAGGAAGTTAGGTGCCATACGAGTTGAAGCCAAGAAACATCGAACGGCGTTTTTTCACATGTGAACAGCTGCTCCAACGACAATAAAGGAAGGGTTTTTTGCATCGCATTGTCACTAGGGATGAGAAGTGGATCCATTACAATACTCCAAAGCAAATAAAATCGTGGGGATACCGCAGCCATGCATCAACAACGACGGCCAAGCCAAACATCCATGGCTGAAAATCATGCTGTGTATTTGGTGGGACCAGCTTGACGTGGTGTATTAAGAACTGCTGCAACCGGGTGAAACCATCACAGGAGCTCGCTACCGAACACAACCTAATGCGTTTAAGCCGAGCATTGAAGGAAAAACGGCTGGATTATGAGCAGAGAAACAACAAAGTGATTTTGCTGCACGACAACGCTCTGCCACATGTTTCTCAGGCTGTGAAAACCTACCTGGAAACACTGAAATGGGACGTCTACCCCACCTGCCATATTCTCCGGACATTCCCCCTTCCGACTACCACCTATTCCGATCGATGATGCATGGCTTAGCTGAGCAGCACTTCAGTTCTTACGAAGAAGCCAACAATTGGATCGATTCGTGGATTGACTAAAAAAAAAAGCAGTTTTTTTCGATGCTGAATCCGTATGCCGCCAGAAAGATGGGAAAAAGTTGTGGCTAGCGATGGACAATATTTTGAAGAATAATTATGTAATCATTTTCCCACAATAACGGCTCAAATTTTGAAAAAAGAAAAACGGCGGTTTTCCATTTGTACTCCTGATATATTGGGAATAAACAGATGACGTTCATTTTGAATTTTCTGAACATATAGTTGATGTTTTATGAAGGGGGGGGGGGAAACATCACATCTTTTATCTGCAATGTTTGTTGTATGGGGAAATGAGACAAAACCAATCTTTGTCAAGAACAACATGCTCTGTTTAGTATTTAATAAGGCATATATGCTTTTCTTTGTTATGCAATTGGAGTATGTATGTTTCATCATCTATGGGTTTTCAAAAGAAATAGAAACAATTAAAAGCATTGATTAGATACAAACACATTCTAAATGATTGTAGCATTAGCTGTAAGAAAGGTTTATTGAAAAATAAAAATGTGTGATTCATAGTTTTCATTGAACTTTAATGAAACTTTGGGTTGGTGTTAAATTTAAGTGATTTTGCTGTATATCAAGTTTCATAGAATTAAGATGTTTCTTGCATATGCAGAGATATAAAAATCATTATTATTGGAGTCTACTTTTTAAGTGCGAACGTGTCTAAAAATGACATTCAAGTAGAATGTTATTATTTTACATTTGTGTTACATTAAAAATTGCTTTGAGAGTAATGATTTTTTTTAGTTCTGAGGAAATATTAGGTGTTTGAAGAGACAATAGCAATTATCTGGCCTGAGAAGCTAAACCTGTATAATTCAAACTACTGAACATTCATACCAAGACAACAATTTATTAGATTCTGCTGCAGGATTAGTACATTAAAAACTATAACACAACTTTTTTAGTCAGTGATGTAGGTTTAGCTTTGAAAATGAACACTGCTTAAAAAAGAAAGTTACAAAAAAAAAAAAAAATCCAAGAGCAATTGGGGAGGCATGGTGTGGAGTGGACATATCTGGTGCATTTACAATGATTTGTTTGTATAAGCTGTTTTCAAAAGTATAAATTTATCTGGTGGTTTCTTGCTGGCAAAAGACGAGAAGTTTTTTTTTTTTTTGCTCATTATGAATCCAGTGTCTGATAATGTAATTCCAGTTACAGAAATTACAGCCTGATTTTTGGATAATTACCAGGCTGCTTTTACATCTCTTGTGTATTTGTTAAAATTGCCAAATATTAATTAATATAGAATTAAAAATATTTGAAGAAAATTTCTTCATTTCGTCAAGAGTTAAATTGGATAAAGAGCCACTTCTTATTACTTTCTGAGGTAATAAACATGCTTATTTTTCTTGGATGATTAGACTGTTCATTTGACAGCTTCAAGCAATGTTAGCAGTATCCCGCATCGATCTGGACCAAATTTTACACAACATAGAGGACCATCAGATATGCATAGCAATTGAGTTTCAGGTCTTGGCTGTCCATACAAACCCTAAAGACTTTTTTTGTATGTGCCATTTCAGTAGGCAATCTGTTTGCCATCGACAGGCCATGGCGAGATGGTCTCTGTTGCTCTTGTATAGAACGAGCTCTATTTAGAAAGGAGATGGCATTCCATTTCGTAGCAGCCATCTGACAGCAGCGCTCCTGTTGGTGAATTGAAGTCCAATAGATTTGTATCTGTTTATTCGAAATTACTGACTACAAAATTAATTTTCATAAACAGAGAGGTCATCTTTTCCCTATGTTTTCGTGGATGTTTCCAGAAAAAGCTACATTATTAACCAAAATCATAACAGAATTCCAGCCTGAAAATGTGAAGCAGCAGCCGATTGAAATCTCATAAACATATCATAGTTGGTTGAGATAATAAAAAATGTCAAAACTGAAAAAAAAAAAGATGAAAAAATTAAATACTTATTTCCTGTTTTAATTAATTAAGACATTCTGTCATCTATTCTATGTATTAAATAAATGATTTTTAAATAAATCAATGTTTATTTTTATAAATAAAACATAGGTATGACGTCAATTGAGAAGTGTAAATTGTCCATCTGATGGAAGTTGATATGGAAAGTGTAAGACAGAGTTTTAAAGCTTTTTATTCATTAGCAATCTACATTTACATAGCCATTTACATTGCCTACTGAAATGGAAGCCTACATCAAAAATGGCCTTAAGGGAGTGTTGTGAAACTTAAATGCTGGCAATAGTTTTTCAGCAATTAGTAAACTTTTGAACATTTTTTTTTTGTTACTTGATTTTATGTTTATCAATTGGTCACATTTTATTATTTATTTTTCTCATTTCTTATTTTATGGTATAAGCACAAAATGACTTTTATATATATATATATATATATATATATATATAAATTATAATACAATGACAGTCAAAGTGAGGTTTATTCCAGTAACCTCATCACTATATTACACTTTGAAGTTTCAATGCGCACGTCCTGCTGATGCACAAAAACGGACAAGAATTAAATGTGGTTGGTGTTAAAAGTGTCATAATGAAAATAAATCTTGATTGTCTGAAGACTTCATAGACAATCGAGGAGAATTTGGATTTCATTGTCTTCATCTTGATTATTATTTTCTACAAAGTCACCTTGACAATTAAAGTGTTTGTCACAACGTTTGATCAGTTTGTCCATTCAAGCCGCATAAAAGTTGGGGCTCTGCTGTTGTAGCCACTTTTTTGCATCACATTGGACTTCTTCATTGCATATGAAGCGTCAACCTGACGTGCTCTTTTAAGACAGGAAGCAGATGAAAATCACTGGGAGCCACATCTGGACTGTATAACAGATGTTCCAAAATTTCTCAGTGGAAACCATTCAGCAAGTTGTGTGTGTTCTGTGAAACTTGTAGTCTGGCATTGTCATGAAGACCAGGATATATCTTCCTGATGTTGTTGCACAATTTCTTTAAGGTTTCAGTAGATGATCATAAGCGGATCACCATTTTGAAATGACAGCATGCACCTCCTATGACATATGAAAAAAACCATGCAGTACAGCCCTCGATTGGATATTTCAGCAACTGCCAACATCATAGCAAACTCAAATTTAATTTCTAGTATATTTTTTTACTAGACCTATATACATATAACCTCATTACATGTCACAAGCCTGACTTAGCTTAAGCATTTCTCTTAATATCACTAATTAATGATTCTAATAAACATGTAGACATCTTAGTACAAAAGAAATGATAAAAATGTTATTTGGTAATACTGTGAAGTCTCACTTATACGAAACATTCAGTTATACGAAGAATTTCTCATTCCCCGGGGAAATCCCCATAGTCCTATACGTAATTCACTTATACGAATAATTTTTGGTTTATTCGTATAAGTGAGACTTCACTGTACTTTAATAAAATTAGGGATTAATTAAATATGTTTTAATAGGTAGTAATTTTTGTCACAAGATTTCATGGATTCTTCATTGCACAGAAACGAATTATATTTCCATTCAGGAAGCAGTACTGTTTTCTTTTATGTAAAGAGCAAAAGCAGTCATACAGAAGATCATATTTTTTTGATGATGCACACTGTTTTGAGATTTTTGTTGTGATGCTTAATTAGATTCATTTGGTCCAGTTATATTTTGCATCTTAACATTTCATATATTTCATGATATAAATTGGTAACCACTATATTTATTGCAAAAATAATCATTTCAAATTAAAATTTCAGACAATAAATTATAGTAGGAATAATAACTTAGAAAGCTATCTTCAAAGCAGCATATTTTTGAGATTCTAATACTTGAGCCTGTATCCGCTGTATATGTAAACTCCATTACAGACTAATTGTCAAAGATAGAGGTTACACAAAGATGTGAATAGCAGCAATACATTATCTCATTTCCAGAATATAATGCGGCACAAAGAAGAGAAATTTAAATAATGGATATTTAAAAAGCATGCATCAACAAAGATTATGCAGTGAACAGCCATTGCATATACAGTCAACATTATGATTAGTACATATTATTGTTATTTGATTTTGCGAAAAACTTCACAAAGCAGAACAGTAGTTTTTCCGCGAAATATCGTTGAAGAATTTTAAAGATAGATGAAAATGGAAGGAATATATTTGTTTTAATATATAACGAAGAACTTTATTGTAATAGAGGATTAAGATATTGTAATTGAAGATACATTTAAGATCGTTCCAAAGTTTATAACTCCTGGTAAGTAAGAAACAGTGATTAGGTAAAAAGTTAGTTTTTTTGTTTTGTTTTGTTTTGTTTTGAAATACAAGTGAATCCATACAATAAATAAATTGGAATGGTATGTCATGAAAAAAAATAAATTGGTAAATCGTCCTTTGTCACTACAGGCCTTTCAAAATATTCCACCATCTTTAGTAACGAATACATCTGTCTTTACAGTCTATGAAGATTCTTAATTGCTTTTTAAGAAATGAAAATCTTTAAATTTGATTCTTGAAAGTTCTACTCAAGAGATTATTAAGGAGAGGCGGAAGATTTTGGACGATTTTGTAGGTCTAACAAGTTCAAATCGTTCTGTAAGTCTTAAAAATACAGTACAACTAAAAATCTGAAAATTTAATATATGACAGTTTAAATATGAATGAATCATATTCTCCTATTCTTGATATTTATATGATAACTTAATTACACTTAAGCTCAAAACCAGTTAATTTTTCGAAAGAATTTGCATTCTATTAAATTATTTTAGCTTAAAAAAGCTCCCATTTCTAATTCTGTGAATAAATAAAGTAATAATCTATTCCATGAATTCAGAATTTCTTTTACTTTCACAGTAGTTGAATTTAAAAAAAAATAAAAATCATAAATTTGATAGTTTTGATTTATGGTTTTTTTATTTTTTTAAAAAATTCAACTACTGGGAAAGTAAAGGAAATTTTGAATTCAGGGAATAGATTATTACTTTATTTATTCATAGAATCAGAAATGGGAGCTTTTTAAGCTAAAATAATTTACTACAATGCAAATTCTTTCAAAAAAAAAAAATAGCTAGTTTCGACCTTAAATGTAATTAATTCAGTTATCACATAAAAATCAAGAATACGAGAATATGATTCATTCATATTTAAGCTGTCATATCTTAAATGTTCCGATTTTAAGTTGTATTTTTAAGACTTACAGAACGATTTGAACTTTAGGCTTCCAAATTGTCCAAACTGACTTCCGCCTCCCCTTAATTCTCTCACTTGCAACATCCGGAACAACCTTACCTTGAAAGAAGATGAAAAAAAAAATTACTCACTAGATTTTGTAGATACAAACGAAACTGCATATCAGAAGTGGATTACTATAGCTTTGTGCCTTCGTTTGCTTACTCAATTCTTTGAATCAAATCAGCAAAGGAAAAAAGAAAATCTGAACAAAAATTTGTCTCGTGCATCGGATGATTTGATCCGATACTAAAACTATACAAATAACTATAAAACTATACATATAAATCAATATTCACTTGGATTTTTCAAAAAAAAGAGAATTGCAATTGTATGGTAGTAAAATTGAATCATCTTATTTTGATGCCTCAGAATCTTAAGTGATCTTAAATACTTTGAATCAAGTGCTTAATAATTCTAAAAAAAAGCTGTACTTTTTATCTTCAACATTAGGTAATGTTCCCTAACAAAACCATTAGAAGGAAGGTTTATTTATGTAGCGTTCATTGCAAGTTTAGAAACTCCATTCATTTATCTTAAAAATTGGTCAAAAATGAAAATAAAACAAAGTTTTTTACCACTAGTATAGGCATATAAAAATGAGAAGAACAGAAAATCAATTCAAGTCCAGTTCAATAAATTTCAATTCTGATTTTTTTTTTTGTTAATAAGATAACAGAACAAAGGGGGTAATACTAAGAAGTATCCTTTTTATTTTTATTGTTATTAGTTCTATTTCTGATATACATTTTTTAAATATTCTTTTATCAAAATCAAAAACAATGCATTTCCCATAGTCTACATTTTGAACATTTTCCCCTCCACCCTTCTCCTGCGTATTAAACCTGAAACTTCATGGATAAGTATGTTTTGGTATCCTCTATGTTGTAACAAAATTTCTTAAAATTCCAAGGGGTGATGGTTTTGCTTGTTAGCTGAAGATGCTAGTTTAGATTAAGATTTGGCTATTTCCAAAAGTTTCTAATCAGTCTGAAGTAGTTGTCCTCTGTTAGTGTCTTATTCATAAATTTGTTAGGCCTTGGCTACTTCAGCTTTTTTTCATTGGAACAGAAAAAAAAAATTGAAGCAAGCAGGTTAATCTGCATCTGGGATTGAACTTGATAAATTTGGACATTGTAGAGACACTGTTAAGTGATGGCTTAAGCTAAAAATTCAATTTCAAAAGGAAATATGTATAGTTCTGTATTATCAGAAAAGCATTTTAATTAGACTAGATTTTAATTATACATTCTTTAAAGTTGTTGTATCCTTTTTCTGAAATTATTTAGGATAGTTAATTTTTTGTTTGTTTTGTTTTGTCCTTTTTCATGTATAACTATCTAATGTTATTTAGCACTTTATTCTGATTTTGACCCATTTATTTTCCACTTATTTATTTATCCTGAAATTATGTCCCTGACAAAAGAAATATCTAGATAGATACTGTAAGGTATTGTTTTATATGATGTATAAAATATGAATATTAGACAGATTAGTAAATCTTCGTTTTGAATTACTGTTAATTTGAAAGCATTTTAACTGAAAATAGCAAAATAACTTATTATTGTTTGCATGTTTGTTAACTTGTATTTATCATATTAGATTTATTCTCAGTATCAGTAAATGGAGACTTTTTCCCTCTTTAAATACATATTATATACATGCATATTCCAAAATTTAACAATTAAAAAAAATTAAGTAAATGAAGAACTTAAAAAAAAAAAAGCCAGAAGAGGCTCTTTTAAATTTGTTGTTCCCCCCCCCCTCCTTTTTTTTTTTTTTTAAAGGTACGTTTTCAAATAGTGGTTGAAATACATAATAATCATGACAATATTTTTCCACTTTAAGATTATAAAAAAAAAAGTGAAATTAAAACTGCATACAAAAATGGTATGGTGGTTTAATATTTTTTTTGCCAATTCATAATATTCATTGGCTTTTAATTCATACTTGGAAATCTTGCTGCTTTTTTTTTTTTAGTTTATATGTATCAAAGTTTCGCATGTGAAGACAACAGTAAATAATTATATTAAAAAGATTCTTATTTGTCATCATATACAGGTTGTGCTCGGAGGAAATGTCACTATTCTGGGAGGTCATAGTATCAGAAAGAAAATTTAGATGAACATTTGTCCTTTTTTGAACAATTTCCAATATAAAGCTATTTGACTGCATAGTATTTTGAATTTGACAAACAATGTGGTCCTTCCCTCCTGCTGTAATGGGCTACTGAGTTGCAAAGTTCATTGATGTTATCATTGAAATTTATTATAAACTGTAACAAATTTGTCACTTGAACAATAAATGTTAGAAATAGTAGGTAATATCTTTTTTTAATCAATAATTTAGCAACTATACATTAAAACAGCTTTATTTAGGTTATTCTATAGGTTATTCCAAATACTTATATAAAATTTGCTCAGAATATTGATTTCTTCCTGGGACAACCTGTATAAAGGGCTTTTCACATGGATCCGAAAATCGGACGGTCGGATCCACGAATCGGACGTATTCTCCTCCACATGGCCATGAAACGTCGCCTATACGAACAATTTGAATGTTACATGTCGTATAGACGACATCGGAAGAGAGTTTCGTGGCCATGTGAAAGAGAATACGTCCGATTTTCGGATCCATGTGCAATGGGCTTAAGACCAAAAGATAAAGGAATGAATCAGATCTCACAACTTGATAAGCATGAGAAAGTTTATTAATCAGAAAAACTTTCATAAAAATTCAAGCAAAAAAATTAAATTTAAAATGCAAATAAATATGACTCAAAATCAAACTTGAATTACTTGAAAAACAAATAAATATATATAAAAATCTCAAAAATGAAATGTATAAAAACACCTTAACAGAAAATAATTTACATCATAAAATGCAATTCTAAGCTTATGAATACCTTTGGATCTCACAAAGGCTTCCAAAATCTTGGCTTACATTTTATGATGTAAGTTGTTTCATAACTTGGTTTTTATTTTTATATTTAAACGATCCTATTATAATGTGGAGAGTAATTTAGGATTCTGCTATACTGCTTTTCAAGCATTCTATGTAGAGAATAATAGTGGACAAGCATTTAATGAATTCTGAAGTAATTATATATTGAATAAATATCAATTGTCACGTTACAGCTTGTATTTCACAAGATAAATGTTGTTGATTGGCAAAGTGAATCCCACTGAAAATGTATAAGATTTATAAAACAACCACAATATTCTTACAGCAGGTATTTCAGGACACTGATGCTATGAAAAAGCAAGTTAAGAAATAATGGGAGACAAAGTCTCAGTGATCTATAGTAGGATCAAGAAAATTCATTTCTTAAGTCATGTTGATAATAACAGTGTCTACTATATGAATCAGATTTTTTGACCAGTATTTGTAACATTTGTATTGATTATAACACTAATTAATAAAGTATGAAATGAACTTGACAAACCAAAAACCAGCAATCTTTGGTTTAAGATATGGAAGCAGTGTAGCAAAATACAATTTCTTAAATTATTAACTTACTGTAATTATGGTTTTGCCAGACGTCAGTGGACACAATTTATATTTTCAAATTTGTTCTATTTTTACTTTTTTTCCTTAAAATTTTTTTTTTTTTAGGTTCTTTTGGAACATATTCAATAAAATTTTCTGAATTCATGTGAAAACTGTTTTTTTTTTTTTTTTATATATATATATGTTAAGTTTTATTTAAACATAGTATAAGGAAATAATTATTTTAGTAAACTCCTATTATTTTGTTCATTTTAGTTTCTGTAATATACTGTATTTATGGATAAATAGCATATTTACTGGGATCAGTAGCATAGCTAAGATGGGTTGACTGGGGCAATTTTCCAGTCAGCAAAATAAAGAGATCCCAATTATTTTGGTTTTTGCTGGAAAGACCTGCCAATTTATTTTTGGTTGGAAATTGTTTTAGTCGGGCCTTTGATGTATTTTGATCACTTGTCCCAGGTGCCAAAAAAAGCCAACTTATCCACTGACTGCGATCCCAAAGAAGAAATCTAAAGGTCTTTTTATCATGTACACAGTTTTTATTACTATTCTAAGCTAATCTTTTGTATTCTTTCACTTAGTGTGTTCACTTACCTACTCAGTTAAGATTGTGTACTTACGTTGTAATTTACATGCACTGCCTTGCTGACAATGGGAGTTTACTGGGGTTATAACCTCTCTACTGTCTGCAAAAACTTAGAGGGGGGGGGGGGGGTTAAAAATAATTGGTATTACACTTAGTGTTTTCTTTCTTTTTGCTTGGATGATCCAAAATAATACCAGTATTCCACTCAATGCAAAACTTGTGTACATCACTGTCACCATGTGATCCAGCTTAGTTTTTGAACTACAAGACAGTAAGAAACATTTTATCTTATTGTAGAGTTGAACACAAATCCATCTACATAGTGACAAAAAAATGAAAATTCAGTGATGCATGATCTTCATTACACGTATGAGAAACTCTTGCCGTTCACAATAGTTTGGTCTTGGAAAGTGCAAGTATATCACCTGTTGGATGTCCTTTTTGCAAAATAAATTGTATGTTGTACAGGGACTATGTAGTTTCATTCAAATTTTAAAAAACTGCTTTGTTAAATAGGACTACCAGAAAGCAAGTCAACATCTAGAGCTGAGGTTCATCGTTTCCATCTTTGTTATTGTATGTGTGTGACAGAAATGATATATTTAATTTTAGCTGTAATAATGCAAATTTTCATAGGTGCAAAAGTATCCATACACCACAATAAAATAATAACATTTCATTCATTGGCATTTGATTAGTAAGTTGGGTAATTGACGTAACTTGTAAATAACCCTTGTTGTCTTCATTCTATATCTTATCAAGTACAAATTTGTTATCTTACAAAGTATTTCAGGCTCAAAATATATGCTTATCTATACAATGTAGCAAAAGCCATTTTACTGTAAGATAATTCTGACTTTTCCTTTCAATGTTTTTTTTTTATTGTCAATGTCATTACTGTAACTGCATATTATCGCAGCTTAGTCATTCAACTTTAAGATAGAAATCTTAGTTCTAACCAGGTTTCTCCCTCAGAAATCACTATTTTAGTTTTATTTGTCATTATTGTTACATTATATTGATCTTGTTGAAACAGATGAACTGACTTGAGAAATTTGCAAACAGATTTATGGAGAACTATCCGTTTATTTCCATGTAGAAAAGTCTTAAACATGAGCAAATTTCCACATCTCAAAATTGGACAAACTGACATTCTTCTGAAACATTTTTTGTAATACTTTAAAATTTTAATAAGAACTTCTATTGATAGTGTAAGTTTTACATGAGAACTTGTTCTACAGTTAAAATTATTTTTTTTTTTTTATCTGGAAACATTAACTATTATATATGATCATATTCCGATTGTCAATGATGGGCAGTAAAATGACAGATTAGAAGAACTAAGTCACTTTGTCTTTTTAATGAAGTGCTTTGGAACATCAATGCTTTTAAAGATTTACTGAAAAAGTTTAAATATTCAGTGCCTTAGGTTCCAAAATTAATTTTAACAGTAAACATGACCTGAAGTATTTCAGTTTAAAGTATTTAAACCTAATTTAGCAACATTGCTTTAACTCAAGACGTGGTATGCCTCATTTTAAATTAGCTGATATCCATGGCTTATTATAACCCTGCTATAATAAGGGACCAAGAAGATGCAAAACCACAGACAGATGTATCTTAATATTTAGTTTCATTAACAAAATTGAAATGAGATTAACTATGGCTTCTAAACATAATAAAGATGTTTGAAATTAATTTTGTGCCACGCAGTTTACATTTTATGTTCTCATTAATTAAATGTACCTCAGTGGAAGAGGAAAACTGGTCTGGGGACAAGAGGCAAGATGAGGATTTCACACTTTGAAAAAGAAACTGAGTTTTCATTAAAAAAAAAAAAAAATGCTAGTTTCTTTATAGAAACAAACTAAAATCTGTGTTCAGAGATGCATTAACAGTAATGTTACAAGCCATGGTTTGTCCTATTTGAGATTCTCACCCATAAAAGTTGAGATAAATAGCATTCCTATCAGAGTCCTTGGAATTGCCTTAAAGTTTATCATGCTGGTCAGTATTATTTTTCTTTAAGCATTATATAGCTTTATATGTTTTGTTTTTTTGTTTGTTTAGGAAAGCCATTCATGTTTCATCCCATCATTTGCCTCATGATTGATTTATCTGTACACTCTTATTACAGAGAAAACTTTATAATCTGGTGAAGGAAAAAATTTTTTTATTTATATCTTGTACTGACAAATAGCAGCAAAAATGTAACTAAAGACTAGCAAAAGCAGTAGTACTAATTAACCCTTTATTTTCATTTCCCCTCTAATGTCAATTTCTATGCTGTAAATTTGAGAATGTGTAAGACTAGAAGACTTCCAGATTCAAGTCTTTGTTTAGTTGAAACTTTTTATAAATATATATGTATTTAATCTTGTTAAAATGAAAGGTTTGTATGATTGAAACTTGATGGATCAATAAATAACAAAGTAAATCAAGAACTGCAACTAAATGTTGCAAATGGGAAATCTAGTCCATTTATAAATATTAAAAAAGAAAAAAATCCCCTTCTCCCTCATTTTAACTAAAAAGAAAGCTCTGAATGTAAAGCAAGTTCTAATATTAACTGATAATTCACTGATCCTTAATTTGTTCAATTGGGATAATTGAAAACCATAATCTTTTTTACTAACCAAGAACTGAAATATTACTTGTGATTTCTGCATTGGAGACCTGCTGATTTCGTTATTATAAATTTTGATACAAATTTAAAAAATAATTTTTACTAGATACTAATTCATTCATTCAATAACAGAATAGAATTCCATCTTGGAAATTGAACTTTGGCTTTCTCAGAAGAGCCTAAGAGTTGTACAATGATTGTATAATGCCTAGATGAAAGTATCTTCCTGGAAAGAACTATACCATTTATTTTGATCTAGCTATACAACTGCAACGTACTTCATGGACTTCCTCGGTAGAATTGGAGACTTGAGAATTGTTAATTAGGAACAACATTGATACAAATATCCCTGAAGTGACAGTTAATATATTTTAGCAAAATAGAGATGATGTCACAAACATTTCAAGTAAAAGGGAGCATAATTCTGAATCTTAAATGAAAAGAGAAAGATTGGAATTTGGTGCACACATAAAACAATGAGAAGAAATAGATTCACCTCAGTAGATATATATTTGTACCCAGTTACTTGGAAAAGTTTCAGAAAATTTTGGATGACTCTCAAAGAGTTCCTCTGCCAACTCACCTCAAAGTCCCTGGAAAATAACCTACATCTATTTAGGCAGTTGATATGCAGTTATTGAAATGAATCGAGAACATACTGATCTTGAGGATTGGAATTTAGCCGTAGAAGGGTTTAATAATCTGTCCTTGTGAAACTAATAAATTTGTTGTTGGAAGATCTGCTCTTCCTGAATATATAAAGGGATCAGAAATTTATATCAGCATTAGAACAGAAGTTGCAATGAAATGCAACTTCTGAAGAAACATCTCTGAGAGATTTCCTCACGGTAATTTACTAGTTCCATAATAACACTGTTTAACAGTGTAGAAATCACTGGGTAGACAAATGATGAATTATATCATCAAAACATATTTCCATTACTTCATACAGTTGCTCCAACTGATAAAAAGCATTGGTTTTGGTGAAAATTTAAAAAAAAAAGCTGCACAAAATGTAAATTTTGCTCAGATGATCTAAATCCACCAAGGATTAACAGTGGATATTAAAGTTTCTTGATTACAGAAATTTCTAGTAATCTGAATAGACCAACTATTGTCAGAAAATTATTATTCTTTAACTTGACCAAGGCATTTATAAGCAGAAATTAAGTAAAAATTGATAAATCCACAGACAAATATGACTGATTTGCTACTCGTGCAAAACAGAGAATAATTTTTATTTGATACTGATCTGAACTTAGGAATATAAAGAAAAACATGAGAATTCCTTTTAGCATAGCTAGTGGTTTTGTTAAGTGGCAATCGCTGATAAGTTCTTGTCCATACAGAACAAATATGGATTTAAAGCTTAAATTAAAAATATGTTTAACAAAAATTACAAAATTTTAATAAATGCTACAAAGTAATCCACAATAGTCATGCATAAAATTACCCTTTATTTTTTATCCTTTATACTCAAAATTAGATATCATCTTATATATGTGGATTACTTTACTTTGTTTCACTCACTGTAGTAACTTCTCCATAACAAAATTCAGAATGTCACTCCTAGAATACTTTATTCTATGCTCAAATAATAACCATATTCAACATGATTTAGATAGCTGGTCAAGAAGGGCAGTCCTGACCTCCAAATTTGTGACAGTTCTTTCAAGATTTTGTACAACATTTTAATAAAATATCTCATTTACTACAGGAATCTGAATCTGATAAACTTTCTTCCTAATATGTCCAAGCCACAAAGAAATTCTTCTTTAAATTGGATGGATAAATTAGGTATATCAGAAAAAGAAATTCATCACTTACTCTCACTCTTCAATGTTGATATCACTTATAAAGTGGCACAATCTAGTTTAAAAGAAAACACAGCATACTACATTAGTAACTGTTGCCTTACAGTGTATTAGAAGCCATAATGTTTGACTTTCAGATGAATGGCAACTATCCCAAGGTTCATCCTCTGTAAGTTGGAGGGTAAACCTATCTTTATTTTTAAAAAAAAGTAAAATAATATATATATTTTTAATTGTTGTTAGCATGATAACTGCCTTTACTATTAGGCTAAATGAAACAAATGATCAAATTATTATTGATCCTTAAAGAGAAATTGTGTTCGTCTTTGATTTGAAGTGAATGGCGCCTTTATAATTTGATAATCGTATTATCAAATTATCATTTGGGGGCTTATTAGCTCATCCACATAGCTCACTATGTGCATTTTGAATTTTATGTTGTACAACTAAATGAAGGGTTTTCTGACACACCTAGATCTCCACATGGTTAATAAGAATGCAGCTGAAGTGAAATATGTAAGTAGAAGTCTCCTCTACAACAGCACTAGCCCAAGTGAGTTGTTCACCTTCTGACTGTACTGTTGAAAGTTTTTGCATATCTGAAATGGTTATCCCATCACAGTTTAAACTGAGATCTTACAACTGATGGCTCCTCTCCAGTAGCAACTTGTTAATTAGAGTTCGTACCTAATCGAGTTGAATTAATGAATAGCAAGTATTGTAAGACAAGCCACCAAGACAAATAATCCTTCCTGGCAAAAACAAATGTTCTGTTTCACTTTGGACATTCAATGATAGATGAACCACAGAAAAAAATATATGAAAAACACGTACATCTCTAACAATATCATGAGAATGCATTTCCAGGATTAGAATGAATACTCAACAAATGCAGTCATAAATACAATGCCTGGTCTTACTATTGAAAAGTTGGCAGAGGGACAGAGAAACAAAATTTATTTCAAAACAATGCAAATGAAACCTAATGGATAAGAAAGGCACAAGATGAGGAATTAATAATGCACAATGAGAAGACCTTTAAGAACAAATACTTATATTCTGTAACAAAGAAACGATTCTATAACAAATGAGACAAAACAAAAACTTTATATTCAGAGCATCACCCAACAGCGTATTGGCTGGTTAACAATTCTAATCATACTTTGTTCTTTAATCTATTGATCCAATGAGTTTCAACCAAACTGAAGCATCTATTGATAAGCTTATCTTATTAGTGAGGAATATGTTAAGTGAAAACATTTCTTCTGATTTCTAAGTCTTTTTTTCTTCTTCTTCTTCTTTTATATATATTTCTGAATGTTGGATTTTTTTTTTCTTTTTCTTTTAACCAAAATTCTACATAAACATTAATGGTTGAGCTACCGGCATTGTTTGAGGATGAACAATTGAATATAGTAAACATATGGTAAATAGAACTTGAACAGTTTATAGTTCAAAATGGCTACAAATTCATATTTTAATATAGGAAAGACAGTGAAACCTCCAAAATTTTTGGAGGTTCCACTGTCTTTCCTACATTTGATCGACTATCTTTGGTAGAGCAGACATGTGCTCAAAGATGACTGGTCCTGGCTGATTAGCACCAGAAGTGCAAAACAGCTGTCTCAGGATGTCACTTGTGAACACAGGTCTCATTTAATTATTCAAATTTTAATCTGTGATCCTCAAAATTCATGTTTCATATTTTAATAGATTATGACCTACATTTTTATGCTCCATGTTATCTTGCACACAGAATCATAATGTCATTTTCTTCTTCTTCAGCATTATAGTAATTTATGAATTGAAATTATCTTAAGTTTAAAATGCATCAACAGTTGTCTGCTATTTAATTTAAATTTGGTTTTAAACTGTATATTTTTAGAAGATTTTTTATGATCATTGCTAGAAACAATTTTTCTAATGTAAGGAAACACCTTCATATTATTCTAAATTTCAATTTATTAAGTTTTTCAAGCAAAGATAAGAATACTTCAAAAGAACAAACTATGTTAATGTGAGAAAATAATCATGTAAAACATTGTAATTTGTATAATTGTTTTATTTGATTAATAAAACAAATTGGGCATGATAACCAATTCATTTATACAGTAATAAATGTTGGAATTAGCTAAATGGTAGAAAATTAGTCATGAAATTCGTAAGATATTACTTACAGAAATTTGGAATTATATACTAGACAAATATATGACATCAAATATCTACCATTAATCACTATCAGTTCCTTCATTTCATATTTTCACTGAGTTAAAAAAATAATAATAAACAGAAAGTGCAACCAAATACCCACATAAATTAAACCCACACTATTACCATTTCATTGATAAAGACTGTAAAAACATTTTAATTTTTAGGGCTTACAGGGAAAATCCTTATCAATATCCTTAAAAGCCTTAAAATATATAAACAAAAAGAATAGAATTAATGACATTGCAAATAAAAAAGGAGGGTTGCTTTTTTAAGGGGAAAAGCCACAGCCAGCATGAAATGTACATAGTACTTTATATGTACAGTTTAATAATTGATCCCATAAGATGTGTTAACAAAGATGGCAGCTGCTGGTTGTGTCAATTCCTAGAAAATGCATCCAGAGAGTCCACAGATCCCTGGAAGAACAGATAGATGGCCCATTAATTGTTCTAATGATTAATTCCTAATAATTAATAAATCTAAAAGCAATGCAAGTATACAAAATTGGCACCAAAAGGCTCATTTCTGTTCAAACAAATCACTATTGATATATATGTATATTTTTGATAAAAAATACTGAAGCCACATGATAGAAATCAATGGCAACACAGTGCCACTTAGCTTCTCTATCAAGTTAATCATACCCTCATTTTAAGTATATATATTTGTAATATATATATTTATATATATATATATAGCTTTTTTTTGTTAATTATTAATAATTCAACTTATTTTACATCCAACGTTGAGAAACATGGACAGAAAAGTTCAGTGTCAATGACACTGAAAATGGCACAACTGGTCCAGGAGGGCCGGGGGAGGGGGAGGGGGAGGGAAAGAGGTTTTAAAAACTTTTTTAATTAAAGGATTTCTGGTTGGATATCTGCAGAAAAAATGCAACTTGTGATAGCTGAGAGGTCTCCACCCAGACCAGATGTACCATTTAAAAGCCTGCACAGACAAATGACTGGGCAAGAGGCTCACAACTAACGCAATTGCAACTAGCAGGCACAGGGAAATTAGCGGTAGCAGCAACAGCAGTGATGATTGTGGTGGTAATGAGAGCAGCAAGGATTTTGACGAAGAAACTTTTAGTAGCCGGACAACTCAGCAAAGGTCAAGTCCAATTCATCAGAGATTGCCTTGTATTTCTCCTTTTCATGGACCAATTCATCTGCAAGGAAACAAAATCATGTGTCTTAATATTGTAAGTATGTTGTGTAATATCTAAAAGTCTGGAAACCAAGGTGTAGCAAATTGGGTAGACTGAAAGCTTAGAAAAGGACATCCAAAGTTAGAGCTATCCCACCTTAATGGACATGTCATTTGGAGACTCAATTTTGGTCTAAGAAAATTGCAAAAACTAAGGGGATACTTTTATTTAGTTACAGACTAAGGAATGTAAACAGCAATTTTATGAAAATGTGCATTTCTTATCTTATTTCACTGATCACTAAGCATAAATTACTGGAATGGATGCAAAGCAAAATATTTTTTTTTTTTTTTTTTGCAGTGAATCCATTTCATAAATTCTCTATTTTCATTCAGTAAACAAAAATAGCATAACTGCAATTTTGTATTTGATGATATTCAATCTGCAATGAAACACGAAAATTTACATTTCTCTTCTGTAATTTTTTTTTTTTTTTTTTTAATGAAGCCCAAAAAATGATCTCCAAATTTTCTTACAGCTTGTTGACAGTTCACCAAAGTTAAATCATAAGCAATTTCACATCTTTATGTTATTAAAAGGTGTGGCAGATTAGAGAAGTAATGCAAGTAGCAATGATTGGGAACTTGCTTGGGTTGAAGATCTGTTTAAGCATTCAAGGTATGGTGTAGAAAAGCAAAAAAAAATAAAAAAAAAAAAAAAAGAAAGAAAGAAAAAAAATCAGCAAGTTCAAGCTTTACTTGGGATTTGATATTTGCAAGCAAATAAAAGAGAGCATCGATTTTGGGGTGAGGGGGAAAAGTGCAACAAAAATATTAGAAATTAATAAATAAAACTAAAAATATGCTTGCATACATAATATAACTGAAAATAACAACATATTGCATATACAGAAGAACCATCACATTTCTAGTAAACTCCTTAAGTTCTAATTTAGAAACTTAAAAGAGCAAAATTGGTTTACAAATGATTCTTCCAAATTACCAGTCAAGTATGGTTTAAGGGCAGTCCCCCCCCCTCCCCTAGCAACAATTATCTTGTATTTAATATAAGATTCTTGAACAGCAAAGTATGGAGAGCTAATTAGTCAGAACTGAGTTTTTAGAAAATAAATACTGTAACCAAAATTATAAAATCATGTTAAACATGATTCCTCCAACTCAGATAATGTCTACTACAGTAACCGAGAACAACTGTACAAGACGTGAAGCTTAAATTCTACTAACTTATTTTTCCAAATGATTTAAGATTCAAAAATGAAGAGTCAATATCAGAGGACTAGCTGCACTTGAGGTTTACATTATCTACTGAAATTTTTGTGGAGGATTGCAATTAGGAAAATATAGCCTATAATAATAATTTAAAGCTGCAAAGAAAATTCATATTTCATTATTAAATTCATTTACTGTCCTCCTAGGATGATATTTTCTTTGGCCAGAATTAAAAACAGCTTTAAATTTTTAGTAAAACTTCTTTGGATTTGTTAAAATGTAGCTCTTCTATTTTCCAATGTTTTATCGTTACAGCAATTCATGCATGAAAAATTCCGATTGTGTTCACAATAAAATAACTGCTTTATTAAATGCCAAAGCAATGGGTCAACATCCAACAATTTTAGCAACTTCATATTATAGCACATCATACATTTCATTAAAATGTATTAAGTTATAGAGAAACACTTACATATGCAAGTATATTTTATACTAACAATGTAATGATTTAAAATAATAATTACTGACTAATATGGTTTAATTCTAAATTTATCATGCTAATATCATGCTAACAATTAATAAAACCAAAATAAGTGCAAATTAAGTTCATGCTTTTTAAACTATTTAAAAAAGCTAGTGCTATTAACTAAAAAAAATTAGAATTTTTAATTTAAAATATTAATTTTGAATTATTTGTTGGGTATTTTTTTTTCTTTTTTTAAATACAGGCAGGGTTATCAAACCTGAGGGAATGTGCAAGGGTGCTTGCAAAGGGGAATTAAAACATTCAGTCGCTTCACATCGACTGAATGTCTTGTAATGTGGCTTCCACTTCGTCAGTCAAAAGCTTGTTTTTCTCTTTTTCTGCCAGCAAAGTGTCTGTAATTACATGCAATTCACAAGATTTGTTCATCAAAATGAGTTTTCTTTAATAATAGGCCAAACTTGTTCTGAATCAAATGCTATTTTAAGACTTATCTTCATCTTCTTGTATAATTTTAACTTTCAGTTTGCTTAAAATTGAGCACTATTATTAAATAAAATTCATTTAAACTTATGATGATGGGTTTTCCTTTTATTACCTAAGGTAAACTTGCAAACAAACATATTAGTTTTTAGTAGTAAAATGAAATTCTTCTACACAATGCTGACAGTTGTCATCAAAACTGTATCTTTCTTATCCTTGACATGAACGAATCATAAAACTGCACCATTTTGGTGTCTGAATGCAGACTGAGTTAAATGATCTTACATCTCCATCTTGCAATGATAGGATTATTTTTTTAAGTTTACTAGAAGACTTACATATCTTAACCATCCCAAATATAAGGACAAAAGATTAATAAGATCTAACAATGAAAATTTTGTTTTACTACTAAAATTATTTCTTATATTGGGTGTTCTTATATAAAATGTTAAAATTAACATTTGAATTGGGAAGTTTGTGTGGGGGGGGTAACAGAGAGCAAGACAAAAATCGTACAAGCAGTCTAATGACTGCCCAAACCCAAAACAAAAAATTGCTTTCTAGCTGAAGCAGTTAAATTCTATAAGAACCATTTGAGAAAATACATAACGAAATTGCCAGTATATTTTAATCAGATCTCTTTTATACTCTCTGACATAGATATAGAAACCTAAAGCGGAACTACAAGTTGCTTATAGCATAGGTTATGGGTGTCTTCTGAATCAGTTTTACAGTCAATGTTAAATTCCCTCACCACTGCCTGGACTGAACTTTCTTCTCCCATTTATTATTAAATTCGAGCATCCCTTCCAAATATTTTCAACTTTGAGAATAATAACTGCAATTACCTAACTTTAAGTTAAACTGACCATATTTATATTAATTTTATACATTTCTTTTTTATATCCAGTAATTATTAAACTACAAATGTTCCAATAAAAATAAATATGGCAATTTATTTTAAAAATGCATTTCAAAAAAAGGTTTATTTAATCACACGTTTTGATATATTTGGCTGATAACATTCACATGATACACAGGTGAAAATTAACCTGGGCAAATTCTGGGCAATTCTAGCTTTCTCGATGAAGACAAAGGTAGTAGGTGTGATCCCCAAAATGATTTATTTTTGTATGATATTCTTTATTCATAGAAACTTTAAAGTTCTCAGAAGTAAACACACTTAAAGTCAAACTCACTAGAATGCATTCAAAACTCGTATAACTTGTCAAGTAATTTGAGAAATAAATGGCAGAATAATGAACAATAGCTGTAAGGCAGTGGTCTCAAACTTATTCAGCCTAAGGTCAAAATGTGATATTACAGACCTGCAAATGGCCATAATACAACGTTCAGATTTACAATGAGCCACAATTAGAAAAAACAAAATTAGTTATTAAGATCATCAAAGAACCAAATGTGACATCAACAATAAGACTTAAGGTATTTTTTTGAAGATAGCAATTCAATAAGGTATTTCATATTAGTATTTTGTTCAGATCTTTTGGAAAAAAAAATAAAATAAATAAATAAATAAAAACGTGTTTGTGTGTTAAATACAAAGGTTTTTCCCTCTCCCTCATGTTGTTTTCAATTTCTGATTAAATTTTACATTACTGAAACAAAAACAAATTGAAGCCCTTTAAAAAAAACAACTAGATGGACTGCACAAAGTTCCCCCTCCTGAGCAGCATGTGGCCCATAAATTTGAAACCATCACTCTTAGGATGAGTATCACTGGAGAACCATGAGCTGCTGATAAATTAGGCAAAACAATTGGATGCTTCTGACACTGCAGGTGACAGCTGATAGGATACCATACATACAAATATCAGATCACAACCAAACTTCCAATGCTAAAAAAAAAATCATTTAAGAGTTGCATTCATCTAGTAGTGAATTTATGAAGAATAATAAGATCATTTATCAGGTATAGATGCAGATACAAGGAGATGCAAATATCAATTCATTCATTTCAAAGATTAGAAAATGTAAAATATGACTAACTGCATGATATTTAGCATTCTTTGTAAAAGAATTGCCAATATAAGAAAAAAAAATAATTATCACTAAAGCAGTATTAAATTAAAATGTTATGTAAATCATGCTTTTTTTTTTTTTGTAGGGGAGGGGATCTTCACATGCTTACTTAAAATCAATTTTCTCCTATTAATTACATACAAAATAATTTTTAAATATAAATTATTATACACAGTTGATGTCAAATTATAAATAAGAGTGGAATTAGTGAAAACCCAAACTTTTCTTGCTCCTTCTTTGGTTTGCTACTTAATAGATTCAACAATTCTAACTATCTTAATTAATTTTAATTTAACTGAGGTTTTAATTTAACTGAAACTTAAGACTGCACAATAATATTAACTGAAAATATAAATGGCTTCCTGAAAGCATTAATTTATTAGCTTAGCTTCTTCGTTATTTAACGAATGATAAAAATCTAATTATAAACAAATAAATCGAATATAGCATTTTGAGCTATTAAAAACTGTTCTCAACTTCGGAAGGAATGGAGAAATAATTTGCTTTCATATTAACAATAACAGCTCCTACTAGCTAATTATTAAGAAAGGAAAAAAAGAAAGAAAGGAAAAAAGCCTTTAAGTTTGATTTTAAATTCTCTATTCAATTGTAAATGTCAAGAACATTTTCACTAAACATTACAAAAGAGCAAATAATTATATTTTAAAATTTAAATGCCTTTATTCTATTTTTTTTTCCTGGATTTCATAACTAAAATAAATGTACCAAAAATAGAATTGTAACAAAGAATTAATGTTATTTCAAGTCATTCTGTAAGTATTTCTATATATATCTTAAGAATACCAAACTTAAGTATATTTCTATTTACATGTATAATGCTATTCCTGACACCTTATTCTTCACTGTTTTGACATAAATGATGCAGGCAAAAATGCCACTCCTCCTTATTAAAGGAACATTATGTATTAAAACTTCCATTTCACTCCGATTATCATCTATCATTTTCATACTCAATAATATTTTACCTTCAAGTCTGTCGACCTCCTTCTGCAATTTCTGGACTGTCCTTTCAGCAAACTCAGCACGGGATTCAGCCTAAGTTAAAGTGGTAAGTGAGTATTACATTTTAATCTATAAATCTAGTCAAATGAATAAATTTTAATTTAACTGAAATAACTTTACTTAATTTATTTCTATATTCCTATTTAATAGTTAATGTTAATCTGGAATGGTTTTTAGGTTTTCAAAAGGAAAGGTATTTACTGGCTTTCATTCTATATTGTGTTAATAATGGTAAGGAATGGCTTTTAAGATTTCGGAAAAAAAAAAAAAAAAATTTCTACTTAGAAGAAAAAAAAAAAACGCTAAAAATTCAAAACAGACGAAGAAAAATAAAACAAAATTTGATCTCTTTCTAATAATAAAAATGAAATACAAAAATTCTTTTAAAAATTACTACATTCAAAAAACATTAAAAATCACAAACATTGAAAGCAAAAATTAAAAAAAAAAAAAAAAAAAAAAAAAAAAAAAAAAAATATCAAAACTAGAAACAAAAAGCATCACGGAAAATTTTTACCTGTATTGCAGCTCATCCAGTCATTAGGATAGTTTCCACATTTGCCCATTTTATTTAAAAAAGGAGCAAAATAAAAGTTGGAAAAAAAATTGAAGCAAAAAACAAAAATAATAAAAGTGGAAAAAAATGTAGTAGAATGAGCTTAAACAAAAATATGAAAAAAAAAAAAAAAAGTAAAAATAGAGAAAGCAAACTGAAGCAAAGACTGCAAAGCTGTAGAGTTTCCTGCGCAATGGAGACAGCATTTGATTAACCTGTAAAAATGTCTCATTTTGCAAGGAAACAAAAAATAAAAGGAAGAAAAAAGGAAAAAAAAAAGTTCCTGCTGTAGTTATAGCTTCAAAAGATGTCATTAGCTTTATAAGGTTCCGCAAGAAAAGGAGAGAGGTGGGAAAATGACTAAGGTTCTCTTTTGGCTGAAGAGGTATGGACTTTCACAGAAGTTCATCTTGATACTTTATTAAGCCCTGGGAGTTAAAGCTTCCAATCTAAATACTAACATTTAAGCAGCAAAAGAAAGTTTTAATAATTTGAAGATAGTAAAGCAAGAAGATAAAATATGGGAAGACAGTTGCATAAAAAACAACAACAATGGACCAAATTACATTATTATAACTTGAATGTATTTTTTTTTATTTTATTTATTAAAATTTTTTCTTTGCAAGTTATAAGTTCATATTTATTCATTCTAAAAAAAAAAAGTATGTATATATATATATATATAAATATATATGTGTATATATGAAGATAAAAAAAAAAAGCAATTTCATTAAGTCCAAAGTTGTTAAAGAAATACTTTGAAACTGCCCTCCTACCTACCTCCTGAAGTCTAGAGTTAAGTTGTCTCAGTTGGTCTTCATAACTTTCTTCCTTGGCTGTTGCCTACAGTACAGAAACACAAGACAGTTAGAAACACAGAGCACAAATATAAGTCAGATCGACTCGTGTTACCTCCTTTAGCCTGGATGTGAGAGAACGAATCTGTTCTTCATAACCCTCTTCTCTTTGCGTAGCCTACAGAAGAAAAGTCAAGAACTTATTTATAGAGGATCAAAAATTCTTAATTCGACCTTCGACAACATCTCAGGCAAAGACTGCAGCACCATTCTATCATCTCTACTTCATATAACCAGCCAAAAAAAAAAAAAACTATCCTGGACATAACTGTTATAAACAGTATTTTTTAATTTTAATGGTCAGTCAAGGCAATAAGTTTTTGATAAGTTATTGCTGAATGTCGTCAAATTATCTCTCAGAAACTGGAAAATATTTACTGTTATACGAAGCCCAGAGATATAATAATCATTGTTTTAGAAAACTGCAAGGAATAATAAAAGAACTGTCTCTTGTTAAACTGTAAATCTTGCAACTCAGTACCAGGAGCATCAGTATAAGAGTGATTTAATCTAGAGCTACACTGCTAGGAAGACCTTATTTCCAACAAAAGCGAAAATAAGAGTTTTTTAACTTGCAATTTCTCATTATGTGTAAACAAAAAAACAGAAGATTCAATTGTAGCGAAAGGCAAGTGAGAAATGCAAATTTTGCAGAAGAGAGGAATTATTTATTTATTTATTTATTTTTTCTTTTTTTTTTGGCCAGTAAGTATTAAGAACTAAGATTCACTTGTAAAAAAATATTTTCTTTCTTATTTTTACAATTAACTTTACATATAAAAATTATGCATTGGACTTAATTTTATTAATTTATGTTTTTCTTACTCAATCCTGTAGTAAGGAAAGAAAACTGTTACCTTTTCTTCTGACACCTCTAGGGATTTCAAGTTGTTGCCGACAACACGCAACTCTTCCTCAAGCTCTACAATCTTCCTGTAAAGTTAAGTTTCAAATTAGTAATTTATTCATTTGCCTGAAAAAAAAATGCATAGTATTTATTGCAAGTTCGTTTTATTTAAGGGCATTTACTTTAAATTAGCTGCGATAAATTTAACTTAATTCTTTAAGCAATTAGGGGAAATCTTGATATTTTTAACTTAAAAAAAAAAATAACTCCTTAAATAAATATATCTATAACACTTACATAAACATTCAAAACATCATTTCAATAACATGTTCACACAAAACTTAAGCAAGCAGATTTTATACATAAACTTTGATGTCTTACATTGGAATTTAACAATTACCTTTTTTTTTTTTTTTTAATTTAACATAATTTATCAGCAAATATGTAGCTATGCAGAGCTATATTTTTATAAAAATTATAATTTATATTGTAACAAAGGTGAAAGTTAAAGAGGATAACTTTCATGAAAATTAAGCAATATTGCATAAGTAATGTGTTTTAATTAATTTCCATTCAATATCTTATAGAAGATATTGTGGCATTGTTTTATTTAAACATTCACACACATAAGTTTTATATAAACTTAATTGCTGGCAATCATTACACAGAATAAAACTGTAGTAAGACTTAAGTAAATGACATTAAAACCGATTCATCAATACCTCCCTTGTTTATTTTTATTCATAATGTACTCAATTGATGTCCAATTCCTTGCCTTTGTATTAAAAGACTGTTTTGGAAAAGAATGTCCAAAAAAAGAAAAAGCCAGACTTCTTTGGATGTGAAATAACAGAAAATAAATTCATATACTAACATACCAATGTATTTTCTCAGATCTTCATCTACATCATTCCACTTAAGTTGTCTGTTCAAACTGTAGGAAATGTGATGGATAAACATTCCATCCTAATTTAGAATGGTTAGATACTCAATTTATCAATCAATTTTCTTAATGGTATTTCGTCAATCTTTTTTATATATTTTGAAGAATGTCAATAAAGAAGTTCTTGATGAAAGGACTCCTGTGAATTTTTTAAAAGCACCTAAGCAATGCTGAATACTATACAAATTAAAAATAAGTTATATCTATTCCTAAATTCTTTCTAGTTTTGTTGTGGGTTGGACAAACCCTATCCCAGAAAAATAACTAAAAACCACTGCACATTCTAATAAAAGTATTACTGATAGTAGTGAAATAACTGAATTAGCATTTTATAGGAGACTGTGTCCTTTGGTAATATCAATGTTTATCTAATTTCACATTCACAGAAAATGAAATCAACTGTTTAAACCTTCCTACTTTGACAACAGAACTAATGAAACTCATTAAGTATAAAAGATTATATTTGTTAGTGTTGAGACTACAGTTGTAGACTGAAAATAAAAACCGGGCTAAGTGCCAAAACAATCGACTTGCTAAAATATGGTCTATGTGTCTAGGCCAGTGCGGTAAAAACGCGGCGACATGATATTCAGTCTGCAAGTACTTCAAACTTTAGCCAATTGTTAGACTTTCACTATAGCCAGTATTAGTTTTCACAAATGTTTTTGCTGTTTTTCTCAGAACGTAGATTTTGGCACTTACCACGGTTTTTGTTTTTAGTCTACAGTTCAAGTCATTCAGTTCCAGAAAAAGATCTTTTGTTGAATTGCATCATATTTCTTAGGAATTTTGTAAGGGAATGAATATTTATGATCATTCTTAACGTTTTCCTTACAGATAACAATGGAACAAATATTGAAAAACAGCCTGATGAATTAAGTATAGGAAATAAATATCAGTATTAACAGGAATAGAAATAAAGATTAATCAATGACCATCTCCAAATCAGTCAGGAAGGACTAGAGTAGGTTTTTTTTTTTCTTTTAAGATAACAGCAATCCAAAGGCCATCTATCAAACGAGTCTTTAAGTAGTAAGGCAGGCTAAAGAATTTACTTAGAAATTTTCAGGAAATTTCCTAAGTACTTCTAGTTAAAATGAAAAATATAAAGTGATATTCCATAAAAATTATTTCAAGTAGATGATGACAAACATAGGCCTTCAGCTATCAGTAATGGACTCCTTAAATCAACTGATCTTCGCTAGGAAAATCTCAAAAGGAATAGATGAAGTAGCACCTTCTTTAAGCTACTGTAAAATAAGAAAATAGTCAAGCTGTTCGGGAGCTTCAGATTAAATCTTTTAATGTCTTTCCACTCATTCATTCCTTCAACCAAAATTCCTTCTGCCAAACAGCTGATCACGGAATTCAAATTAACTTAATTATCTTACGTTCATTCCTTTATTTAAGGAAACCTAATTTATCACAAATTAAATTTCAGTATCTTTTAATTAGCAAAAAAAATTATCAATATATGTTTTACATCCTTAGTTACTACAATAATTTCAAAAACATAAAAGCCACCATTCAGCATTATCATAAAATTATTAAATTGGAGAAACTGTATGCTTTGCTAAAGGGTACAGAAGCAGGATCATATGCAAACATTTAGAGACAGCATACATTAGTTAGAATGTATGAAATTTTCCTGGAATTAAACAGAAATGAGCACGAATCAAATTTTCAATGTGCAACAGTACTAAGTATAATTTGTTTAAACTATCATTAACATACGTTCGAGTTGTGTAGCGAAAATAAATAAATAAAAGTAAAAACTGGAAATGAAGCTTAAGAAATGACAAAGATCTCACTTCAATATCTTAAAACTTCATTTGCGCACTGTTTTACTTATTTTTTTTTTTTTTTTAGTCTACTGGATTTCAAAAATGAGCCAAAGCTAGTTTGTATATCATATGTTTTGGCATAGCAGGCTCACTACCAAAAATGATAAGTTTTAAAACAGTTCAAAGTTTGAAGAACCATTAGAAATCAGTCAATAAAACATTATGTTCATTCCAGTTTCATACATTCCGTCTAAAATGACTAATACAAGCAGCTAAATTATAAACAAGTTAGCATAAATGCAAGCAAAACTTCCATCTTATTAACCTTCACCTTAGGAAATTAAGTTTATTAGAAAGTAAGATCTTTTCCCTCTACAAAGGAAAATCTTTTTTTTTTAAAAAAAGGAGACTGCATGAACTACAGTCATTGTGGCTACAGTAATGGATTATACTCACAATTCTCCATGTTCTGCTCTTTCCTCTGCTTTCTCTAAGTCAGCTTCAAGCATGACGAGTTTACGTGCCACCTGTATTTATCAATGCATGCACATGCATATCAAAAGAGGAAAAGCGTGCTACTTTAATTTCATGCAATATAAATCAGTAAATGGGATTGGCGTTTCTTAATAGAATATCACCTCTTATATTCTGAAGATATAAAACAACAGTGTACATTCCAATGAAAGTGTTTTGAAATCACATTGTTGACAATTCACAAAATTCAGAATAAATTTGAAACATATGAAGGTTAACATTCAATAACAAATACAAAATCAATAAAGGAATGGCTGTCAACAAGCAATAATAAGCCACTGTAGAACTTTGTTGTCAAAGACAACATGCTAACACAAAATGGACTTACGTTTCACCAGTCTCGGCACGCTCTTCTGCACGCTCCAAGTCGGCCTCAACCATAGCCAGCTTACGGGCTACCTGTATGACAGAATGTTGCTTGTACCCCCATTGAACTCAATAACACCAAATAGTGGAGTCAAATATAAAAACTAGACTAATTTTACAATTATTCATCTAATCAACAATAAAATCAAAAAATATATAAAGAAGCTACTTTTATCAGCTAAATCTTAGTATACAGCATTGATGCTGATAGCTCTTAGCTTAATTGAAATTTAGTCATAAATATCAATGAAAAACAGCCTGAAAAAGTAATTAATATACTGAAAATATCGTTAAAAAAAGCCTAACAAAAACTAATGATAAATCAATAATACAAACAATCTTTAAATGTAACAACACAACCTCATGCACAAAATGGGCAACAAGCAACACACTGATCTGAAATTAAATCTGAGGCCATGCTGAAAAGTCATTAATTAAAATCTAATAATTTATAATAAAAAAATAAATAAATAAATAAATAAAAATAATCAGTTAAAAAACTATCTTCAAACTGGACCTAAGTTAGTCATTGGAGCATGCAGACTAGCA
>JAFIDM010009631.1:172850393-172860653 GCA_023159025.1 Thereuonema tuberculata
TTTTTTATTATTATTATTTTATATATATATATATATAATCGAAAAGGCAAAATGTGTCTTTATTATTATTGTGCATTCTCTTGTTTTCCCACATTTACTAATTTGTACTCATTGCACGTTAAACTACCCACACATTAATATATTTACTGTCTTCTTATCGATATCTGAGTGTACATGGGTGATTGGTCCTGATGAGGCCGACTAGAATGAAATATTTATCTTATCCTGTCACTTGTGAAAGATATTGAACTCCTCTAACTTTAACGAGTGTTTATTTTAAAGCTTCATTTTCTAACATTAAAGTTTTCGATAAACAGTTCTAATGTTTCCTGATTTTTTCCCTTTAATTACAGATTAGCTTCACTAACATGCCAGAATGTTTCTCAATAAGATTATTAATGTAAATAAATAAGGAGTTGTTATTTATCTGCGAGAGCTCAAGTTCTCTTCCTGTTTGAGAACGGGGACGGGCCGATTCGGTTCCAAGAGCAGGGAATAGGAAGAACATCTCGGAATTTCCTGCCGAACTTATAAAAGCAGAAACATTTCCCCTTTAAAGAGGATGAAAAGCCAATGGCGAATGGTTACTTCCGGTTGTCAGAAATTGGTCAAATTGGTCCTAAATGAGGAATTTCACTTAATCCCAGTTTCAATATTTGGTGAGGAAAAAGATATATATATATATATATATATATATATATATATATATATATCATTTAGTTTAGTTAAATGATAATTGCCGCATTCAAAAAAAGTTCTGCTATCATAATTTCCATTAAAATATTTCTCAAATTTAATGTTACAAAAATTATGTATTTAATTAATTCTTAAGTAAATAAATAAATAAATAAATATATCGTTCGTTAAGTCTCAAATTGTATTTATCTATCCCTTTGAGTTCACTTACATCTTTCCGAATGCTAACCATGGAAGTTCGTGACGACCAGCAAAGGAAAAAAACTACTGTTTTAATTATAATGAGACCCCATGTCAGGTCTTAAACAAGCTGCTGATCAACCTAACACTGTCTAAAAGTTTCATGATCACAGATTTCTTAGTTTTTAAATATATTTCGAAACGAAAAAACAGAGATTTCCAAAATATTTATCTACCTATTTACTTACTTATTTGACACTTCAATCAGAGAATCGTGCTGAATTAGCAAATGTTTATAATGTACACAATTACATGTAGTTTCCATTTAGAAAAAAAAGAGAGATTTTTTCGGACAATAATGACTTGTCTTCAATATCATTATAAAACATCTTCCTTGTTGTTGTTTTTTTTTGTTTCTTATATCGGTTCCTTTCATCTAATAAGAGCTTGTTGAATCTTATTGTTAGAGTGTATGTGGCTTGACTGCATGCCTGCGTCGTGACCAAAGAATGTAAGCTGGTAGGAAAGCATAAGAGTATAATCTACATAATTTCTTAATTACTAGTCTTCAAGTAAAAGGGCTGCTTTCCTCGTCTCGCAAAGTAGCCAACTAGACTTCAAGTAAGTTCCCTCATCTGAAAGCTTAGCATCAATTTCAACGAACAGACAAGCAGAAGGTCTAAAAAGTTAGAAATGCTTCGTTGTCACTTTTCAGGCTGTTTTTCAAAACAGGTTTCTGAAAAAGAAAAGATTTCAAATTACGTTCCTTAATATTTTAATCCTTGAAGAGATTTCTAAGCATCCCTGTTTGGAAAACACGGTGGAAACACATCTCTACAGTTTTACCATCCAAGATATTCATGAATTCACTTCCAATCTTAATAAGCTTCAAAAAGAAGAAGAGGGGGGAGGAAGATAATCCTTTGATATTTGTTACTTTGAATATATTAAAGAAATGGATGATTTAATGGAATTTAGAATCAAATGCAAATTGAATTGGAAAAAATAATAATATCATAATTTTGCAGTCCACAGAAATTCAAACTTAATAATATACGTATATTTGCATTATTCCAACATTTTCCAAGACATTAATGATTATCAAGTTTCAAATCTTTGGTGTTTACATCAGAAATACACAATTATTAAAGAAGAAATCCTACAATATATGTATGAATAATAGCCATTGAAAGGAGAGGGGGGTTTATTTCTACATCACATATTGTTCCATATCACTAATGTCACGTGATGGATGGTTGAAACAGGAGGGATAGGGGAAGACGGAAATGTGAATATATTATATAGAATTGGAAGCTTCAACTTCAAACTAACACGTATGGAAGCATTGGAACTATCAGAGTACGAGAACGCTCAATGCCCAATAGAGGGTGGGAAACACGCTTGAAAAGGAGCCTAACAAGGGATGGAAATTTTTAATCTTTAAAACATAAGGGAGAGATAAAATTATTAGTTCCCTTTTGAAATACGAATAATATGTAATAAGTTGTTAGTCAATAATAATCTCAAAGTTTTAATTTTACGTGCGCTATTAGTCTATTATATATTCCGCCGTTGCACAAACAAAGTTAAAATTATTAAAAACATTTAAAAATTTTAAAAAAGTTAAAAATAAAACTAATAGTTTCGACTTCTTAATTAATCGAAGTCTGCATCTGGAACCAGATGAAGACTTCGATTAATTAAGAAGTCGAAACTATTAGTTTTATTTTTAACTTTTTTAAAATTTTTAAATGTTTTTAATAATTTTAACTTTGTTTGTGCGACGGCGGAATATATAATAATCAATAATAATCTAAATTTTCAATAATATTGCTAAAACTTAAGAATAATCTTATTTGTCATCCATCCTCTCCTATTACTTTCCTCCTTGGTATTTGTTAATACTGACTCAACATAAATGGAATTTATTAATTAACTTTGTGTTGATTGAAATGAATTAGTTTATTTTGTAGATTTATTACAAATAACGCCATCTATTAAATCCATCTTATCATTTAGAAACGAATTGCGAAGAAAATCTGCACAACGAAAATCATCTTCAATTAGCTTTGGCTAATGTAAACATTCTGCTTGACCCAATTCGAGCCTCTCCGAAATAGAAGCACTTATTTTTTCACCATATTTATAATCCTGAACCAATGACGATTTAGTGGAAAATTACAATCTAGATTTAACAGTGGATTTATACATTTGAAAGATAATGAAAAAACACACAAACACCGATTCAAATAAAACAAATGAATCCAATATAATAATCAAGTATGACATTTCTGTTTCTTTAAATCATATCAAATAATTTTATTCTATTTACGATCAAAGGATAAAGTTCAGCAAATAAAAAAAAAAAAAAAAAGCAACACCCACACACTGATAGAGCAAATAAGATGATTAACAGCCTCCCTTGTTCTATGCTCAGAATCGTCTGATGATTTTAAAAGATATTTTTTTTATTTTTATTTATTTATTTATTTATTTATTTATTTATTTATTTATTTATTTATTTATTTTATTTTAAAGGCGTATTCGAAAATACGGTAAGTTTAAATATAAAATAGTTTTGGATAAAAAAATTAAAATATTAAAGATAATTAAAAGATTACTTAAATTATTAACTTATTTTTTTAAAACTATTTCTCGGTTTCATATTGTGAGATGATTTAAGAAATAAGATAAAAAATTTCCCAATGAAATCCTTTATGTACAGAGATACAGGTTTTAGAAATTTAAAGAAATTGATATGAAAATTATTGTTGTGTGTGTATATAAACATATAGTATAAACATTTTGTTTTGTTTTTTGCAGGTCTGTTCCCTAACTTGACCGACCCCGAAATAAAATCCTATCTAAGCCCTCCTTAATCATCTTGACTTATACATAATCTATGCTCTCCGTAGAAGTAAATTATTTTCATAGAAAAGCTTGTATCTTGTTTTTGAATCATTTTAGTACTTTATAAGTACTACTATAAGAAGGTCATATTTTAGTTTGTTTAAAGAGGAAGTATTGATAATGATTTGCAACAGAATTAGGAATATTTGCTGATCAGTAACCATCAGATTGGTTAGGGACTCACCCCTTTCCCAGAAATGAGGGATAATCCGACCCTATGATTGGTCAACGTTTCATACCTCCTTCCTTCCTCTACCAAACCACACACAAACGTAAATCTTAAAAAAAAAACCGGAACCTAAAGGCCGCCCCGGGCCCCCGCCTGAGAGGGGCCCCACCAGCCAGCCTCCTTTTTTTTTTTTTTTGGTTGTTGAATTGGAGATTCCGTTTTTTTTTTTTTTTGGTTGTTGAATTGGAGATTCCGTTTTTTTTTTTTTTTTGGTTGCGGAGTAATGGAACTCCCGCCCCGGGCCCCCAAAGGCGTTGCTACGCCACTGCCTACAGGAAATAATCCATAATCCTCCTTTTCTTTTCTCCTTGTTAACATTGTAATTAAGAAATTTCTACGTATAATTAATTATTAATTACCATTAAAGATTTTTAATTATTAGAATTTTCAAGAATTTTAAATAAACAAGTGAAATGGTTATTTGGACTATTTAAGTTTAAATTATGGAAACTATTTGATTTATTGTAGAAATTAGCTTTCTAAATTGTAATTTACAAAATGAGTTAAAAAAAGACACAAGTTTTGATATCAATGGATATAATTCAAGTCTTTAAAGATAAACAGAATTACACTGATTTATTCCAACCTAAAAATCATAGTAATTTTAACGGAAAAATGTGATCCTTCGTTCCGCAATACAACTACCTAAAAACTGAGTAAATCTTCCTCGATAATTCATAACAATTGAATATTAACCAGGCTCGTACAACGATTTTCCCCCTTACTATTGTTGTTATCATATTGTTGAATATGATTAATAAATGATGCCATTCTTCAGTTGAACTGTTGAGATCCATTCAGCAAATCACCTTCACAGATAGACGGATCAAAACAGCACATAGTGGCTTCCAAGTTCCCAAGACTTAAATTCTTTCGAATATTATGGGACACTTGAAGATATTGATAAAGTCGTGCATCTCATACAAGACAGACATACACATTTCAGGAGAGTTCAAATCATTTTGAACTTTCTTTTGGATTAGACAAATATCTATGGTTCAGTATGCCATTTCAGAATCACACTATAATATTGCAAAAATGGACAATTACAGTTAGTAATTGACTAACGTTATCTTCCTATCTTAAATAAACTAATCCAATTAAATTTAAACTGTTTTGTTTCTTTTTCTCTCTCTCTGTTTCTACTTCATTTTAAAAAGAAGAATTAAAAGGAAAATAGAATATAAAATTTCTAACAATGAGAAAAACTTATATTTTGAAGGGAAAGTGTTTGAAGAACTTAAACATAGAAGTTAGAAAAAGAAATTAAAAGATGCATTACATCAATACCACGTGCAAGTAACAGTAGAACTTGGCCAACAACCAAGACCTCACAACTGAATAGCTCTGCCTGATGAAAAATATTATTAGAAACTTCAATCTTAAAATGCACTAATTATCAGACAAGCGGAGAAAATGATGAAAAGGGAGAAGGAACGAAACTAATAGTAGAACGGATAAGGCCAAAGAGCATCAAAAGTCTCATAACAAAAGTCCTCGAATATGGGAATATTACATTTTGGTAGAAGAATTACGACACTAAAATATTTCCTTTACGATCTAACTCTTTCTTACACTAGTAATGATAAATAGAGCAAATTAAAATATAAACAAAGGTCTTGGTTGTTGTTCGATGTTTTATACAACATAATCATTTTTTTTCCTTCATAAAAATAAATAACTATGATTATAATAAATACTTATGGTTAGGAGATTATATATATATATATATATAGATAGATAGATAGATAGATAGATAGATAGATAATACTAAAAACGTACACGATTCAACAATTTGTCTTGTTTTACAACAATTCAGGATTATCGCTTCATGATGTTTATAGCTTAATAAACAATTTGAATTGAAGCTTCGAATAATATGGCTTGAATTTTAATTGATAATCACTATCTCTAAATAATTGAAGATTTGTATATTTTAATGTCGCAGCTTCTTCACCCTCATAGTGATTTGATAATTATTTCGCTAGAATAGATCTTGGAAGAATTAAACTTCTTTCAAGATCAGCTGGAAAAGAGCGCTACTTACTTGTTTCTCAGAAAAATCTTCATAGGTATTCAATCTGCATCTCGCCTGCCCAGTAAAGAAATTAGTAATGTAGCATTTTCTCAGAACTGATGAAAAAAACAGCTTCTGTGCAATAGTGAAGCCACCCAGTTCCTCAATCTTATTCTCATTTTAGCTTTGCTATTAGTTTTTTTTTTTTTTCTGGGACATATCAGAACTTTGCTGGCTTCGTCGATCTGCAATTGCACACTAAACAGCATTTCAGAATTGGCATCTTTCTATAGAATATACCATTCGTCGGTCCTTTGCAATCACTCCAGGTTCCATTCACTCTTATCTGCTGAAAACAAGATGCAGTTTCAATAGAATCAGAGATACCAGGTCGATTGAGTATTAGAAAAACATCGCCTGCTCCGATCTCTATTTTTGTTGCGTCTTGTTCGGGATTTGAAATAAGCAATAAGGACACCCCTTCCCCTCCTGCATGGTGACAGCGGCGTTGTAGACTGGTATAGGTGATGCAATGGCGTGAGGAATTTTTCCTGCATTAGAGCTTTTCACAGCATGATAATAACGCCGTCTAATCTACAGCAACTGCGTAAAGACACGTGGAACGACAATTTCCAGAATATGTCCCGATCAAGGAAGGCGTGAGGGGTAGACAAGAGACAGGGATCTTTACTAGATGTATAGCTAATACATTGCACATTGAAGATAGATAGATAAATAGTAGACTTAGGACTTGGTCTTTTATTTGAAAAATAACATTAATTCATTTGTTCTTATGAATATTAAGTTAAAGTTCTAAATGTTAAGTATTACTGAACTAAATCAAATATTCCACTACAATACTTACTGTTAGGCGTTTTTCATGTGGGTTTCGTGATGGTGGACGATCCGCGCTGGGCAGGTTTTCTCGGGGTTCTCCCGTTTCCCCTGCACTTCTCCCACCACACTTTCTCAGTCTTTCTCTCCGTCTGGCCTTATTTCTGTGGGATAGTACAATAGACCTCCGCTCGCAGTGCTTGGCTTCTCTGCCACCCACATTCACTACATAACATACTGTTAGGCGTTATTGATATAAATTATTACAGCAAGTTTTGTTAATATCTAGTTAATAAACAAAATATTTTATAATTTTAATATCGGAAAATAAATATTTTACTTTAATTACTAAAACTGCTTTGATAATATTTAAGTTAAATTTTGTATCCTAATCTTTCTGTTATTTATGTATCATAAGTAACAAGAAAAAGAACAGCTACAATAAATTACATTCTTAAAACTTTTATCAATGTTTAATAAATTGTGTAAAATAATTAAATGAATGTATGCAAATATATGATTACAGTTTGCTGTATATCATGAAACTTGGTTTTCATTTGCCAAACTTTTTATCATTATGTTTACCAAATTATTTTGGTACATAATCATTTTTTGAATTGTATTATTAACATCATTATTTATGCTAGTTATAGTGTTATTTTGGTTTGTTTGTTTTCCCTAAACTAAAAATAGATTCAATTAAGTCATATTTTAGTTACAATGTTTTTAGGCCTACTGATGCTCATTAGCTAGGACCAGTCACTTGATGATCGCCAAAATACGAAACTAACTTCAAATTAATATTTTTGTTTGTTCTAGATGATAGTTGAGCTCTTTTTTATTAAAAAAAATAATTTCTTTAATATATCTAACATCTATTAAAGAAATTAATTTGTAATATCGAGAGAAAAAGTACAAATTAGATATAGTATCAAAAGTAAGATATCTTTATAGTTGGCATTTCAACTGTCGAAGTACATGGTTGGAATGCATTTATGTTAATTGCAGTTTCTTTCAGCTCAGGTTGCTTATCTTTGGATCCAAATTCCAGTTGGAAACTGAATGATGCAAACAAAGGCTAGTCTAAACCTACATTAAATTTTCGGCTTCCTAAAATAATTAGTTATTGAACACGGCATTTTATTGACTATTTGTAATGATTGTTTTGGTCCATATTATTTACGACGGGTTCGAGTTATACTAAAATCAGCAAAAAGTTAAACTAAACAGCACATAAGTTTTAAACAGGATTAAAGAAAAACAATTTCTGAGTTTTCTGAATTTTGGGGAATAAAACAGCAGGCTTTTAGTGTTTATTGGTTGGTAACTCCTTACCTACAGGATTAAAACGTACCAAAGTCATTAGCGATCTTGTATTTAATAACCTAAGCCAAATATTAAAGCTTCCGCGGCCTAGGATAAGTAGTTTTAGTTAAATCGATTACAGACAGGCAATGCTTATTACTACTTCAAATTATATTTTAAATATTTTTTTTTTCACGATGTATATTAAGGGTTTTATGAACCTTATAATATCTTTTGATAGTTTTCCGTTTATGCTGGTAAAAAACTATAATAATAATAATAATCGTTACAAAACTAATAGAACTACGTAACGAAACAATCCTGTTTATCCTCTAATTAAATATTTAATCAAAATAATTGCTTTATAATCGATAAATATCGCGAAAAATCAAAGAGGATAAAATTATTATAATTAACTTTGAACTCTGAATGAAGAGGAGGATCGAATAAGTAATTATATTAATTAAAAATAGATTTTCATTAAATTCTACACAATTACTTGAACGTCTTCTTTCTTCTTCGAGTTTTGAACGAAAGGCATTCTTTGAATCGAATGAAACAATTGAAGTTCTTTTTATGTTTAGTTTTTACTGAGAGCAACTTTATGTTTTGTCTGCAGAGTTGTTTACTTTTCAAAGATAGATTTTTTTCCAGATGACGATCAGTTTACTTCAGTCAAAAGTGCAACTGCGATATAAAAAGTTTAGCTGGTATTTCAATATAAAAATGCACATTAAAGATTATAAGCTAGAAAAACTGAGAAATTAAAGTTTAGATGCAATTATATAATTGATAATGAAACACGGATTGACAGTAACTGAAATGCGAACCATTTAAAGAAGAAATTGTTTATTAGATCGTCATTTTTTTATTAGTGTTGATCTTTTGTGGTTCTCAAGTGAAACTACGCAAGTAGTGAAACCGTAAGTTTTTATTAACTATTAATACTGAGGGATTTACGACCAACCTTCAGCCACTATTCAACATTTTTGTTATGGGAGTATTATTCTTAAATCAATGCAAGTATGTATCGTTATAATAGCAATGTTATATGCAAGGATTATCAATAATATTGCCAATTAACCCGCATGAGTTTTCGGCAGATCTTCCTTAAGTTTAAATTATCTCTCTCGAGTCTCAAGAGCACAGCGTGTGTGAGGATTAGGGAATGGGAATATATAAAGGCGAAAACCAACAAGAAGCAGTACATTTATCAAACGCATAGTAAACCTTCACTTAGCTGTTGACGATAGATAACAGTTTTTAAAAAAAATACAGTAAAACCCCGTTATTACGCTCGTCAAGGGACCATGACCTACAAGCGTAATAAGCGGGATAGCGCTATAGACGGGAAATGATTTATGAGATGGGGAAAGATTTGGACATCATTTTACAGGCAACATACATGATTCTGCAATAGATATAGTGCAAATATGAGCTTATTTCCTATTAAAAAGATCTTTAATTGTGGTTTACCGTGTGTGTGTGCTACTGTTATGAATTATGACATTTTCAATGCGGTTCAAGAAACTATTAACATCAATTGATACACCACTAGGAGCAATACTAATATATTGTCGGAGCAGATTTAGTGCACACTTTACTTTTTTACGTTTGCAACAACCCTTCGCTGCATCGGTAATTGCATCCCTGTTTTTCGTTATTGTTCGCAGACTGGACGAGGGAATTCCTAGAGATTCTGCGAAATCCTTCTGACTTTTGTAGAATTCTCGTCGTACTTACGGAGAATTTGCAATTTTTCACTTATAGAAAGGGATTTTCGCTTCGACATTTTGCACAACTGTATCACAGACCCGCAACTTCACATAGTTCAAAGATTCCCTCCTACGAGGGTAAAAAAAAAGAATCTTTAAAGTGTTACATTTCTTTTCGATACAAAATTTCCGATATAAAAAAGCGTGCTACAAGCGGGATTTGAAGCGTTATAAGAGGGTAAAAGTATACAGAGATACATAGAAAATTCCAGGGACCGCACAAAATGAGCGTAAAGAACGGGATAGTGCTATAAGCGGGAGCGTAATAACGGGGTTTTACTGTAGTTGGATTTTGTTTCACGGTTCAATGGGAA
>JAFIDM010009631.1:172862458-172880444 GCA_023159025.1 Thereuonema tuberculata
ATAGAGAGGATAAATTTATTTTCTAAAATCTGGCAAATGCTCAATATTCTAACAAATAAACAGAATTATATTATATAATTCAATCTAACTGTTGAATTAAAACTTAAAAGGCTAAATATTAATTATAAAATAAAAAATCAGTAATTTAGCTATTAATTCTCCTCTACAAAGGCCTATCATTATATAACCCATCTCTTTATTGTTTTCTCCACAAAAAAGGTTCAGTATAAGCAAATCTATTTTATAATTATTTCCATTTCTTAAGTATATTTAAATGAAGAAAAAGCTTCCATCTCAGATGGTTTTTACACTTTAAGACTACAACAGATCCACCTAATGACCTACATTGAAGGTTTCAACAAATGAAGTGGCACACTGACTTAAAATGTGATACTTTGGTCAAACCATATATGGCCATGAAGGACATTTTATAAGCATCTCTAAATTCTTCAGACTTTTTTTTTTTTTTAATTCTGTGAATTTCTTCACGATTTTTTTAATGCTAAAAATCAATGTTAAATTTGTAATTGCATCTTTTTTTCTAATAAAAATGAAAATAAAGCTTATATTATTTATATTTACTCAAGATACTCCTTCACAAAACAATTCTAAAAATAACCATATTTAAAAAAAAAAAAAAATCTACTTATTTATAAATTTAAATATTTAGGTTATCTTCCATTACTGAAAACTAACGTAAGAGAAATACAAAAAAAACTACAAAAAAGTATCCCCTTAAGGCACCTGACAATTCAGCAATTCCCCACTTCGCTAATTTTGAAGCTTCAGGGAAAATGAAGAAGGCAGTTCTTTAAAATGAGAGTGATAGCCTCCCTGCAATGTTAACAACTAAAACAATTTTAGGATTAAAATTTTTAAAAGATAATTTATTGAACTTTATATTTTTAATCCGCCCCCCCCCCCCCTCCAAATTATCCAGGCTCTTATTTCTGATCCGCAAACTACAGTTGCTGAACACTTGAAAAATATCTTTAAGATTGCTGGAAGCGATTATCAGGACACTAAATTACACGTCGTCCAACTTGCTCGTGAATTCCAGAATAACCTGGCAGTTTTTTAGTTTTGACCATAAGAATTATTTTAAAATTGCAAAAACTCAAGATTTTTATAATGTTAACCTCCATTTCATTCTTTACGTTAAACACTTTCGCAGCAAACAAAATGATTTACGAAAGCAAAATATTTTTATTTATTATCGGAAGAGCTGTTAATATTATCCGCAGTTTATATAAACTAACGATTATGTTTATAATGTTATCAATGCAGTAAGAACTGTTGAATCAGCTATTTTATTAAAATTAAGCAACTTTTTTTTTTTTAAACATCTACAACACCCTGAGGTCTATATTAAAATTTCTAAAAAATACCATGTTTTCGTAAAATTACTTAAAAAAAACACACACAAAACATAATTTATATTTCAAAGGCAGGTTTGCTATCTTCCAGACGTTCTCTCAAAACCAAATATAAATAAATAAATTTGTGATTTAAGCATCAGTAACAATAACAAACAGGTTTCAACAAATAAATTAATACGAATAAAACCGAATTTCAATTTGTAAATAAAATTCAATTTGATGATAACTTAAGATTCTTAATCCTAAAAGAATCCCACTTATGATAAGCTTTATTAACTTGTTAGAATCTTACGATTCGTTCCGATTCATAATTGAATCGAAACATGCTTTATTGGAAAAATTACTTAAAAATAGGCTTATCTGCTTTAAATTCCATAGTTTCACATTTTAGCTTGGCATAAAACAAAAAATTTACTATTTAATCCCATAATTTTATAAACAAATGAAAACCTATTTAAAACAAACTCTACGAGTAAATAATATCAAATTGTTAATTATTAACAATTAAGACTTACAGAAACATAGATTACTACCAATACCATTTACCTTATAAATTTTATGCGATTCCAGATTTTTTTTTTTTTTTTTGAAATATAATGAATTTGAAATTTTATAGGAATTTTAAGATTTAACAAAAACAGTTACACATTGTTAAATCTGTAAATGAAAAATTGTATATATATTATATTCGGTTTTTCATTTGTCTATTTTTTTAAGCAAATTTTTCTCGCATTAAAATTTCATTTTTGACATAAAATAATGCTGCATTAGTAATTAGATTTCAAAATGCTTATTAATACTCACTTGATTCTTATTCCAGATTGATCATGAAGCAGAATTTATTAATTTATAGTAAATGTAACTAATCGTCCATATACGTTAGCAGAAAGACAATTATTAATTATTTCAGTTCTTATTAAATGTCCTTTTAGTTTAATATTTTACAGCCTTTATAAGTAATCTGTTTATAAATAAATTTTAAAACCTTTTGTTTTACAAATATATTTTAGAAAGAAAGCTTAAAGTAGCCAAAATTTATCTTTTTTACTTGACAATTTAATTTTTGGAATTAAATCTAATTTTGATAGTAATTTTTATAATATATGTATTTTTACTTTTTTTCATTTTATCTACCTTAAATAAGCTTTAGCAATATTTGGAACATTCTTAAACTCTTATTTTTAACAAACAATATTTAAGAATATTCTAAAGATTGCAAATGCAATTCTCTTTCCAAGTGGACCAAAGGCACACGCCCTTTTCAACAATTGAAAATGGCTCCTGATAAGGCAATCAGAGATAAAAGCTATTAAAATAGATTTAAGATAATAATCACTAAAGAATAATTAAGTTTTACAGAATATTCTACAGCTTACGATCTATATTTTTCGACAGAATAAATAAATAGCAAATGAACTGGTTTTTATGGGAAGTTAACATCCTTACTTCTTCACGCCGCAGAATTTCCAGTTGAAGTTTGCGTTGTGCTTCTTCGGCTTCCTCTCTATACCTTTCCATTTCTTCCTTAGTCTGTCTCATCTTTTTCTTTAGAACATCCAGTAAGGTTCCTTGCTGTACGGTTGTCATTTTCACACTTAGAATTTCTCTAATAAAGCCTTCTCTTTCACTACCACCAATAACAGCACCAGACTAAAGATGGTGGGTAGACGACAACGTGCGCAAAACGATAGAATGTAATTCCACCAAAGAAAATAGATCCGCCAATGTAATTATCCAGGTAATACTGTAGCTTTTCTCGGTTGATTAGCGTTATCACTATTGCATTAAAAAGCTCACAAATAATGCACCGACTGATTCAACCGAAGTGATTTCACAAAGAAACACTGATCTGTTTTACGGAAAGCGAAAAGATTAGCCCAAAAATGAGGCCTGGGTTAGTGGTTGAATTGTAAGAGATCACGTGATTGTTCTCTCCAATCACTGTATAGGAGAATCAACAGGTAGTCTAACAACCTGTGCTGTTCCACTTTTCGAACTCCCTCCTACCATTTTTATGATCAGATAAAAAACCACGTAAGCTTAGTTCATTTTCTTTGTATGCCGTACGAATGCTAATAAGCTTCAAATAAATATTTAGACATTAGCCATGACTACAAAAGTCAAGTATGTCTTGCGCAGATAGTGAATTTTAAAGTTTTTAGAATTTTGCAAAAAAAAAAAAAGGGGCCGATAAGTGCATTTCCCATATCAGGAGTGGCTCATGTTGGTGCATCTAAGGCCGACATCACTTAAATTCCAAGCAGTTTAGTCTTTTTTTTTTTTTTCCTTGCAACTTCGCGATTGGAAAATTTGATTACTGGCGCAGGTCAAAATATTATCGCTAGTAATTTTTTTAAATATTAAATCCCTTTAACAAAATTTAATAATCAGCTAGACAAAGCTGAAACTGCAATTTAATAATTAAGATTTTGCTCGCGAGGGAAAAAGGGGAGGAATCGAGCTAAAAAAAAAAAAAATACGCTCAAGTTTAGAGAAGAATGAGGGGGTTCTGGAGTTATGCTGTCTAGCTTAAAAAGACAATTCGGCGGGGTAAATCTATATCCCATTTTCCTCCTTCTTTTAAGTAATTGCCAATAAAATAACTGAAGACTGATGGAATTTTAAATTTACATTAAAAAAAAAAAAAAAAAAAAAAAAAAAAGTAATCAGGATTATTTCGGAAAGATGGAAAGTAAAGGATAGCTTGTATCAATTGATAAATGTCAATAACATTTCGGAAAATAAAGCTCTCCAGAAAAGTAATGTAAGACACTAAAGATATATAATGACGGTTTTCAAATTGATGTCATTACTCAGCCGTATTTTAATATGGAATGGCTTGTTCAGGCACAGCCATGTGGTCAAGGCGACGGCCTGCCATGAGACTGATACGCCTTAAGTTGAGTTCGAATCCCGGCTGGGGCATGGATGTTTGTTTCTTCTTCTGTATTTGTTTTTCTGCATAGGAGGCAAAGTCTGACCTTACAGGTGCGTCCTGGATAGTTATCCAAATGACAACAGCATTAATTACCGCATCATAGACTATATCTCTATGACTAAATGATCCGAAAGGGGATAAGTTACAACACAACAATAAGGAATAATCCCGCAAATTTAACTTACAAAAATATAATTATAAATTAACTACCCCCACCTCCTACCAGGACGCCACTGTTAATTGTATATAAATTATGTTCTTCTATATTTTTTAATAATATTTAACAAAGAAACCAATCTACTACTATGAAAAACAGTAGTAGAAGGTTTCTTATAATTCATATATCAACACGAACTGCTATTTGAATTTTCATAAATGAAGTAGAATTATTTAATATTCAGGTATATGCAAGTATTAAGTTTTTATAATAATCAACAGATTTTAATGTTGTTTTTTTCGAGAAGAATTATAAAAAATTGTTTTAAAATTATTTTATTATAATCAAAGTTACCATTCAGACTATCTTGCTGCAAAAGATTTTGTTTTGTTTTAAGTACAGGCTTTAAAAATTACAGGCTACAATATATTAGCAATTTTAATTATATATTCACTGAATCCTGAATAAAATTAGAAACTTCAACTTACTAATATTTAATGAAGTGCTATTGCATAAAAGCAACAACAAAAATTATTATGATGGAAGAGTCCTAACGCTTTTTAAGTCTTTTAAGTTTCTTTTCATACATAAATCTCATAACTATTCATTACAGATGTTAATAGATCGACCAATACCATAAAGTGAACTGAACTTAAAAATTTTATATATATATATATATATATAAACAATGTATAAAAATACAATAATAATAACAATAATAATAATAACATTATTAAGATTTAAGAATTATTCTGCAGTACATCAGAACAAATAATAATGTTTAATGAATTATCATTTTAATGCAATTCTACTTCATATTTTTTAATTAATATCTTAAAAAAATTTCGTTGCTTCTTAATAAGATAATAGTAACAAAAATAGCTAAACACAAAATTAATAAAACATCAAAATAATAAAGATGCAGTATGTAATGTGTGTGTTATTAAGGATAAAAAAATAAAAATGCATTACTTCGCTAAATGAATAAACTAATATAAATTCTTAAAAGAAATAAAAATAGAATGATTTGTTTTCATAAACGTGATTAATTGTTGTTAAATATTATTATTATTATTATTATTATTATTATTATTATTATTATTATGTGTATTCACTTTCCTTAAAAATTCTAAGAGGAAAAGAAAATCATATAAAATATTGCATAATTTTATTTATTAATTATTATTAAGTAATTGTGTTGCGTCTTTCAAAGTGACTTTATGTCACTTGACCTGAGGCAAAATCTAACACGTTCAAGGTAAATAAATATGGACATAGAGAAGTTGTACGAACCCGCTTCAACTGCACATTCATAATGTTATGAAGTTCATTGGCTATAATGCTAAATTTCATCACCGAATTGGAACTGAAAATAGAGGATCCAAATGCTAGTCCGGGATAATCTGCACATCGGTTTCGTCTTTTATGTCGGTCGGATAAAACTTCAGTTCGCACACTTTGACAGCGAAGTTTGGAAAGTTCTTCATACTCGGGATCGGAATCATCTTCTGTTCTGTTAAAAGGGTCTCCCTGACTCATTTGGACACCTTGATTCGAGACTCGCGATGGGGACTCGTCTTTTTCGGAGTCCCCGTTAATTAAAGCTAACTGATTCGCATTATAACCTGTTGTTTCTGGTTCTGTTTCTTGTTCTGTGTCGCTTCGAGTGTCCATGAGGGAGCCTTCGTCCTCCATAGAGGAACAACCCTCGTGTGCGCTCAAGTTGAGAGTCCAGAGACCGAAAATAACCTTGAACGGATTATTACACCGCGATTAAACAGGGCTTAGATCTGGGATCGGTCTAAAAGAACAGATATCATGCTATTCATAGATCGCCAAGTGAAGATATTCAATGTCAATGTATTATTTTCGTAATTGGGTCTTTAAAAAGTTTAACAATTAGCTCCCGAAGCGTTCCTCGGAAACTTAAGTTAAACTTTAAATCACAGTGGGAGTTGCGCAGCAGACAGCACAGCTGGAAGTGACGTCACTCGTGCATTCCTCCTACTGGCATTCCAAATTTGGATGCATGACGTCGACCATCTTCGACATTCAAGTATCGAATTACATAGGATAGTTATCCACTACATTTTTGTAATTTTTCTTAGAATTGAAATGCATCCCGCTTATTTAGATTGCACGCAAAGGTGCTTTCTTTGCTATTAAACTCAAATTGTAAATTTACCTTTTTTCTTAACTTTTTATCTTTTAATTACAAATCACAGAAAAAACTGGGAATATCTCTCTGAATAATTCCACTATTTCTTTAAAATAAAATGTTATTGAATGAGTAAAAATGATCTTTTAGATCCAAATTAAACTATAAAACTCTCACATTTATACCAAGCCAATAAGAATTCTAAACCCATGCTAAAAATATCCTTACACTCAGGGCTTTTTTTTTTCTAAATAAGGTTGCGGACTTAGATGCAAAAATGGAGACTTAAAATTATAAACTTTTAGTTCTCTCAAATTATTACATTTTATTATATTGATATTTTTACTCATAATTTCTTTCAAAGTTCTCTTAGTTAATAACATTAATTTCAAATACAAAATACATCTTTAAAAATTCAGAATGAATGAGTTCTTCAAGTTCTAGCTGAAGAAAAAAACAGCTCGAATTAAAACTATTTTAAAGTATAAATATATATTTTTTAGTTTAAGGTTTCAAAAAGTTATTATAGAAATCATTAACTTTTTTATTGCATTAAACCTTATTTTGCGATCTTATTACGCAATTTGCGATTTAATTACGCCAAGTTAATGATGAAAAAATGTTTCATCTATAATTGACAGATATTTTTGTTTTAAATGCATTGTTAACAAAAAATTAAATGAAATAAGGTTTCGATAAAGTCTTCCTTGTTATCTTTGCAATTACTACGATAACGAATTGCCATAAATATGTAGGCTAACCTTTAAAATTGCCTTATGCAAAAAATTGCAATTTTTTGCTATTCTAATTTTGCTCTTTATTAACACTGCCTTTTAAAAATTACATATTATGCAACAGTGAAATTTAAGTTTCTTCGTTATTGCGAAAGCTGTAACTGCATGAACTTAATATTTTCAAAAGTTTTTTTTTTAAACAGAAAATTTCCCTTGAGAAAAGCACGAAAAATCTAAATGCTTGAATGAACAATAATTGCTTTCTCTCAGTTAATAAAACGTGAAGCGGTCAGGCCGCCTACTTATACTATTAAATTTAAATACTTTCGGATTTTTTTTTCTTGCGAACATCGTTGCCTATGATACTCGCAAAAATATATATATTATATATATATTACGTGTTTAACACTTTATCGCTTTTGTTTTTATATCGCAAGGAATTTCACGACGATATTTCGTTAGCGTTCGTGAGTTAAACGTTTGAGAGATACTGCATTAATTCGTGCTTTTATACTCTATTTATTTAGGTGCAAAGCTATAGATAAAATATAATCAGCAAGATTTATCAGAAGCGAACTGATAACTATGTTTACTTAGAGTTTACTTAGTTGCTTAATTTTCCAATGACTCACATTTAAGCTTTACAACTATAGGCAGATTTTGCCTTAAATTACTTATTTCGTTAAAAATATGTAAATTAAAAACAAACAAACAAACAAACAAACAAACAAATAAATAAATAAAAGGACAAGGGTTATGCATCGTAATGTTGCATAATATTTTTAATAAATATTATTCTGGCCTATTGGCCAGAGACTTCGTCTCTACCTACTAGGACTTGAATGATGTGGAAACTATCATGTTCAGACTATGTGAAACCTCAGGAAAGATTCAACTCATGGATAGAAAATGCCTTGGAATGAGAATGTACCTGAAAAAAAGAATTGCAATCCAGTCGATCGTCAGGAGCAGATCGTCCTATCGATCCATTTGCATTCTTCCTTTAAATAACTAATAAAAACTGTTATTGTTACTGAACTTAAACTTATTTGTGGATAATGAATACTGCTTGATCTTTCTTTAAAATAATTTAAACATGTAATAATCGATACAAAACTTATTATAAAATTATTACCGTTTTAGACCAATCATTTTTTTTTCTTCCTAATGAAAGAACTCATAAAAATATATCAATCGATTTAATACTGTTTTTAAGTTAAAACTAAGTCATTAAATTGTAACTGAATGAAATTCTTAAATTAAAAATAAAACGATAATAAACAAGATTTTTATCATCCCCTTCAAACGTTACAATAAGTTTTCCCTCCTTTATAATGATTCTACGATATATCCTCATTCTAACTAAACCAGCAATCTTAAAGAACCTCTTAGTTTAATTATTCCAATTAAATTACAAAATTAATGTTGACCAAAGTTATATTTGTTATAAATATTAAAGAAATTTATTTCATATCCAAATAGGCAGGGCTGTTATGTGATACAGTTTTTTTCCAAAACTTAACCTTCTCCTCACTTTTTTCTCTGAATCTTTTCAATATAAGATCAGTCAACTCATAGAGAAATGTAGGAGAAAATATACCGGAACGGCGTTCCCTGCTTACATGTGTATAAAAGAATATATTAATTCCATTTCTTTTATTTTTTTATAAAGTGATTAACATATCATTAACAGTAAAGTCTACTGGTCATCATTTTAATTATTTACTGTATTTTTCACCCTTTTTACCTGCCAACTATTAGGTTGTTGTTTTTTTTTTTATTTTTGTTATCGAGTGTCTTTTTTGTTTTCTCCTGCAATACTCACATTCTGCAGGGCCTTGTCCTTCTCTTCCAGCTTGGTGTTTGCTTGGGCGAGTTGCTCCTGCACCTGGTCAAGGTCGTTTTCCACCTGTTGAATCTTCTTTTGCAGAGCACGGACCTCCTCTTCGGCCTATAATATAAGAATTGGATTAGGAATAGTGTTTATGCTGCATTGATTGCTCTCTGAGTAGGAATTATGAAGATGCTGATGATTGGGAATGTGTTTGTTTGTTTCTGCTGAGCTGGAATGTTTCTACATTCCTGATTCAGTTATTTAGATGTACTCAATTTTAAATTAGTCTCTAATGTAGCAATGTAAATTTAATTGGATTACATTATTTTTCTTTTCAACTACAAGAAAAATATGGATGGGAAGGAAAATTCAAAGTGGCGATTTAAATGGTTTAGGAAAGTAGGCGGTATTAATGAGATAGGCGTAATTTTTTCTTCTATGTTTGTTTCAGTTATTAAAAGATTGAAGAGAATACTTGATACTGTGTCACTGTTTTATGTTTTTGTTTTTAATTTAAATGTCCTTAGCTTAACATCAGACAAAAAAAAAGAAGTGTATATTTAATAAGACTAGGTTTATGAATTGCAGAAAAATCGATGCTTTTTTCCTTTTCTTTTTTTTTTAAAGAACTAATTTGACTAATAGACCGACGCAGTCGAATGAATTATTAATAAACAGCCTCTTCAATTTTGTTCTAGACCCGCCTTAAGGTGGGCTCCAAGAATGCAAAATGCAGAACATTCAAATGTTAACGGACCAATTCCGATTTTTTTTTTTAGAGCTATTTGATTAGTTCTAGAAAAATAGAACTGTAGATTAAAGTCTAAGGTTGAATACACGTTGTTCTTTCTTAGAGACTGCAGCTATTTATAACTGCAGACAAAGTAAATGCTATCAAATAGTAGCGTGCAGTGATTGTTACTATTTGTGGCAGATTATTATGGAAGGAAGATCATCTTGTTAACAAAATATACTCGATCTATAAGTGCAGCATGTAAAGGTATAAATTAAATAAGCAATCCTCTTATTATAAATAGCAGGCCCTCTAATTATTAGCAAAAGATGAGCAAACTGCTTACTGAATTTCTGAAGAATGCTTTATTAGTATGTTGTATCAATTTTATTTCTTTATTATAAATGGGTAAAAGTTCATAGTTGAAAGTTTATCGAAGTTGTTTTGGATTGTCAAACTGTTGTAATGCTCAAATGAGATCAAGTGGTTTTGCAGAAACAAACTATGAAAACTGTTTAGTTTTGACTTACAGAAACTGACATTTTTTAGAGCGAAGGACAGAAGATTCAAACTTTCTGCATGACGTATTGCACAAGGCATAAAGTTTATTCTGCTGATCACTATAACAGTTAAAGGAAACTGTTTTGGCGGGGAGAAATGATAAGGCGTTTTCATTATCAGAATGTAATAGGGAAATGCCAATTGTGTGTGGGACCGATCAAATCGAATTGTAAAAAGCGGTCAAGGGGACAGGAAAAACCACATACTTTGTCCAATAAATATTACACGCGGGTGGAGGTTTTTAAAGACCTGAGATTCACAAATTTCGATGTCATTTGAAAATATTTGTAAATACATCTGTAAGTTTAGCAATGCTGGTAATATTGATAACTATTTAATTGTTATTTCTTAATTAGTTATGCCCTGAATTTTAAAAAGTATTAAAAATTAGAAAAAGGAAATTATCTACTTTATTTTATGAATATAAAATCATTTATTGTTTTTGGATGTCTGTAAGGGTTCTATGAAAGTTTGATATGAATTATGCATGAATTTATTTGTATAATTGCAGAAGTAAAATACTATATTGTTTTAATGTAGGAGAAGATATGGGGAAACAAATACAATAATGAAAAGAACATTTATCATTAGGTAAAGTAAAAGAAAAAAAAATGCTACAATTATCTAAAGCTCAATAATCAATAATGTGTTTCTTATCCTTTTAAGAAAGAGTAAAAAAAAAATAAAAAATAGGTAAGACTTTAAAGCAATTGATTACCCTGAAAATTACATCTTATCATCTGAATCTAAAAAAAAAAAAAAAGAAATCCTCTGCTTCCTTCAGCTCTGAAGACAGTAAAAGATTTTTTTTGTATTCATTTTCGTCGAATGAGAAGTATCATTCCACTTAGAGATCTTCCTCAGTTCCCATTCAACAGGATGCTAGTAATTAGAACGGCCTTTTAATCTTCATCATAAATAAAAGAAATCATCTGCAGGAAACCCATTTGTTGTGTAACCTGTGTGATAAAATATCCGCTTGTTCGATCAGCGAAACATTTTTCAATCGAATTGCCTGTTGGATTTGATAATCTTATGCAGGTATCAACCAATCAAGAAAGATTTATTCTGTTTTCAGTTGTAGATTTCGTAGATAAAATGCAATTTAAAATTGTTATATTACTTTGAAATAAAGAAATACTTTGAAATAAGAAGAGAATTTGTAAATAAATAAAGAAAGAAACGAGGATTTGAAATATTGTAATTTGGAATGTCTATTTTTTTTTCATTGAAAAGTTGAGGAAACAAGAAATTACTAATTAAAATATTATTGCCAGAATATTAAATCTGTTTCTAATTTTAAAAAGCTACGTTGTGACATGTCCAAGTAACAATGAATTATAATTTGATTCTTGTTACTTAACAAAAATCCAACTTCAAGGTATTCATGAAGTAATTTGATACCGAATTGAAAGCATATTTGATACAATTTGAAAGCAATTTGATACCGAATTTGTAATTGACACATTTAAAAAAAAAAAAAAACCGTGACTAATGGAACTTTAAACAAGTTCTCTGATTTGGGTAGTTAGTCAAGTGTAAGTTCACTTGTTTTTAACAATCATATATCTTTTAACATCTATTTTATTGCAAATGATTCAGATTACTTGCCACGGAATGTATGCCTAAAACTGAAACGTAAAGTGTAAGTCATCTCCTCGGTGATCTAAATTTAGAAGACACTCCTCGTGCCAAGTTTCTTTTGAGTTCCCACAACACACCACCGAAAATGGCTTCTCCAAATCAAAATTCCACTGAAACATAAGAGCTTAGTTTAATTGTGGAGTTTGAGTGATGAAACCAACATAATTTAGATCTCCACAACAAAAAATAAATTGCTCAACGCAAAACACTTCATGTAAATAAATGCTGTGGAAAGACTTGGAGATGTTCCAGATAATTTTATTAATCGGTGGCAATTATAATTTAGTTACAATTATCGAACTATAATTGCAAAGGATCAGTTTTAATTTGCAACATTGCTTTGTGTTAGTTTTAACGACTCTCACGTTAAAACATTTTATTTCATATCTCAGTTTCGTGTAGACCCGAAAAGGAAGTTTGTGTTAGCCAGACCTGGGTCTAAAAATATCGAGCCCGCTTTGATAGCGTAACTCTTAATGTTTATTTTCTCTACTGACTTTAACTTTCTCTTTGCTTGTCGCGGCTTTGCAGCAGCCTTCGGCTTCTCAGAAAATATTCCCAAACAGGTCAGCATATTGAGAGAACATGGTAGGAATATTGATGGTATTTATTACGGGTCAAATGACTCATGGATGGTCTAAATTAGTATCAGTTGCACCGAAAAACAGTCGTAATGATTCTTCGGCCAAGTACTAATTATGTATTAACAAGAACCATACACGGAGGGAATACGTAAAGTTTTTAAGCATGAATTTATTTTACTATGCATCCACTCAGTGGTGTACTTCAGGAGGAGTTGTTTTGTTTCGTGGGGATGGAGGACAACAGTTTTTCGTGAGTCAACCTCACACATCTCCAATTTTTCAATGTTATTTTAAACAATAACAACTGGATTATGGATACATTTATTTACAAACAAGCAAAAGCTTCGCCTTTCAGAAGGGCAAGTGAACAATAGCAAGTGTCCTATTTGTTATGGAAATGCCTTCATTGCATTCACAGAAGCAATGACTTTTAAAAACAATTTTTGTGTATATTTCTATCTTTTACTTTCTTCTTCATAATATTTTTTTTTCTAAATAGGTTTCATTTATCATAAATAACAAGAGAGTTCAGTTAAACTCATACTTTTAAACTTAACTTTTTTTTTAATGTTCGTTTATGTCAACTCAAAGCTGTGTTTTCTCAAGTGGTCATACTTTGATAGGAAAAATTCTCCTTTCTGTCCAAATTATAGAAAGTACACTAAGTAAGAAATGTTTTCGATTTCTAATCAATGTAAGTATGAAGCAAATCTATACCAACTTCAATTAGATTGGTTGCAGTTGATTAGCAACGATGACTCACTTGTTGAATAATCTATATCGACGTATCGATTACGCATATCTCTTGTAATTCAGTTCTGTTAAGGAGAAGGTATGGACGTAATTCATAATAATAAATAACATCATTATGGTCTCTTTTCCCATTTTAAATCTTGATTCCTTTTCAGTGAAGTTGAATCCATTAAAAAAAAAGCAGCAAGCAAATAAGCAAATCGTTTATTTCATTGAAGCAACCGTAAAAAATTATAAAATGATCAATTTAGTGTTAACAATTGAGACTTTAAAAATTTGTATGGCTACTTTCATTTTTATGGTAAGAAATTAATAAATTTGAGTTTTACCTTGTTCTGAAATACAATAAGTTATCGCAATTACATTTTTTATTAAAAATAAAAATTAATTTCTTTTTGTTGCATCTAGGATGTGATTGTTCTTAAAAAGAGGGAATTAAGAAAACCTGTTAACACTATCTTGATAATTATAGTGTGATGTAAATGAAGTGTTTGAAATCGAGGGGTGGATAATGTGATTCAGAAGAGGTTTTACTTTCCTCCTCATCTTTTTATAAGATTATGACCTGAATGTACCTTCTGTTATTGTAACTATTATTTTAAGCAATATTTGTCTTTATATTAATCTTAACTATTTAAAGAGACCAGGATTAAAATAGAGAGAGAAATCTAAAGCAGTGTGTTTTAAGTAGTCAAACTAATTTGTGAAGTGAATTATGCATTTTATGTGCAGTGCTTGTTTATTAACAATGTGTGAATCAAAATTAACTTTTGGGCAAATTAAATATTACTGTAAGGAAATGAGATATTTTGATCTATTCTCAAAACCTGAAATTTAATCAAATAAAAACGAAACAAAAAAAGAAAAATAAATGCTGTTTGGACATGATATAAAAAACAGGCCTATTCTAAGAATAGATGTTATTCCATGCTGGCTATGATTGCTACATAGTCATCAAATTATCAAAGCTGTGATTTCTAGGCCAAAAATAGATGAGCTATAGGAACTGAGGCCTTTTGATTGTGAAACTCTTATCAATATTCATCTTCAAAATAGAATGTAAAGTAGTGATTGCAATTTGCAGTTAGGCCTAAATGAAATATGCAGGATGTGTCTAGTGAGTGAAGTCCACTGAACCGTGTTCACTGGCCAAATACTGTTCCCATTTGAATGAATAAGCGCCTTCACAAGTGATGGCAAACAAAAAAAATCATGTGAAAGCGGAGTTTCAGTTAACCAAAAATCTAGTCGTTTAATTTCACTCTTAGAAATTATTTAAATAGCTGAAAAAGTCCTTATTTATATTAATAATTCTAATATTTCTGTAATTAAGAAATATTATAGTCTAATTATAACAAACAGCATTGTAAAAGTCCTCCAAAAAGTCTAAAAAATGCAAAATGTTTGAATACCTCTTTCTAAATTTTCTTAAAAGTATGTTAAGCTTTAATAGAAGATAAATACTTTGGCAATAAATAACTATTTTTAAACAGACCTAAATACAATTTTTTTCAAGAAAAAATTCAACTTTGTAATAAAGATTCAATATTTTACCTGTTAATGTTCTAATGTTAGCATAATAGCCTTAATTAATTATCAAAATCCAAATTTAATTATAAAATCTATTTTTTTTCCAAGCTTACTTGCTTGGCAGTGGAAAGGCAAAAACAGATTTTTTTTCTTTCTTTTTCTATTATATCTTGCAAATAACTAGTTTAATTGTTTAGATAACAGCAATCGATAAAAAAAATAAAAAGAAAAAAAAAAAAAACTTGTCAGAAAATTCAAGGACAGAAACAAAACAAATCAAGTATTTTACTTGAGCATATTTTATTCATTCCAGTTTGAAAGTCCTTGAAAATCAATAGTAACCGATATGAGAGGATAATAATAATACAAAAAAAAAGAGAAGAAAATAAAATAGAAAATGTTTATGAACAATTCAAATGAGGAACATATTTGTAAATACATTAAGAAAATGAAATTGTATATAAGACATTTTAATTCACTATTGCAACAATAAAAAAAATGTGATAACAGTGACTTTCAATTGTAATAATGTTTTATTTTTATATGGGCTTTAAGTTATAATATTTGTGGATTACTGGACTGTTTTATTTAAAACAAATTAATAATGAAATGTAGTTTCTTTGTAGTGTCTGTGTAGTTTGAAGTATTCAAAAAAAAACTGGTAATAGGCCATAAGAAAAGCAATTATTATTATTAGAATATATGAAAACCAAATTCTGTGGAACAATGAAGGCAATATAGACTAAATAGTTTTGTTTTGTGTTTGTGCTTTCGGGTATCAAAAGAGCTATTCTTGGACATTTCCGGGAAGCATTTTTGGAAACCAAACTAGTCGTAAGGATCATGGTAAATATCATGAAAAGACCATATCAGTATCAGAAGTAGGTTTCAAAATGGCGGCCAAAAAAAATCTGCCTAACGGCAAATGAATTTTGATATAAAGTTTTAAAACAAAATACATCTATTCGTTACGTTTCTGATTTTTTTTTTGTTAGTAACTGTTAAGTAAAAGAATTTCCAAAAGCTTTAGAAATCACTTTAGACTTAAGCAGAGACTTCATTATTTGCTTATTATGGGACACTAAGGCAATAATTTGATCGGATGAACCTTTAATTAAATTAACTAACTGAAAACAATATTATTATTTAAATTAAGACTTCAAATTAAACTTCATAAAATTTATTAGCTTTACCATTCATATTTGATGCTAATGGGGATCTAAAAAGCCAAATCAATTAAAATTAACTTGGCAGGTTTGGAGTCACACTGACTATAGTTTTCAAGCATCGCTTATAACCAGAGGAAAACTAGGTATATTTATCTTTGTCATAAGTAATCAATCTGAGTTTTCTAAAAGAAAATGCTTCAATACTATTCTTAAACAAAGCAAATTCGTTTTTTATTAACATCCGTGATTTTATTTTTTATTTATTTATTTTGTAGAAAACTTTAGAATTCCTAACCCTCTGACTGAAGGATGTAGTGCTGGCAAGCCTACCACCATCTTGAATCTTGGAGGGATGCTGGGTATCTGTGCAAAGGAATGTGAATTTTAAGAAACAGCTGCATTTCCTTGATAAAGTCCAGACTTTTCGTTTTTTACTTCATTGTAAGTGAAGAGAGGAGTTGTCGAATCAGTAAAAGTATTTTCGCATTTAGAGTTTTTTTTTTTTTTTTTTTTTCCTTTCTTTTTTTTTTTTTTTTTGATTTGAGTAATAAAAAAATAAAACTATGCGACCGAGAAGTGGAGGTAAGACCCCCTACTGATCGGAGGAGGGAGAGGGGGAAAAAATCCCACTTCTTTGCAGTAGTGTCTTCTGTTTTTAGCCTGTCTAGATGTTGCCTCTCTTTCTATTGGCGATGAAAGTCTGGCGTCAGAGGAAAGGATGAGATATGAATTCAATGAATGATTCACGCTGAAAAGCTACGTCCTAACAAGGGACACATTCTTCTTTGATAAAGGCCTTTTATTTAAAAAGAAGGAAAGAAAGAACCAGTCGCTGTACTTAAAAGTACTTCTATAATCGCGAATATCTGATTACACTTCAGATTCTGATATTTAAAATTCTCTGTTGAGATTTTTTGTTTTAATTTTCTGAAAAAGCAGTATCTGATACATCTCATTCGTAAAGAAGGTATTCTTTTAACTCATTCTGTTTCCCAACCAATGTCGATCTTGAATTAAAATTGTCTGACCAACATATCAGTATCTTTTACATGGAGAACTCTGTGCATCCTTATCAGGATGCACAACTTTAATAAACTTGTATAAAATAGTATAAAATTTTAAGATTGGAAATCGAAATGATATTCATTTCAAAAATGGAGAACTGGAAAAAAAAGGAATTAACTTAAATTTCGTTTCCTAAATTAATTAACTAGTTCATTTTATAAGGAGAATTAAAAGGCAATAACAATTTCTTTTAAGATTAAATCTACACATGATATACATTTAAAATAAAATTATATAAATATTCTATCTTTTTATATTTAATACAATTACTGAGCTTTAGATAAGTAATCACAGGAATCGATGATTTGTTAAATTTACTCTTATTTTTCGCTGTCTGTAAACCTTCTAAATATGTTTATTGGCGTTTATTGAATACATTTCAGCAGCGGATAGAATCGTCGAATGAGAGTCTAGAGACTGTTTGTTTATATTATAGCTGCTGAGATTATCGCCATAGCTGCGGGGCAAACTTTGCTTCGTTTCGACCCCACCTCATGAAATCTGACCCTAATGTCTGGCCGGATCTGAGGTAACACTGCATTCCATTCCCAATGAGGGCTGGATGAGGGCGAAGTACAGCATCACTTTCATTCTTTGCGACAGGAAAAGAAAAGTTAACAAATTGACCGGATATGCGTCTGTTTTAAAGCATATTCAGTTCATGGAAATCTGTGCTATCTTTTTCTGTGGGAAAACTAGAATGGAGGCATTAATATAAGAATTAAACTTTTTAATTTAATTTAACTT
>JAFIDM010009631.1:172899492-172923979 GCA_023159025.1 Thereuonema tuberculata
CGTGTGTTGCATTTAGAAAGGCTGGAAGCGCTACAGTACTATAGGAAAAGAAAGTCTTACAACAGTGTAGCGTTAGTTTTTTATTTTCTTTCTTTATGTTTTTATTTTTTCAGATTCAAATTCCATTCTTCTAGATTGAATTAGAAAGAGATTTGGGAACTGTTAATCCTTTCATGAATCTTAAAAAAAGTTCTTGAGTCGTTGAATAGTTATAAACGAAAAATGAAAATAAAGTTGGATTTTTATGAGTTATGAAGGTTGTCGGAGGACCTACACGTATTGCACTCAGATGAGGCCTTCTGGGTAAACCACGGCTACAGTGTTGGCCGACATAGAATGGAAGTCCTGTTATGGCCTCGGAAAGCAGATCCGGCAAGAAAAAAAAAATGACAATCAACCATATCACAGTGTTTCTACCAAATAGGAATGATTTTATATACATATAAGGTCAATTACTCTTATTCAATTAAATATTTCAAATAGCTGAATATATTATACAATGACTTGTTCATGTATTATGCTGGATATTAAATGTTTTGATAACTAAGTTATCTAGCATCAGTTTTAAGATAAACTAAATATAATTTCTTTCTAATCCATGCTTAGAAAGAAGATTTGAATAAAAAGAAATCGTAAAAAATCTGGGGGTTCCCAAAATTATTAATTTCGCCTCCGTTAAATTCTAATATTTAACATATCAAATAAATACTTATATTAAATATAAAGCTTTGCTAAGCTTTTCTACTAGTATGACTTATAAAATCTTAGAATTCTTAAAGATATATCAAGAAAAAAAATGTGTTTGCATAAATTGCATTTGTAAAGCCATGGCTATCAGTGATACTAGCAAACTAGCTTTTGGGCAGACACCTATCGGCTATTTTCTGTAGATTTTTTTTTTCCATGTGTCGCATTAAAGTCAAGTCTTACTTCTTACGGCCTTGTGAGATAATCGGCGTCTCTGACGTGTTTTTCCCGAAGTAGTCGGATTGCTTTCAGATGCCAAACCGAAATACCAAGAGCATTCTTCCGTCTGCAGATCTGCGAACACTTAGTTGGCCTACAAACAAATTGGTCTGATGATGAAAATGACGACAGTCACTGCCCTAAGATGCTTTTTTAGCTACATCTGCCAAAATTATAGTGTTATTGGCATAGAAATCCGTCTTTATGAATGAGTTCACTTAAGATTCCGAATTATGTAAGGATTCATTCATGTAGTGTTTTTCCCATCTGGAACCACTTGTAAAATCTGTCCAAATATTTCAACAATCGTTTCTTTACATTCATTTTTAAGTTGGAGAGAAAAAATTATCAATATTTTCTTTTAATTATTAGGAATGATAAATGAAATTTATGTAGGGTGGTTCAGATTATTCTGAACTGATAATGAAGGAAAGAAAGAAACTTTCAAACTAACTTAGGCTTAAACGATTTCAGATCTACTTTCTGTTGTTTTGAGAGGAATTAGTTTAATTCATCAAAGAGGAAATCTCCATCAGTTCATGAGCAGAAATACGACAGATTAGTTAGTTAAGTGATAATGTATATAATAAAAAAAAAAAAATCCCCTTTCATAATTATCATAATGACAAAAATATCTTTCAAGTCTCAGCAATAAGATAACAGCATAATAAAACCATTCATCTAACGGAAAAAATTACTCTAAACGGGATTTTGAATATACTTATGTTTCAATTCATTTTATATGACACAATAAATTGTAAACAAACATGCTAAATTTGTAATTTTTTTTTTTGTCTTTACTTTCTTATTAAAATTAAATTTTGAAAACGACAATTAATTCATTCTTCTTCCAATTTTATAAACAACAAATATGTTCAAGAATATTCAACAAATGGACATGGAATAATCTACATGTAATGTACATGAAGTATATGAAATACTCTCTCTCAAACAAATAAGTTCTAATTTACAAAAAAAAAAATATATTATTAAATGGTTAAATATGTAGTTATAGAACAGCGCATTTTGATAAATTAAAATACATTCTTTAGCCTTTATTTGCACAGATTGCTTTAAACAGGTGTATTGTACATGTTTTATTATTATTATTATTAATTTTATATTTTTAAACAATGGCAAAAAAATGAAAAAGAAATAATAAGCTCTTATTTTTGAAATTTTAGTATCAGTTTATTTTTTCTCAGCACATTATTGGAAAATATTGATCAATTAGGCAAGCAACAATAACCTGTTTTAATTGTATTATATAAGTTAAAGCCAATGGCTTCTTGAACCCCCACTTGATCAACACTAAAAGAATTTCCCGATTGCAATTCGACACCTCGCCCGTAAAACGCAAATAGATCAGTCGCCTGAAAAATCTCGCCCGCACTCTTCTTCCCACGTAATTCTTCCGCCCAAAACCCACCGCTGAGCTGAGGGAAACTGCTACATCTCGGCTGGTGACGGGGGATCGGCGTCACTTCCGTAGCTAACTGAAACTGGGTCCGTGCTGGAAATAAACCACTAAAGTAACCGATCCTCTTCCAAATAAGGCACCAGGAATCATTCCCGCGTCACGTGACAAGAAAGGATGACGGCGGAGGGGAGTCAATTTCCCGGGAAAACGCCAACTATCGAAAAATGATTCGCGCCAAACTACAAACCATCGATTGAAGTGTTAGTCAAAAGCAATTCGTCGTTGTTTTGGACAAGTGATTCATATATTGGAAGGAGATTGAGAAATATTTGCGGCGCCTCCCACTCCTTTGCTTAACTCGAATTCCTTCGTAGCACTAATGAAGAACCGCTGTTCTTACAAGATTACACTATTTGTATTCATTTCAGGCGTTCTTTAGACCCCTACACCTGTGTATTGATTCCGTTTAAAATATTCTGTAGTCCTAGAGCACATGAGTCACAATCCTCTGAATGAGTCATAGATTTATTTTGGGATCAACATACATCGATAATCTTGTGTCCGGGAAAAAAAGAAAAGAAAATATCGGAAACATTAAAATAATTACACGTATTAAAAAAAAAATACTATTTCCTTTAAAATTACTATTTCATTAATAAAAAAAAAAATGAATATTCTACAAAACGTAAAAAATTTGTTCCTCAATAATTTTAAAATCATTGCAATTTCTAAAAAATGTTTAAAAGAAATAATTCATTTAACAGTTTTAACTAGACATAATTATATTTTAAATTCATTTATTTCTTTACTACTCAAACAATAAATTCGTATTCTTTCGTTCTTAATTTTTATCAGTATAATAATAATAAAAAACAACATTACAGGAATGAAATTATAAAATCCGTCTCCCTTAAAAGGTCGTAAGTTTCGCAAAATAACCGTCAATTTGAAATCCAATTTACAGAATAGCAATCTAGTGGTTAACTTACAAAGAAGAAACAAAACTAAAAAAAACAACGAAAATGGCAGATGGTTTCAAGATAATGAAGTACTCGTCCTTATTGGTTGACTGTTACTTTATAATTAGCTTCTGCGAATATTAAAGAAAGCATTAGGCTACTAATAAGTAATAAATCAAATGAACCATTAGAATCACAAATAGATTAAACATTTCAGTTATACTTTTCAGATTTACATGGCATTCATTGGATATATTAAAGATTGAACAGCCCATTGATTTTAGAAGTAGGGAATAACAGCATCCAATACCAGATGTAGGATATATTTTACAGGCTAGTATTTTCTTTTTAAGAAATAGATAACTTATTTCTAGCAGTATTTTCCTGTTATCTTGTGTTGAATCTTGTATTTTGTTCTTTGAAGAATTAATATATACCAAAGTATGTGTCCATGACTTAAGTATAATCTATGTAAATGTGTTAAAATTAGGATATTGTAAACGAGTGTCCATTAGTAAGTTTCATTAAAAAAAATAAAAAGAAAGAAAAGAAAAACCGCAACAACTTAAATCCCGAAAGAAAGCGAATCGTTTTTATTGTGGGTTTCGCGGGTAATTATCGGGTCAGTGGGTTTTAACATTAAATGCAGGTCAGTGAAAACTTGTTGACTGCCAAATTCGGAAAGCCTTTAGAAGTCGATTGGCGTAATCGTTCAGTTGTCACTAGCTATTCATTGGAAAATAGCAATTTTTTTTAATCTCTTCTAATAATAAATTATTAATAATATTTGCATCCTTCTCTTTTAGAATAAGTGCTAATTTCATTTCACTGCATTGGCATTTGATGGCATCACTGATGACAAAGGTATCAACTAAAATTTTTAAACTTTAATTAATAATACTTATTGAATTAAAAATTATATGTACCATAATATATATGATACGTGTACAATATATATGTAATACAATAATGGTATTGGTAAATTTTAAATACTCTTCATTAACTGAAGTAGGGGAGGTCCTTGTACCTTGGGACACTTTTTTTCTAATGCTTTTATTTAAGTCTATAATGATATATTACTATACTATCATTGTAAATTTATATTAATATCTAATAAGAATAGAATATTAAGATGCTAAAAAACATATTATGTGGTGTAATTTCTAAAGAAATGTCAAAAATGTATTTAGAGGTATTTGTCCCAAGGTATAAGCATGGCTTGTACCTTGGGACACTAATTTAAAAAAACATTTTAGAAGTAAAAACCAAAAATTATGTTTAAAACTTTAATGCTAATAGGAACACAATAAAAATTAATACAAAGAAGTAGGTATGGCTTTTTGATGCATTGAAGGTTTCAGCTGCTTTTCGAATCGTCATAAATTTTTCGATAACCGATTTCACGGCATTGTTAACGTTGTCCTGATTGGGTTTTGGTCGAGTTATTTTGTTCTTGCTTCGAAACTTCTTAAAAGAGAATGATAAATAAAAATCTCGTGTAATAATAGGCAATATAAACAAATTAAAACTATTTTAAAAAATGTAGAAAAATCATTTTGTCTTGTACCTTGGGACATGAATGTCCCAAGGTACAATTATCGACTTGAAAAAGTAAAACATATGTAAAAATCAAAGACGTTCAAACATAAAGATTTCTATTAAAATATTGTATTTTTCGATGTCTATATTAACCAATTATAAGTTATTGCAATCACTTACATCAAAATATTTGGAGTAGAACGAAGATTAAAACAGATTACTAAAAAAAAATGCACCTGCAAAAATTGACTTGTAACTACAATGCCCACATGAGACAAAATGGCCGATTACAAGTCACGTGTATTTAAAGGTTACGTCGAGGAGATACTAGATAGTATTAGCTGCAATCTCTCAATGGAGTATTTATCATGTAGTGAGCTTGTCCCAAGGTGTCCCGAGGTACAAAGATCTCCCCTAATGATAAATAGGTTATATAAACCATAAAAGAGAATGATTTTGTTTTTATTTAAAATGCTTAAAAATAATGCAATTTAAACACTGCTAATTTCTGGAATACTTTTCTGACAGCAGCAGGCAAACATTGCTGAAAAACGTTTAGCGAAAACTGATATTACTGGTTTCAAATAATTTATTACTATCTTCGAAAAGATCTTTGAACTTTGATGAAGTTAAAAATACCTTTTAAACATTGGAGTGTTCAGAATCACAGGATTGATTCACAGAAAACAGAGATGATGTCGAATTCTTGATTCAGAACATGGTATTTCACTAAGAAGGGGATCAATACAAAATTTGCCCTCGGCATAAGTTAAAAAAATGCAGTTGATTCACTGTCAGACAGTAAAGAACTTTTATTTTAACTCTTGTGACTTATTGTCTGACAAAAATATAAGCCACCGAAGGAAAAACTGTCTCCTATATTTATGAAGTCTAATATTTTACAGTTAAAAATTGTCATTCGTTCCACCTACATCAGAACCCTGCCCATTCTTGTTACGGCATTCACCTTTGTCAAAATTTAGCAAGAGAAGTCTAAGCTGAGAGATGTTTTATTATGTTATTTTTAGGTAATATATCATAACTCATTTCAATCATACATTCGTCGTTTTTCGTTATCTGTGAACCTATTCTGAATTTTCAACAGTGGAAAGAAACTTAGTACTAATTAATATATTAATATCGGAAGAGACTGTGGCAGCAACGGTTGATTCGTTCCAAATCGTAAAATTAACTAAGAGTAGGTGTTGTCAAAGAGAGCTGTTATCAGAGCATCTGAAATACTGTCCGTAACATTTCCGATCTGTTGACTCATCAGTGTTTCTTTATCGAAATCTGGAGGCCTTGGGCCAGCGGCCACTCAACAGAATTGGCGTCGTTCAGCTACTCCTACACTCGAATGAGAAAGAGGACATTTGAATGCTGTTTTGTCAGGGCGCCACCTCAGATATTCATGTCAATCCTAGTTTGCACAATGCAGCCTGAAGTGGGTCACAGAGTGTTTCTATAATTAAAAGTTTTATATTTATCTCCGGCATCTTCTTGTTGTTTTTTAATGGCATCCACACTATTTCCTTCACTCTTAATTTCAAAATAAATTCATCGAAGAAATCAACTTGCATTTCTTTTGAATCTGGGTCAGAAATAATTGTTACGGGTAGCGTTTCGATAATAACAGTTCGCCTTCAGCCTTGAACATCCAGAATATTCGATAATGACACTACGTAATAGATTAAGTCACCAGTATGGCACATGTGCTGTAAAGAAAAATAATAATAATAATTTTTTTAACAATAAATAAATAAATAAATAAATTGAAACTCAATTAATAAGCAATCCTTGCAATTATCTGGTGAAACAATAAGTTTTAAATGAAATAAACATTATTACTATGCAGTAAGTTCATTTAACATAACTTCAATGAAATATCGTGTTGTGATAACTTATGGAATTTCTCCTTTATTTGAACAGTGTTTCCTGAACTGAGATATTCTCACCTCTGTTCTCAAGCTAATTAATAGCTAACGATACATTGTCTTCTTTATTTTCATGTTTTCTTATAAAGGAAATATAATGTTGTTCTTTCCATCTAATACGCAATGCAAAAAGTTCACGAAATACAACCTTAGAAATACAACGTTTTTCTACGACTTCTTTATTTATCTTTTTGGACTATTTTTTAGACATTTCACTGAATATTTAAAAGAGATTGTTGAACAAAATATTAGTATATTCAAATAAATCTGTAAAACTGATGTATACTGATGTAATTTTTTAACTTATGTATTTTTAGTAATAAATAAGTAAATTATATTTTCTTAATATTACCTTAATAACAAGCTGGTTTCTTTTTCTTTAGGAAAATTCTTGAAAATCGATGTGTTTCTACTTGTTTGTCGAATGAGTTCTGTAAAGGTATATTCAAGGAAAGCCTGATTTACTAATTAGGGTGATTTTGTGAAGGAAAATCCAATCTAATAATGCATTGACGAGATTAAATAGGATTAATAGAAATCAAGTTTACTTCCACAATTATCTTTGAATAAACATGATTACTACTTCAATGTCTAGTGTTCGGAATGTAAACAGAATGTAATTATGATGTAATTATGGGAGTTGCAGAGAAAATACTCTGGAAATTCCTTGAGCTATCAGATGAAAACAGAGTAATTAGGAATTTATTTTTCTTGTAATTCAAATGACATAAGGAAAGTTATTCCATATTTTTCAAGGGAAATATTAATAATAGCACAATAAAAGCGAAAAATTTTACTTGCTACATCTTTTATCATTTTAAAAAGTATTTTGGAATAAACAAATAAGGAAACTATTTAAAAAATAAAATGTTAGAGATTTCATATATGTTTTGGCAGGAGATGATGAACATTAATACATCCATTTTTAAACGATGCATTACCCTATCTTGTCAATTATAGCAAATATAACTTCTAGGGTAGATTCCTCATCACGATCACAGTTCAATCATTTCTAATCATTACGTATTCTGTGGGTTCGACAGCCTAATCATTTAGGAGCTGGACTGAGGACTGCAGAGGACAGATTCAATTCCCGACGGGGATCGAGGATTTTTCATCGGTTGTTTCTCCTCCGAAAAAAAAAATCATTTTTTCAAATTATACGTAAAAACGTGTACTAGTTTTAATCAGCTGAGAACATAACAACTCACCTGTATTTCTGATCTGTTTGCAATTCCTGTAATTTATCCATTAGAAATAGGAAAGCTAAAGCAATTATTATTATTATCCATATTTTTTCTTGATAACTGGACAGTAAACTGGAGGTGTTCTCGAGTGGAGGTATTCACTAGCTAATTTCCGAAAAAATAGGGTTGGTCCCTCTCTTCTTGTTAAGCTATGTTTTCTTTTTTTATAATTTGTTGCTTTTTTTTATATATATTCCGTGGCGATTGTGTTTATTAAAGGCGGATAATTTTTTTTTCTTATATTGCCAACACAATCCTTGCAATATGGCTTCCATTAGGGGAAACGGCGCCATCTTTTTTTAATATATATGTATTAAATATATATTAATATATATATTGAAAATTAATCCGCCTTTTAATACATAAATATTTTATTGTATAAAATAATACCCTATCTTGTTAATTTAAATATATGAGAAACGCAAGTACTTTGTGAACATTGTTAATGTATTAAATCACCTTACTATTTTGAAGTAACTAAATGATTTACTTAATCTAAAATATCGTTATTATTATTATATCGAAAAAGTTTCAAACCATGGGTTTCCCCAGCAAAGACAATATGGCGGGTCAAGGACCAAAGCACATAATGCCAAGTGTAAAAAAAAAAAAAAAAAGTTTGGAAGAATGATTAGGGATGTGTGGCTGTGTCCATAAATTTCCTAACTATGCGTGTTGTGTTGAGTACCACAGCCTTCTGCAGTTGTGCGTAAGTGTTTTTGTGAAGTCCTAGTGTGCTGAGGCTGTGGTGCAATGTGTGAGGCACTAGACCAGTGGCGGACAGTACGATGGGTACAACACGTACTCGGTCCTGCCTCCTATGCTTCTGGAGCTCGTGTGCTAGATCGGTGTATTTACTGATCTTGTCTGTGTGAGTTTTCTGCATGTTCTTGCTGACAGGCACTGCAATATCAATGAGATAGGTCTGTTTGTTGACCTTATCAACAAGTGTAATATCAGGTCTGTTGTGATGTATAGTTTTGTCTGTGTGAATGGGGCGATCCCAATACAGCTTATATGAGGGTGACTCTAAAATGCCTTGTAATGTGTACTTGTAGTACGGGACTGTGTTCTTAATAAGTGAGTGTTTGTGTGCTAGCTGTTGATGAACGATCGACGCTACCTGGTTGTGACGGTGGAGGTAGTCTGTTTGGGAGAGATTATTATTATTATTATTACATCGAGAAAGCTTCAAACCATGGGTTTCCCCAGCTAAGACAATATGGCGGGTCAAGGACCAAAGCACATATTGCCAAGTGTAAAGAAGTGTACAAGAATGATTACCGGTAGGGATGTGTGGTTGTATCCATAAATTTCCTAACTATGAGTGTTGTGTTGAGTACTACAGCCTTCTGGGGTTGTACAAAAATGTTTTTGTGAAGTCCTTGTGTGCTGAGGCTGTGGTGCAATGTGTGAGGCATCAGACCAGTGGCGGACAGGACGATGGGTACAACACGGTGGAAGTAGTCTGTTTGGGAGAGAAGGGGACAGCCTGATATTATGTGGTCGATCGTCTCATGGGTAGTGTGGCCTTTCCTTATTATTACTGCTATTTGGAAGCCGCAATATCCCCCTTCCATTTACTGTAATGTTCTCACCCTGAAGACTTGATGATATTTTTTTTTTGTTATGATGAAGGGGAGTGAGTGAAATATAAAGTTTTGTAAACAAAGAAAAGGAGAAGCGAGCAGGAAATGTTGGGAAGCAATGATTTATAGTATATTTCTTTAATTGATAATGGTTTTGAGAAATAGAGATTTAAGACTTTATACATCTATGGCCATTTCAAAAACAGCTGGTAAAAATGCTTTTCAGTATCTCCCAAAGTTTGCATAGTCTCCTTAGGTCTGTTTTCTTACACATTCTCTATGTTAGAAGTTCCTTCTGTCTAAGGCTTATTTTGTAATTATTGTTTTTAATCAGTTGTCAGTGTGTAATGTATAAAAATCTATCCATAAATTCATAAATGGACTCATAGTGAAAGCTGAAACATACCTTGAAAAGGAAAAAGCCCTAACGCAGAAAAATGAAGCAATGCTTCTTAGATTGGAATTATCTTGTGTTTTCTAACTTTATCATTCTAAGTTTCTAAGCAGACAAACGTATAAGTAAAGAAAAAGTTAGGTAAAAAATTATTATATCTATAATTATTGTAATTATTATTATATTTTTGTATTTTGAGTTTAATTCTAATTAAAGTATTACTAATGAAGCCTAAGGTGCTATGAGTCGTTGTGTTGTATCATATTTTCTCGATGAAAGTGTTAGTTGACGGTCATTTTGTGATTCAAGCCTTTATTTTTTTTCTATGTCCTCGAACTTAGGCGAAAGGGATCGAGCTCAGGAGGCCGATGAAAAAGAGGCCGATCGTCGGTAAATGTGGGTCAGGGTTCGCTACCAACCTCTTGACTCAGCGGCCAACGTAACACCAGTGGCTGCCGAAACAACTTGCACTGCTCTGGATTCACGACATATGGGCCATCTTACGTCATTGGAGCCTCAACGGATTGAGCTCAGGGGTGAGGACAGCACCTACTGAAACAAATTAGCTTCAACCTGAACCATCTGCCACTATTTACGGAATAATATTGTTTTCTGAGAAACACCAAAACTCCGTTGATGTAATAGGATCATAATCCAATATGTTTTGATTCGATTTAGGACATTACTTTCCAATTACATATTTGATTAATACGTAACAATGCAGGGAAGAGTAGACAGAAGGACAAAAAACAAGACCAACATTCTTCTCCTTTTTCAGAAGTCAATCTAACATCACCTGACATCTAGTTGCTAATCGTTGAACTGCTACACTATTCCACAAGCAACTTAATTGGGGAAAAATAATAAATAAATAAATAAATAAATAAATAAATAAATAAATAAATAAATATAAAGGAAAAAATGAATTTGCTACTGAAATTTTATTTAAATTTACTCTCTGCAAATTAACCTGTTCATTCCCTAAATATTCCACAATTGTCAATATTACTCTTGTTTGAAATTTATTCAGCTCTTTATTGATTAGTTAACTAAAGATATTGATAGACCTAATTTAAACGTAATTACGATTCTTTTGTTTTCTAAGTAAAATTCCTACAGTCAGTTTAACACTATAGGAAAAATTGAAGGAATAAACGAAAAACATTCGCAGCTTCACTCAATAGATTTTAAGGAAAAAAATATTAACATAAGTTTATTAAATTTCACTATCAATATAGCGTTAATTAATATTTTTGTAGAATTTTCTTTTCGTTTTAGTTGAACTTTGTTTTTTTGTAAATTCACTTTATTTTCAATTCTTTTTTCCCGATGACTATATGCTACAAAATATATTATTAGGAAACAGAAAACTTAAGGAGAAACAGAAAGCTTTGTCAAAGTGGCAAATTTAATCTAATTTTGTTTACAGCACCAGTGAGTCGATCCTCGTAGTTGACCATTAATTTGAAGAAAAAACAGTTTGAGGAAAAACGGTTTTTCTAACTTTTGCTCCAGATTGTCGAAATCTCATTAGAGCATCATTAGACTTGATACTTATAATGGTTGGTTGACAAACGATGGCCATTGAATGGATTCCAATGGAACTTTTGGTAATTAAATGAACAAATTTTCAGAATATTCAAAAACATTCTGTTTTTCGATTTTTGATATTTTTAGACATTTTTTTAACAAAGCATTCGTAAAGAACATCAACATTTATATTTCCAGTTTTAATTAATAGAAGATAAAGTTTTAAAATAATAAAAGCAAAATAGAAATAAAACTTATAAATAATAAATATGTAATAAAATAATAAGTGGATTTTTCAGAATTATGATAATTTTTGCAATTACCATAATTAACTAATAAATATATAAAACATATCTTATCTCTCATTAATGTATTAATATTAATGAGTTCTGAGTAAAATTCTTCTTAGCTTTTCTTATTTTAAAGAAATCTCAGATTAATGTCTATTAACCTAATTTTTTTCCTCATACAATTTTAATGTAATGTGGCATTATTTTTCTTATAAATTTTTGGAATTATCGCCCTTTCTATATAATCAATATTTATCACTGCCATTACTGTTTTTAATAATCTTTTATCTTTTCAAATATGATTCAAGACCCTTTTTTTTCCCTGTCTTATTTTCGTTTTCTAACGAATTTAGGAGTGAACTTCCCGTCAAATTTTGTTTTGTTAATAAAAGTACTGTTAAAGGTCTACTACATTGACTATGTTAATCATTAGTTTTCAATAACTTAATATTAAGAACTTTTCTAAAATTAAAAGATTATAGATTACAATTTCAAAAGAAAAAGTAAAGAAGGAAAATCTTCCTTAATTTAATAAGTAAAGTTTTAAAATCAACTTTTTATCAACATCAATTTGTTTCTTTTCTTATCTTTGTTTCTCTAAATCAATTACACTAGAAAAAAAAAACAACAAAAAAAACAGAAACAAAAACATAATTTTCGATATTTAATTACTTAATTTTAAAACTTTTCTTCAGAGTCACAGAAGTTCAAACTTAGCATAAACTAATAGCAAGTTTTATTTTAAATTATTAAATGAAGGAATATTTTAATTTAATATAGCCTTTGTAAAATCTGAATTGAACAGCCTTTTGAGGTACAGTTCATTGAAGTGTTTTTACTATTTTTATGCTATTGAATTCTAATAGAATTGTATTATTTATTTAGTTTTCTTCTTTTTTGTCTAACTTGATTTGACTAGAATGCGAATTCTGGGTGTTCTTCTACAAATAAAAAAACATTCACTCAATAGTAATCGATTGTTTTGAACATAAGTTAGATGATTTTTAGTTCAGTTTTTCAGTTAGAACTAAGTTTCAAGGCATTATCCGCTGTAAGACACTATTTATGGCAAATTACAAAAGTCCGTTCTTAATTAGATAAGTAGATAATTTTAAAAGTAAATGTTCATGTTGGAATGATTATACTTCCTTAAAGATGATCATCAACAATTGTAGATCTTAATTTTTATATCCGCATAGTAAAAGTAACTGCTTAATATTCATCAAAGATTACATAGAACAAAAAAAAAAAAAAAAATCTAATTAAAAAAAATCTTTTAGAAAGTTGAAGTAATCGTTCTCTTCCTGCTGTCTAAATAAAATAGCTTAAAAAATATTAATCCTTAGATATTGAAATATTTTTGGTGATTTTGAAAAAAAAAAAAAGGACCTCGAGTCAAAGCGGTTATTTACGGAACATTTCTTGGCGATTATTTCGAAAGTTGGTATGTCAATTATAATTTTCTTATTACATTCAGTCGTTGTTCTCTCATAATGAGATGAAATAAACATTTCGAAAAGTTTCTTGTAATTGTTAAAGTCTCTGAAACTAATCCTTTTAATCAAATAACGGATGATAAAGACTCCAATCAGTCAATGTTTTCTTATAAGGATGATTTCTTGTTCGTTTCAATTCATCATTTTCACTTAATTCACTTCAAAAAAATAAATCAAATGTCAGTTTACAGATGCTTCAGTAAGACTAAAATAAAACTGAATTTAATTTAAAGTATTTAATTTAAAGTTTACCTTTTGAGAAACGACAGTATTTTAATTATATATTTTAATTGCTCAGTATCTTTTGATATGAAATCCTGTGAATACTTTTGCTATTCAGGAGATTTGATGAAGGAAGAAAGTCTACAAAGTGGAAATAGGTGGAATTCATGAGAACAGAATTAGGGTTAGATTAGTCATCTTTTGTTTGTGAATAAGCGATAGGCCTCAAAAACTGTAATCTAACGGCTGCTTTAGAGATTAAAAATGAATTTTGAAATAAGTTTTTGGTAGTGGATAATTCTTTAAGAGATACCATGTTTCGAAAAGACATCTCTTCTATTTCTCGAACCAATTAGCATACAGTTGCTGATAAAAGGCTAACATTTGCTATGCTTTTGCTATTACAGTTGCTATGCTTTTTTTAGCAGAACTTTCTCATATTTGTTCAGTTTCAGAAATTAGGCCTATTTGGAAATGTAAATCTATTTTTTTTCTTTTTACTTCGCTTCAATACATGAACTGAGTATGTTGTTTTTCCAATTCAGACATAATTTGAATATTACTTCTGTTTATTTATAGTTCTAACGAGTTAATATATCGTAATTTACTGAACAAGATTTTCAGTTGAAACCATCTATTTGATTATTATTAATTATTACTTTGTACAATCGATAGATTATATTTTCTTCAGTGAAGCAGTGGAGAGACTGAATTTACTCAGTCAAAACTTCGCCTAATTAACGGAGGGAGGAAAAAAGAAAGGCACTGTTTAGAAATGAATTAATTTCAATTTGGTCTAATTTCGCAAGATGCATAAATTGATAAGGAAACTTGAAATTAAGGATTTTTCTTTTTTTTTTTTTTTTAATCTTGAAAAAGTGGAAAGAAATTTGTTAATAGAAAAAAACCCGTAAATAATTAAAAGCAAATAAATCATACAATAAAAGAAGAAAAAACAATTCGTATTAAGCAATTTCATAATTGAACGGAAATGAATCATCATCAGAAATTTAAATACAATTTATTGTTAAGCGAAATAGGTTCAAGTGCTGTTGAGTCAAATACTTTCCTGAAAACCATTTCCTTTCATAGATATCAAACTAATCCATGAATCATAAACTAAATAGATGAGACCAATGATAAGAAACACTGTAAACATTGTATAAGATAACCTAGGTACTTTATTAGCATTTACCAGTGAAAAAAATTCACGAAAGTATTTTTTGTTTTAAGTGTCATAAAGTCTGTGGAAAAACTTCTAATTCTTCTTACCTTAGAAGGTAAACCGGTCTTGTATCATTGCGCACCTTCTGTAGGTCACGTAAGAATTTAGAAATAAAATCAATATTTTAGGAAAATTAAAGTATTTAATTTATTTAAGATTTCAGATCTTTTTACACTTTTTATAATTTCTGGGTTATTGTTGTAAAAACTAAACAAGTTCTTTTTAAATGAATTTAGCCACAAACACTAGCATGAATCTTCAAATTTTATATAAAATGCTGATTAGTTAAAATAAATTCAATTGATGTGTAAAAATAAGACTTTTTTTTTTTTTGCAGATACTGATAGTCTTTAGAAAAGTAAATGAATTTTATCGTTATAATTATTTTCCTAAAAATTCATTCATTAAAGTATTCGTTTAAGATTCCTATCCTATATCTCAAAAAGAAAAAAGAAAATAAAACAAACAAACAAACAAACAAACAAACAAACAAACCTAAACTTGATTTATTTTGTAAATTTATAATTTTATATGTTTATAAGTTTTAAAAATTTCTGTTGATTTGACTTGAATTTTCCGATTTCAGCTAAATTGCGAGGATGCAGAACTTACATTAATATTTTTATAATATCTGATATTTTTATTATATCAGGAAAAAACAAAAGAAAATTATTGTAGATAACGTCATAAGGTACCGTTCTGGAATGATTTTGGGAATTTTGAAAGTTTGATCATCGTTTTGCCCGAAAACCGAATGGTCACTTTTTATTCCTGCGAGTGATCATATCTTCCTTAATTTGTAGATATTATCATCTTTTTTTTTAATGAAAATCTGTCTCTAAAATCCATCTGTCTTTATCGGTTATGGTTTGACAGCTAACTAATGTAATAGAAAAAACAGAAGCAGAAGTTTTCCGTTTGAAGAACAAGCTTATCTGAAACACAAGCTATTAAAAAAAGAACAAATCCACTCACAATTGTTAATTCTATAATTTTTTATTTCTCCTTCCTTGGTCATCATACTTACCATTGTAGGTTATCTTGTAGTCTCTGATGATACCGGTAGTGTTTTTCTTTTATTCAAAAGGATCGTAGACACAACCAGCGAGTACAGAAGCCTTTTAATCCTATTGTATTAGCCTTATTAAATTACCATGATAACTGGAAGGAGCGAAAGAGAAGAAAAATGGGACAAACACAAGAAAGAAGAAAACATCCATACTGGCTCTCAAGGATTCGATCCCAGATTTAGGTATATCCAGGGCCGGTCGTAGGCCGATTGGGCCGATTTTGTCCAATTGGGCCCAGCGCTCTTGGGGGCCTTGTACTTCTCAGGATAGATTAAAATTCGGAAGATTAAAAAAAAAAAATTCATGCTATAAATTTACAGCTTATTACACACACACACACACACACAAAATGTTCCACAAGACTGCGGAAGAACCCTATTGTTCTAGATATTCCAAGTCAACAAACATTTTCTTTACTTCACTGCGACGGTAATTCACTCGCGATTTGTTTGACCGTTCAATCTTGATCCCAAAATTCTGTATTTTCTTGCAGAGAACGAGAGGCCTTTCCGAACTTTTTCGTCTCTCTTTGGATGTATCTAACAATTCCAGTGACTGTTGCTGCAGAAGGGCTGAGGTTTCTAAACTAAAAACGCCAACAATGATACAAGACAGATGTAATTCTTTGACAATATTATCAACTGAAGGCAAAGAAGCAAAACATCTTTAAATTTCTATGAGATTTTAGAAGAATTCGCAGAACGAAAAGCAGGCAAGATTTAATCAGGCAATGTAGGAAGTAAGGCTTTTGAATGGACTGCACAAATTCCTTGATTGAAACATGGAGACTTTTTAAAGAATAAATTACGTCTTAATGTATCACTCTCATTTAATATACATATTTAGTCTTTTTCACATTCCCATCTTAACGAAACATTATATTGTGATCGATCAACATTTGCATACAGAGTTTTTAATGAAAATACTCGTCTTCGTCCCCAACCCCATCCTCAACCCTAGAGGCCCAGGCCTGGGCATATCAAGCACTAATGGTACTGTACAGATGTACAACTTAAGATCAACGCATTTCTGTTCTGGTTGAAAACGAAAAGTCCAAGAAATAGTTCACAGAAATTTCAGATTTCGTAAAAATTACTGTGGCTTAGATAATTTATCGATTTAGTGTGAGTTAAATGATACTCTTTGAGGAAATCCGGGACGTACAAGAGTTATGTCCTTTGCCGGACCCCTCGATTTATTTCAGCCTTAGAAATGGACTCTACAATTTACACGTGCTAAGTCCAACATATTTTAAATTGTTAGACATTGTGATCTCTTAATTTCTTTTCTCTTCTGAACTTCGTGATTTCTCTTTGTCTGTAATATGTTTTTTTTTTGTTTTTTTTTGAGAATTCGATAATTTATTTTGACTTCTCGTTAAAACTCAATAAAAATTAAAAACTAATTTGTAACATTATTCATATTAAAATTACTTAATTTATTAACAAGTTTATGATTTACTTAAGTGGAACAAAGATTGCTCTAAATGAGCATTTAAAGAGGATTATTAAAGTTAATTTAGATTGAAAATGAATAATTAGAATAATTAAAGACATAATAACGAATAATTAAAATAATTATTCCAGATAAACACCTGAAATGAGTCGAGAAATTCAGAAAGTGTGGCCAAAGACAGAAAGGACTGCTGCAAAAACTTTTTATACCTAAGAATTGTTAAATATATTCCGTTCTTTAATTTAGAATAAGTGATAAGATTATAGTTCTCCATTATGTCTTCCAAAACGATTCGGTAGTTTTAGGTAAATATTCTCAAGGATACAATTTCAGTCTCTACAGATATAAAGAATTAACTATTAGAGTCATAGAGTGTAGTTTATCAAAAGCACTCCAAATGCATTTATTAATGTATCAAGTATATTTATTTTGTATATCTTAAATAACTGTGTGGAATAGTTAAGACCTGTCCATAAATTCTGTAAGAATAACTAATGTAAAATTTAACGTGTGTATTAATACTGTAGTATTAATAAAGAAAAATGAAACATATACTTCGTGAGGAATTATTGTTGAATGAGTATCTTAATCTTTCCTGCATCTCCAGGAGAGAATCTCGAGATATTATTTTGGAAGATTCTTGAACTGTTGAAAGAAGTGTTTCTCGAGAATTAACACTTTGACTAAAAGGAATTTTCGAGAATTCTCAAATAGAATTAATAATAAATTTAAAGCAGGAAAAAAAATAATTTAAAAGAATCGTCAGCTCTAAGATGAAGCGTCATAAATCGAGAACTTCTTACGTCCTTTAAATATATATATTTATAGTTCTCTCTAGATAATTCATTTTCTGAAAAGTTTAACAACAAATTCGAATCCAACTGAAATATTTGAATGAAAATAGAAGCTTAGGAATAGTTAAAGAATCCAGATAAGTTTGCCTTCACTGGCAGCTGGCCCTCGTCAGAAATACCTGATATCCTTTGAAGTTAGTTATTTTTATGCTTCGTGGTTGACTAGTTTGCCAATGTTTATATGTTTAAACGTAGCTGATTGGCAGATAGATCCACATCTATTGGCCTTCGCCAATAATAAATGCAGATCAAATAGAGAAAGTATTAATCATCATTAAAATTAAAACACAAGAGTAGATTGATTTAATCCTTTTTTGATGAAACTGCTGCTCACGCAAGTTTAAGTAAGTTTCAGTTTATTTATTGGAATTGTTAGTTTAAGGATTGCATCAGGAATATGCTAATTATTAATTTATTCTAATCAGTTTGAAACCTTACTCATTAGAAATTTATTGAAAAAGCCTTAATTAAAAAAGGCAGTTTTCCCCCAAGGAACTATCTTTTATCTTCTAGAGCAGGGTTTCTCAACCTTTTTTTACCCATGGACCTCTTTTCCCTTCTTTTTTTTTTGGTGGACCCCCTCACAGCTAAAAAGTAAAGGGATTATATTAATAATCAACGAAATAGTAAATGATTATGCTTTATTTATGAAATGAATGAAAACTAATTTAATGCAAATAAATTATTCTACAGTGGTAAACAATACATATTCTACACACTGGTAAATGGTTTAAAATAAACCATTTTAAAAGAAGTGTGATTCAATGAGATCCCTGTGGACCCCGAAGAATATTACATGGACCCCCAGGGTCCATGTGGACCCCGGTTGAGAACTCCTGTTCTAGAGATACCGAGGAAGTATATTAATAATAGATTCTAATGTATTCCAGATATGTTCGATGAAATAAATCTTCTGAGATGAAATTTGACTTTGCTGATTAAACCACTGATTGGATATCGTCCAACCTAAGTATCTGTACTTCAGGTTAGCTTTGTGCGGCTCACCATTGACTTCTGTAAGCAGAAAGCCAGAAGTAAACCATGGTATAATGAGCTGAAAAATCGGATTCTACATTTCTGCACCTTTACGGTGCCTCCATCGAAACTAGGAAGAGGAGTAATTAAGACTGAGTATTTGCAAACCAATCTATCGTTTTCCACTGTAAGAATTCGTTTCTCCGATGGTGACTGGAAGCTATCATACTTTTATTCAGATTAAACAACGTGTGACTGTAGGCTAAATATTGCAATAAATATGCTTGTATCAAGACTTCCCAAAAACAAAATAGCCCATTGTTTAATGCTCCACAGTTTAGACAAACTTGTTATTGGTTGAGGATAAATAGAACATATAATATCATGTCCTTGTAAGTAATCCTCTGTTATTAATCTTTCCTAAATATTTTTCTGCTTTCACTTTGTCCGCACAGACCTCGAAAGACAGTTGACTTTCATTGTACCCTTTCTCATAGTGTCATTAAAACTGAAGGCCTTTTTATTTTGCTATATTCTTCTCTGACGATCTTTTCTAACTTTAGCGGTGACGATTTTATTCTCCTAGAATTTCTTCATAGTATCGTTATCACTTTTCTTGACAACTGAATCAGTCTTGTCACATCGGCCAGTCTTTATCCTAGCTCCATCCTCCAGGCCATGTCTAACACTTATCCATTATCAACTCATTTTTTAGGCCTTAATTTCTTACATGTTAAAAGAATTATGGATTTTCAGTTCAATTTCAATTGGCTATGTGAAGTCTGCACGATCTATTGTGGAAGTGGATTTGTCTTAAGGATATTGTTAACACGTATATTATTTATGTAGATTCGATTTTTTTTTAACCGTATAACCGAGTAATTCAAGAATTAAAATACCGAATTAATTAAAAAATGTTTGCTTTTAATGGGCATTATTACATGATAGCCAGATGTTCAAGTTTCGAGCTTATCGGATGAGACTTTCGTAAGAAAACAGGATTATTGAAAAAAATAAATAGATGAAATGATAGAAACATTGATGATATTTCTACCGTCGCCGTTTTGAATATTTCAATGCTCCAATCCCTCATTTCCATACTTGTTAAATATTATTTATTTGTTAGAATGAAACTGTTGAGACTTACTATCCTCTCCATGTCTCAAAGAAGCAATTCGAAGATCATCCTATAACCATACTTGCGGATCACATCAATACTGTAGCTGTTTTGTTTTGAATTAATCTGCAGTCTTTCGTTTCCCAATTAACAATTACACACGACTGTCATTAATGAAACTACCGTTGTTAAGTGATAATAGTGGACATTACTAATATTTTCAATTACTGAACGTAAATTACTGATTTAATATGTTTTAGCTCATTTTCTTGTAAATTATAATAACACTGAATGGTTGCCAGTAACTTTTTTAGGAACCAAGGGTGAATGATCAAAATCCTGTCCAAACGCCCGAGGGTCTTGTTTTCCAGCAAAAAAAACAAAACAAAACCAGGACCGTAGTGGGCCGCCCTCTCCCTAGCTGTTCTGTTGATGGTCGCTCAGTACAGAAAAAAAGATAAATAAAAAAAAATAAAAAACTTACTTTGTTACGGAAGATTCAATGTATCATTTCAATGCAGATCTTCTCAATAATATTATGTAATTAATACATCGGAAGCGCAGTGGTGCCTCAAGGAATAAATTACACAATAAAAAAACTCACCAATGATCGCCAACGAGCGTGAAACAGCTGTTCCAGGATATCACTTGTGAATAATTTGGTCTCATCCATATTTTAATATTATGTAATTTTTAATAAATTATTATAATTATATAATTCAGTGTTGATTTGTGTAAGTATGATTTATTAGGTATGATCTTCTAATAAAAACATTTCTACCATCTTTATCCCAGCAAACAAACAATGTTTACGATATTTTGATAATAATGATACATATGTAAGGCTAATGGCGTTTTAAACAGCTTAAATATTTTAATATATATTTATCATGCATAACATTGTCAAGTTTTATCAATTTCTTTTTAACACACCATGTAAACACAGCTATCAAAAAAAAATAAAGCATTAAAATTATCCTGCAAGAATTTTATTTGTAGAAGGACTTGTTGATGAGAGATCATTACATATCGTATAGGTTCTTTTCCTTTTCTCTCTATGGACAGAGTGATTTCGAGTCAATGGATTGTTTATGATTAGTGGTGTTTTGACTCTCTCTGAAGTTCTCTCTCATAGGAAGCTTTAAAATAACATGAAGATGGGAGAGGAAGGTTCAAGAAAAAAATTAGCATACCTCCCCCTCCCCTAAACAAAACAAAATCATAAATAGGCCACTGCTTATGAAAGTATTTATTTATCAAACTTGTGCAAATAAAACTTCAGTAGAATATGTTCTGAAGCCGTTAACAACAATTTAAACGAAAGAAAATATCAACGAAAATTTCTTTATAGACATCATTATTTTGTAGTTGCACATAACTTAAAAATTATAAATAAAAACCAATTGGCTACCGTAAATGTTAAAGATACATTTTTTAGTGTCGCTTTCAGGCGTGAAATGTGATCTGCAGCCATAAGAAGAAGTTTCTGCTATACAAAGAAAATATAGAACAATGTTTGTTTAAAATTCTTGATAGTGAAAAAAATGCAGATAAAAAGTACTTGATACGTAATGGTAATAATATTACCAAAAAAGAAAAAAATATAGCTTGTATATATATTTATATGCTTGTCACCAGTGATAGTAATGCAACGGTTTTACATCCAATGTAAATGTCACCGAATTTTCAAGAACAAGTCAGTCTCCACAGGATTAAATTTTTCAATCGTCAAAAATGGTGGGACCAGTAATAGAAATTTACAGCTGTTTCAAACATGAAAAAGTTTCAGAATTTAAAAAAAAAAAAAGGCGTAACACCAATAGTTTTTGACTTTCCCGCTAGAGCGGCGCTATTTTATTACCTTGGTCAAGTCTCTATTATTGTATCTTTAATATACGAAATAATAATCAGTTAAAATTTTAAGTTATCTTAAAATATCTAAACTGATAGTCACAGTAACAGTCAATTTTTGCAACTGATTCAAAAAATAGGATTTGTGAAATTAAATGTTCAAAACTATTAATAAATGAAAATATCCAAAGCTGAAGTGTGTGACTCATACCCTCCCTGCAGCTACACCTACTGTTTTAGGAAAGGAACTCCATTATCATAGTCTTCAAGGTTAAAATACGGTAAGTAGCTATTAAAATAAAGTGACTGTTAGTTGATTGAATTTACCGTATTTCTTCTTTTAAAACAGTTGTAAAACAAAGTATAAATGTTCTGTGACACCAATAATTGCAATTTATGAAAATTGCTTCCGAAAGATATTATATATATATAGATAGATAGATTCGTAAATATATATAATTTCTATATATTTAACGCCTTTCTGTCTATGAAATTACATTCCATTTGTTTTTAATTGATGTAATTTAAGCTAGTCTCTTAATTCTTTCATTCTCGGTTGTTTTTTCTTTCTATATACTGCTTCGTTCTCTTTTTTCTTTCCCTGTAAATTAAAGCTGCTCCGGTGACCACACGCAAATTATTTCTGTTCTTCTGCTCACATGAGCTTCACGCGCCACCTAATAATATGCGTTGTATATCACTTTGCCTTGCAGTAAATCTTGTTGAAACCGGAATTGTAGAGGGAGCAACGTTCAGATATGTTTAAAATAACACAGGAAATCAGCAGTGAAAAACAATCTGAGCAAAACAAAACCCGACGAACAATCCTCCCAGGAAAGCAAATTTACTTATAGCTTAAAACACAATGGGTTTGGCATTTTGAAGACAATATTGTTAATAATTCCAAATAGTATATTGGTGAATTATGTCATTCTTAAATTGTGGATCTGTCATGATTCTAACCACTGAACGATAACTCTAAGCGATTGCTTCATAATTAAAGCAGATATTTCGAATTAATAAAAAATATAGTTTACAGTTTTCTATAATTTTTGGATTTTTAAGAAATCTGATATTTCTATAAAAGAGGGGAGGCTATTTATCATTCCTATAAATTTGTGATATCCTAATTACTATTACCATAATGTTTATCAATTAGTTAATCAGTTACGTTTACCATTATCGACAATTACCTTAATAAAAGTTCTGTATTTGCTGTCAAATTTTAATAGGTATGATCATGAATGTTTCATGTTTTTGACAAACTAGGGAACGCATCACTTAAAAGCTCCTACTGAAAGAATCACAGCTTTCACAAGGAGGGCCTGAGGTCCAAGGGTGCGATTATTACATACAAAAGGGAAAGGGGATGAAAAACGTTTACTGTTACGCAAATATACGCGACTATACTCAAACTAATGTAGTACAATCACAACGACAATGGCTTCTCATCGATATAAATTAGAAGTACTTACGTCTGAGTTACATTATGATATATAATTTACCATTCATTCATAGTTGAAAATGACTGCATGGCACCGATGCACACAAGCCTAATCAAGATTAAATTCGACAACTATGTCCGTACTTGTGGCTAAAGTATGGTATATTGTTTGGTAAGTGGTTAGAAAATCATTTATCAAGAAAGAACCAACTAATAAATGATTAGAAGCCTTATTAGGACAAATTTGATCAACTGCTAATTATTGAAAAAGATTTACATAAGATACTTGGCAGAATTATCAGGATAGACATACACATCTATCGTAACAGATCAAACATAAGCTTCCCAAACAAATTTGATTGTGAGCGCAATGTTTAACATCATTGAAAATATACATGAGAAGAAATTGAAGAAAAACATTGATCGCAAATACAAAGTTAGAATACGTAGAGTATGAATAAGATCGTATATGACCCACTTACATTTTACACTAACAAAATCATCCTTAAGATTATTAATGAAAATGTGAAGATCTTGGAATCTCCAAAGATCACTTCGATGGTAATTCACGACGTTAGTGTAGGAGTTAATTGCTAATAAAAAAAATCCATCCATATCACGTGTCCGTTGCAGTTATGTTGCTTTTTTAAGGAATGTGCCAACCACCATTCGTGCTAAGTGAAATTTATAATAATAATTAAAAAAAAAATCAATAATAGTTCAATCTGTAAGAAGCGATACAGCAGATACGTAAGCAAGACTAAATAATAATAATAATATTATTATTAATAATAAATTTACAAATACTGTATTTTATATTTATTATTATTAATAATAATAAATATAAAATACGGTATTTGTAAATTTAAAAAGGACAGTAATATTATTATTATTATTTAGTCTTGCTTAC
>JAFIDM010009631.1:172943132-172980048 GCA_023159025.1 Thereuonema tuberculata
ATGGGGTGTCTACTAAAAATTTCTTAACTTACCCTTACATAAATCTCAGCCCCCCCCCCCCCCGAAAATATATTTTATATACGCCACTGTATATATATATAAAGTGTTTTTTAGATTGCAATTACGAAAATAGTTACATGATACAATCATCTACTTCATCAACACAGATCTTTGTTTAATAGGATTGAGTTTGGCCCGGTTTTTTCCACTTCCTGAGAATAAATTGCCCGTCTCCCTCTAAAAAAGAGAATAAACTTCTGAATTCGTATATAAATAGGAATTATTTCATTTCTGATTAATGCCGACCTTCACAGCTAAAAACTGGAATGAACTGGTGTTCGGTCACTTAATGACCGGCTAATTCAAAATTACTTCAATATGGACTTCGAAGCCATTCCTTTTTGCAAAAGGGAAAAAAAAGATATATTTAGTGCGGCAGGGAATTCAAGGGTAGACGCTGACCTACTTAGCAGAAAGTAAAATTATCTATGCAATTTCTAAACTAAAGAGCTTAAAAACAGGTATTTACTTTTCTATACTGGTAAAGTAAAATTTGTGTGTAATATAGTCTTTGCTCTGATTAAGTATTAACTTAATTTCAGAAATCGGGGTCTTTAAAAAAAAATAATAATAATAAATCATGATTTATCGTAATCTTTAAGTGTTTGACTTATTTCTTCTTTTAATATTAATTTTCAGACGAAATTCATTAATAAAAGTATTAGAAATTTAAATTCCAGTTTCCTATATTCCACAAACAGTGGTATACAAATTTGCTAACTTATTGACAATCAAATTTATTTTAAGCTTGTTTAGGCTACATTTTCTATATCCTACTCAAATTTTAAGTTAACATTCACTAATTTTAAAATTATTTTTGTAAATGATAATTTTCAAAGCATTTATAAAAATTAGTGAATTACCAATAAATATCTACTTTAGTCCGAAATGAGAGAGAGAGACGTGTAACAGCAATCAAAATTAATGATGGTAAATATCAGAAAAATGTTTATATATTTAAGATTTTAATATTTATTATTGTAATTGAAATGACGTAATTTTAATATTTTTACAGCTAAGTTTGATTATTTCTTATATTAAAAGAAATTTTACTTATCTTTTCCACGGGATTGCAATATTCAGCGATAGTAGTTATTTTCTTTTAATTCTGTTTTTAGCAGGTTTTAAAAATTGTCATTTCCTTCTTAATAAAGCCTTAATCATAAATAACGTTCAGTTGAGATATTTTCAGCCAAACAAAAAGGTTATTATCGAATAACTGAGTGGCTTCTGCTCCATATTATGTCTCGCATTTTTTTCCTTTTGTAGCTACTTTCATTTAATGTTTGCGTTAGTTAATTGCATAGTTTTAAACATACACTGACTTTGTATAAAAATGTTTAAAATAAAAAAATGATTAGTCAGGAACATCCTACGCAATCCTTTTACAAAAGGTCGGTCTCCTCTCGCGCTTTTATAATCACTTGATAATTCATATATATAAAAATTGACTCAACAAATCTTTACATTTCTTTTTGAGTCAATTTTTATATATATGATGATAAGAAGAAATACGTAAGTTGTAACTTGATAATTAATTCTACAGCAAAAAAGATTTTATTTTCGCTTGTACAAAATTTTGGACTTATAATGATCTCTTAATTCGTGAAGAGCTGGAACTGGGGTGTATATGAGATTTTATCTCGGGGGTGGGGTTTCAACTTAGAAACAATAAAAATAAAAATCGAAATCTTCGAAAACACGTTAAGAAAACATCAATAAAGTCTGTGTGTGGAAGGCGGGAGCAATACCCCCTTGGGTCTCCTATACACTCCCTTGGATTGGGGGAAATTTTATATTTTTCAATATGTGGCGCTGAATGTTAATTGGCGAAAGAGCTTATTTAGGCCACAAGGAGATCCCAATTTAAAACTCAGTAATGCTTTAAACACTGTACGGGGCTGTATTTAAAATCTTGGAATTGAATATATCTGAAAACTACGGACATTCTTTGTCTGATGTAAATGGATATATAGTTGTATTGATTCAGATAATTTAGCTCCATTTTAAAATTTGAACATGAGCGTTAAGCCTAATGACTGGCAGATCGAAGGATGTAAAAATCGAATAGCGAACGAGACATGAAATACTACTTTTTTCAATCAGAATTCAAACCTGAAAATTAAATATCTTGGCACTATTTTTATAGACAAATATTTATCTGGATGAATGGCAAAAGGACCTCGATTCTACTTGTTGCAAAATGTAGTAACCCAATTATAATTTTTTTTTTCTCCCATAGCTATTCCGTCAATCTGTTACGTGTTCTCCCAACTATCCTTGATTATTATTGTTACTTTATTTTTTTTTATTACTATTCATTTAAGCATTGTGGACGATACTAGTAAAAAGCTATGAACATTCGGTTAAGAAACCAATGGCGGGAAATCTCAGCCAATATCAAAGCTAACTTTGCAAATAGTATTGCTGTCAAATCGTTTGTTGGAAATAAGACATTTTTGGGTGGCATTTACATGTTAACTGGGAACAAATAGGTTATTTCTTTTCTTTCCCTCCCGTTTATAAGACTTCTCTGAAATGTTTAATAATAAATTAATAAAGTTAGTTTATTGTCCTATTACTTTGATATGAACCAGTTTATATTTGTTATCCCTTTATTAATGATTTGTCTTCAGGAGGTATTGCTTAGTTACTTGTTTATAGTTTTCTTTCAGTAAGCAACATCCATTTATGATCAAATGAAACGGGTAGATGGTCTCTAGTATTTACGAAAAGTTAATAGTTTAATTGTATAATTTCTATTTTATTAGATCCATTTCAAATGCTTTCTGCTAATATAGAAACAATGAAATCAAATATGAAACACGTAAATTAACAGTCTGAATTTTGCAAATGGAAAGAAACAAAAAAATTACTCATATTTTTTAAGCATTTATATATTGCTAAGATTTGACTATGTAAGGAAAAAAAAAAACAAAATCAAAATGCACACAAATTAAATATAGGTTCTAGCATGTGAGCTATCTTTTAATTTTTGTGCATTTTGGATTTTTTTTTCTTACACTGATTACAACATTATTCTTATCTTGTGAATGAACAATTCATAATATTATACTAATTCTATTATGTAGTCTGAGTAAGCAAAAATTCACCAATAAACAAGATTAATAAATGAAAGATTTTCATTGCTAAAATGCTGACATTACGATTGCATTGTAAAATTTTTGTACCTTTAAAGCTATAGCTGAAAAATTTTCATAATGGGGGTCAATAACTTTGACTAGACAAGTTCCACAATCTGTATTGATTCCTCTTCTTTTATGTCCCTGTGATCATTGATTTTTCACATATAATGTACACAATCCTAATTCTGGATCCATTTAAAATTGTTGTACAGTTTCCAACTCAAACTGTATTTACGGTGTTACACTGTAAATCAAAAATTTTCTTTTGTATATTATAAAAAATTAGTCTTAAATTAAAACTTTTGGAGGCATGGGTGAAGAAAAGATTTAGTTTCATATTTTATATCAGAATGTTTAAGTGCTGTCATGAATCTTGATTAAAAAAAAACAAAAAACTAGTTGATTAAATATTCATTAATATTTCAAAAAAAATCACTGTCAATAGGATTGCTTTGATTAAACACCCCTTTTATTTAATTCATTTTCCAAATCCTAAACATTTAAGACTTATTTTGGAAAATGAAAATGTCTATTTCTAAATAAATTTCAAGTTTATTTAAATACAGTGGAATGACTTATTGGGTTGGCCAGAAAGTTCATTGTTTTTTTTTTTTTTTTTTTTACTTAAGTTGACTCTTAGTAGCACTTAGGTGTCTTTAACATCATTCGACACTTATTTTTTTAGATTGTATTGTGACAGCTGTCATTATCAGCATGCATTTAAAATAAAAACTGATCAAAATTGGCAAATTTTGTGTCGCCAATTTAATATTGAAGATGGAAGACAATAAGCACGCAAGACCTCATGATTCTTTGATGACCAGGCAAAAACTGTCACAGCTTGGCTGGGAAGTTGTGAATCATCCGCCGTATTCACCAGACATTGCACCTTTGGATTTCAATTTATTTCGATCTTGACAAAATTCTCTTAATGGAGAAAATTCAATTCCCTGGAATAGTTCTTTGCTCAAAAAGATAAAAAGTTTTGGGAAGATGGAATTATGAAATTGCCTGAAAGATGGCAGAAGGTAGTGAACAAACCATTGAAGATATTGTTCAATAAAATTATTGGTGGCAATGAAAAATGTCTTATTTTTACTTAAAAACCGAATAAATTTTTTGGCTAACCCAATACAATAATTTCTAACCTGTAAATAACTAAACAAATTATTCCTTTTTTTTCTTCAATAGCAGAATTTTTAGCCTCAATTACACTCGATTTCAACAGATTGCAATGGCTGACCAAAATACACTATAATATGCAAAACTAATAATTACGCATGATCATAAAGAAAGGATGAATGAGGCTGGACTGTAGAATAATTAGAATAGCATATTTTCATCAAATTTCTAATACTTTTTTTTTTTTTAAATTTGATTCCATTACTGCAATTATTCTTTCCCATCTAAAGCTAAAAGTGTTATCTCAGTGACTGAATATCTTGGAAATGTTATCATTTTTCTTATATCTTTTAAAATATAAAATTTCCAACACTGCAAGCATGTATCTGCTATTTATTATTAAAAATAGTTTGGCTAATGTGTTAGTGTAATTAAAATATAGCAGATACACAATATCAATTTATAACAGGACGGACAGAACAAATTGCATTCTTTAATTATAAATTGTGTTTTGGTGCAGAAGATAGCTAGTGATAAGTAATTTTCATTTGACATTATCACACTAAAGATTGTGGCACACAACAAAAAACTAATGATAAAAAGTTACCAAGTGATTTTAGATGATAATAAATCAGAATTTGAAAAGTAGGTGTGTTTATTTAATTTTCTTTTTTTAATCCATCTTCCTTTATTTTAGAAAAAAAAATAAAAATAAAAAAGAAATACAATACAAAAATAATTAAAATAGCACCAAATTAAGAAATTCAGTAAAGTACAACGTAAATATATATATATACAAAAATCACATTCATTTCACATACACTCAAATATAATAATAATCAATGACTGAATTTGCAAACATAAAAACATCAATTTCTTAGTATATAATAATTCTAATGAGTTTTTATTCTCCTCCAAATATATCTTAAAATTATAATAACTCGGCATTCAAAACCCAAATAACTGAATTTCTTAAAATGTAGTTTAGACAGTCCCATACTGATATCCAAAAAATCAAAATCAGCAAATTGTTGAATTTCAGCTTTACAGGGCTTTTATTTTAAAAAATAACAAAATTTCATTTGTAACTCCCATGAATTGAAAATTATATTGTCAAGATTTTTTTATTAAAAGCTGTTAGGGTCCTTCACAGCTGCACATATTTAGATCCCTTTTCAACTAGTAATATTTCAAATAATTAAAAAACAAATGCATGGTCATGCAAAATTCATTAAGTCTAAATTAGGAAATGATTTGATTAAAAATTAATTTTAAGATCCCCTCCTTTATTTCTCAAGTTGGTCTTATTCCTGAAATTCAGAGATATTGTTGAAAAAGCAAAGGATTCCCTTTACAAGCCATTTTATTATTAAATATAACACAATGTATAGATTATAATTGAATTACATTGTGAGGAAATTCAAAAGACAATAGGTTCTTTGATAGGCAAATACATTCTTTCAGGATTTAATAATTCGTCAAAAAATTCATATTTTAAATTATAAATTTCTAATACAGTCTGCTGCAAAACAAAATTTTCAAATAATACAAATAAGCAATTATACAAAAAAGTAAATATTCAAACGATGTTCTATAGACATCCAAAGAAATTGAGGTAAAAAATGTTTCACTGTCACGACAAATATGTCAATGAGTTCAATTTTCAATAACATGAAAACATTTAAAATAAAAGTTTGAAAATTACTTCTGATACAATAAATTTTAATGAATAAATCAATATAAAAAGCAGCCAAAACAAATCATTATTAATTTTTAATTGTAAAATCTAACTTTATAAAAACAGAATTTTTTGTTTTCCTTGAACTTTACACACATCTGTTATGTGTAACCAGGCACTTAAAAATGTGACAAAAAGAAAATGATTTCATTCATTGGAACACCTTACAAATCAAAGGTAAATAAACTGCAACACATTGCTGCCCTTCTGCTACTTCCCAACGCAAACAGGAAGAACAAAAGAAAAAACAAACTGTAATATATATACAAATGATGCTTTCTAATTTTAAAGTATATTTTAAAGTGCAAAGTTCAATCATAAGGATGTATAAAAATCAAAATGACAATTTCCTATTCTGAAGGGAATGTATTAAATAGCTTTTCGATGATATTCTGGTGGTGCAATAGAGTAATCATTTAAACTGAACAAGGTGGAAGAATTCTTATGAAGATATCTGCAAACAGAAAACAATTTTTCAGTTATTTATTTCCAACAATAATACAGATAAAATAAAACTCAAAAGATTTCAAGATAAAAACATTATTTTAGAGAAATAAAAAAAAACAAAAAAAAAAATCCAAACTGAATGTCTACTTAAATTGCTTTCTCATTCCTCTCAAATTAATTGTTGACTCGCCTCCATTTCTCAAATGAAGATGTTGTAACTCTTCTGCAAATACATTCTCAAGAAAACTGTTCACTTGCAAGTTTTACAAACTTATTTTATTCACTAAACAGAACTGAAACAGTACAACTGATTCAGAAAAAATGAAGGATCTCTTAAAAAAACTTTTGTATACTAAAATATGCTAAAAGACTATGAAGTATCAAAGGAACAGGACATGAAATTTAACCATCAATCTTCAAGGGTGAAAAGAAAATATTTTAATGTACCTAGGATACTTAGTGCAAAATATTTTTAATTCAAGTTTGGCAAATTTATAAATCTTTTAGTTTAATAAATTTATTTAAATTTTATCCAATTGGTTATAATTCTGCAAATAAAAGATCACTTTAAAATATGAATAATTAATATTTTTTTTATTAAGGAAATTCATTATTACACAGCATATTTTTATCGTTTTCAACCTCTTCTAATTTTTAAAAGTGGAGAAGAAACTCTGTAGTACAAATAAGGCAAAAGAATAAATTCAACCACATTAAAACTCATGTCCACAAGATATTTCTTTGCCCCCCCCCCCCCCATTTCCAGAAATCTATTTTTCAATTTCTGTAATCGATTTCAGTGAGGGCCTTCTCCTAAGTTTACATGTCATAATTACTTCAATTTGTACAAAAATCCAGTAGTAATTTTTAATACATAAAATTTTTAGTACCATGATTTTAACCTGACCTTTTTTTATTAATTTCACAAACTTTAGCCCTAAGCTTAGAATCAGTTCCACAAAAATTTTATGGTTTTACAAAAATTAGTAACTGAATTTCCACAACATATGCAAAAATGACGCGAGAGATTTTTTTTTTTACTATTACTATCTATAATATTGGTCAGAAATCATAATTAAACAGTTCATGTTCTTAAGTTGTTTACTGCAGCTGAAAGGAACTTCCTATATTTACTCCATTATTCTGTATATATATATTCAATTGTATATAGTGTAAAACAAAATGTTAGCATTTTAAAGAATAATTATTTTAAATTTAATAAAAAAAAAAAAGAATGAATAAGGCAAAATAAAATGTATGAATAGTATATATGTCAAGTTATTATAAACTGCATTATTCTTTCAGAAGTCAAGCTTTGCTGCAACATACCCAGAATTAAATGAAGACTCAGATTCTCCATATGCAGTGGTATTAATGTACAGAACAGTAAAGACTATGTCAAGCGAATGAATTTATAAGCAATCTCATGAAGATGAAATCGATCCCCAATTAAAACTAAATTCTTACCATTCCGAGAGGTAAAAGAGACTGGTTATAAGTGAAACCAGTGCATAAACAAAGTAACAATGGTTAATGTTGTGCTTACTCTATAACAAGGGGCCTATTTTAACTTTTTAAAAAATTAAAACTTCACTGAATAACGTTTTTTTTTTTTAGTTTAGGAATTTTTATATTTAACTGTACTGATACACCTACAATTTCTAATTAAGATAAGTGGCCCTAGTTATTTAAGCTTTATAAAATATTTTCCTTGCATTGAACTTTAAAAAAAAAATACAAAAAATATAGGGTTGTCTTCCAATCCATCAACACTATTTTCAATTCAAAATCAATTATTAAATATTTAAGGTAAATTAAAATAATAAGCTGAAAGTAATTTACTGTTTTAAATGTAAATTTTTTTTTAGTAATTTTTTTTAGTAAAGTTAAAAATTGCTGCAGAGAAATTTTTTCATCATTTTCTGGTGTATATTATACCTTTAAAGATACAGTGGAGCACCGTTTATACGTTTTTCAAGGGACTGAGAAAAAAAAACGTATGAATGAAAAAACGTATAAACGAAATTCACAAAAGTTACGAACAATTTCATAATAACCAACAATAAAAAGTCAGAGGTAAATTAAAATATTACATGAAAATGAAATACAAGAGGTATGTAATACAAATTCCGGATTTAATGTACATCTAGTACTACTGTTCATATTCATTCAGCATTTATAAGGATTTTTTAGGTTGTAGGGCTTTTTTGGAATGCACTGAAAAAAGTACATTGTGCACAGTTAACAGTGCCATCTTAACTTTATCATTTAAATCACTGCTAATGAGATATTCTTGCATGGTGTTAAAACCCGCCAAAGCTTGTTGAAAACTTGGCAGAAGTTTTTCAGTGCAATTTTCTAAGACTGGACAATCGGCAGGTGGGAATCTGAGGTTGAAATGCGCATTTTCTCTCTTCTTGAGTTCTTGAAAAAAACGTATAAATGAAATTTGCATTTCAGGAAAACGTATAAATGAAATTATTTAACGTTAATATGCAATGGAATTTGCCGGGACCATTCAAAAAAACGTATAAATGATAAAAATGTATAAACAAGAAACGTATAAACGGTGCTCCACTGTAATATGAAAATATTACTAAGAAAAAAATATTTAATCTACTGTGAGTATCTAATAGTGAGTGATGGATCTAATTTATCCATCAGATCATTTCATTATATAATATAATAACGAAAGATTTTACGTGCCTGATGATTCAATGAAAAAGCAAAAAACGAAGGCACAACGCAAATAACAAGAGAGGAAAGGATTTGCACCCCGATGGACAACTCAGGGTGCAAATCCTTTCCTCTCTTATTTGCATTGTGTCATCGTTTTTTGCTTTTTCCTTATATAATAATAAAGCAACGTTGATCACAATTTCATGATAATGACAACTGAATGAAGAAGGTTGATACAAATCATCGAAACACTTATGTAACTCAACGAAACACTTATGTAACTCAAATTACAAATATCACAAATTACTTAAAAAAGCCAAATTATAATTTTTTCACTACTCAAAATATAAAAAATTCCTATTATAGGAAAACGTAGCACTACAGCAAATTGGTCTAGACCTCTTAAGGATTGACCTGACTATAAAGTAGGGCCTGTAAGTTTTGTAGTTACATTTCTACTTCTACAGAAAGACTAAATCACGAGGATATGCTGACGTTTGCTAGAGAATTAAAATACCCAAAACAGATTCAAATTTTTTTTAATTAGATGAACAATTAATAAAGCAAGCCTGGATTTAATAACCAATCTGGAAGATTTGACTAACACAGAAGAGTTGAAGGAATTTAATATTCTTGAAAAAAGATTTGTTTATCATAAACTTTATACAGGGTTTCTTCAAAGTGGTTCAAAAGAGGCATTACTCAGCTTAATCAATTATTATAGTAAATTATTTGATTGTTTGTCAGGATGTAGGTAATGATATGATTCTGATTATTGCATTAGGTTACATATTTTGTTAAATTAATGCTCATTATCTTGTTTTGTTATTTTTAAATTATTATGTCATCAAGTAGCTTGATAAAGGAAAGTCGAATTATCTTTCCGAAAAAATGTGTATAAAGCATATTTTTAAATATTTATGTTCTAAGAGTGACGAGGTATTATTATGAATTACTCGGCTTGTTGCTAGTTCAAACATATGTACAGGCTACATAAATTTTAAGCTTATTAAGAACATTCCAATAAAAACCTCAATCAAATACACCCTCTTTAAATTTGTTCATATAAAATACTACAGGTGGATCAATGTACATATAGTTAGCTGATTTTAGATACGTTCTTAAGTTTGAGTTGACTCTTAAAAATCAAAACAAATTATTTTGATAAATGATTTGGCAATTGTCCTTCAGGAAACTGAAAAATTACTACAGGCAAGAGAAAGTTTCCATTGTTTCCAATGCAACTTTTCGAAAAGATAAAACAAAACAAATATATCATTCACTTTTACCAAAAGCAACAATTTTTCAAAAACATTCCTACAAGCAAATCTTTATTATTTGGGTTGGCATTAACAAATCTAAAAGTTAATGTTTAAAAAATAGGTTTTAAACTGAATTATTATAAGTAACATTGAAACAAAGAAATAAAATATGTAGTAAAATCTCCTTAAATTTTACAAAATTAACAATATTGGAAATGCTGTGCATTTAAAAATTGAAGATTTGCAACTAATGAACTTAAAACTGCTATCAATACTGAAAGTTTGTCTTTTTTCAGTATTGGCTCAATATTGAGTTTTTTTCTTTTTTTTTGTGAAGTATAAATATTGTTTTGGAAATTATTTTTCTGTTATACATAATTTCCAAAAACTAAAATGGTTAGGAAAAAAGAAAATAAATGCAGAAATTCATATAATAAATCATATAAAAATATATAACGGGTGATTCATAAAGTACTGGTGTTTTTTCACCGCCCCATATCTTTTAAACTAGTGCTCATAAAAATCTGAAACTTTTTATATAAAATCGTCAAACATATAAGTTATATTTTCATGTTATTATTTATTCATTGTTATTAAAATTCATTTTATTTGCATTCAAACACCCCCAATATATCGAAATTATTATCCAAAAAAATTATTCTACTATCTCCCAAAAAAGTCATTTGTCAGAATGCATTTTCAAAAAAATAGTGTTTTTTTTTTTGTAAATTAAACAAAGGAATTAATGTTTAGATTAAATTTTCCTAATTAGGTTTCTGTATCATTTGAATATTGGGGGGTGTTTGAATGTAAATAAAATGAATTTCAATAATAACGAATAAATAATAACATGAAAATATAACTCTTACATGTTTGACGATTTTATAAAAAAGTTTCAGATTTTTATGAGCAGTAGTTTAAAAGATATGGGGCGGTGAAAACCACCACTACTTTCCAGTACTTTATGAATCACCCGGTATATATATATAGGGTCCTCACCTTAGGAAGTCATGTATATGAGTAAGGAGAAGTTGAACACTTTTCTCATCAAGTGGAGTAAATGCAAGCATGCTACCTAATTTCACTATGGGAGGGAAAAAAAAAAAAAAGAAAAAAAAAAGGCCAGATTTTTTTATTAAATTATTTGTTAATGAAAATAATTATAATTTATATTATTTTTGACAATTTTTGAATTAATATTTAATAGAAACATTCTTACCAAATAATCTTAGTAAGTGAATAGCTCCGTATATCTGACACATGGGCAGATCAGGATGGCTTGACAAAATCTAAAATAATTAATAGATATTAATTCCAGACAATTCGAAAATTAAAAATAAATAACTATATTTGGCTTTTCTTGATATAAAAGCTATTCCATTTTATCTAAAAATTATCCTATTTTTAATAATTATGATAATTTTAAATTTTGTAAATATCATTGAAATAACCCATTAAATGGGAAATTGTACACACCTAAAAGGTTTTTTCATACACACATAGCAACTTGATATTGTAGAAAAACATTTTAAAAATAATATTCATATAAAGAACTATATCAGAAACATATGTTTGTTGCACTTGTCAAAATATTTGTATTTGTTCTTTTTTTCTACAATATCCTGAATACCCTTTTGATGCACTGTAACTCTCACAGGAAAAGGGATGCTCAATAATTATAGAATTTCTTAGCTACATAAGAAAAAAAAAAAATGGGGTAGAGTATTAATGTAATCATAAAAAACAGGCTTAATAGTAAGAACCTTTGAAATTATTAAATAATAATACACTCATTCAGTATTTTCAAAACAAGATTTTTGATAAAACAAAAACAAAAAAAGATTTTTGATGAACTTTATTTATTTTTAACTGTGTTCTATAAAATTTCTCTGCATAATGTTTTCTTTACAATTTCTTTTCATTTAAAATGTGAATGAAATCACATTTTAAATGATGAACATTTTAATTACATTATTTCAGAAAAGAAATCTGTTACATTAAACACAATTTAAAGATTTATATGATCACATCCATTAGCACCAAACAATAGTCACTGAAGTCGCACGCTCTCTCTCTTTCTCTCTCTCTCTCTGTGGTGCCAACTGGCACAAATCCCATACACTGGCCTCATTATATGGCATCTTCCCTTTTATAAACTTACCGCTGCTCGTGCACAACCTAGTCATTCTAAAAATACTTGGTACTCATCATTCTTATGGCTTATTCTTCTACATTTCAAATTAATAATTACTCATGGAATACAAAAAGGTGTTCCAACATGTTTGACAACCTTTTATAGTATATAATAATTAAAGCAATCAAAAACTAATAAAGTATTATTGCTAAGCAATGAGGTAGGAAAATATCATAAAAAGTTATGAAAATTGTTTATTAACGGATATAATGTCATCAGATGCAGACAGAATGTAGAAATGAATAACAACAACCAGCTGAGAAATTTAATTTGAGATCTCCACTACAAGCACAAATTTCTTATAAAATCAAAGGAAGAACCTGTGAAAAAGAAATAACATTAAAATAATAAATTCCATTACTGTCCTCAGTCCTCTAATTAAATATAATTTTAAAGACCTTGTAATTCAATCCATTTAAATCCCGATTCCTGTTACAGAAAAGTCACTATAACAGGAGATACCTAGTCAATGTAATGCAATCTGCCTGCATCCCATTTCCGAAGAGCTTTTGCAAAAGAGATGCTAACAATAACCAGCCTCTATCCTACCCTACTACTCTTCTGAGAGAGGGAAAAAAAAAAAAAGCTGAGCTGAATTTAGCTCTTGCTAGCTCCTAATGCTGCACTTGCAGCTGATTGTTACTGACTGGCATTTTAACTATTCTCAAATCATACTTCTGCATTAAATTACAAAGCATTTTTTTTAATATAAAAACCTTTTTGAAAACTCAAATACGACAATTCTTCAGAAACATTTATTTATCACACGAAAGAAAGCCTTTAAAAATTTCTAGCTGAAAATATAGAATAACTGATAACTGAATTCATTCAAACCTACATTATTCTGATGAATAATAAAACAAAAAACAAAAAAAAACCCCTGAAGCTTTTTTTTTAAATGTAGATCATCATTAATTTCTTAAAAAATGTCTTTACATAGGACAAAAAATAAGCAGTATCCAAATCAGAAAATGTATCCGATGCTTTTTTTTTTTTTTTTTGATAAATAAGGATACATACAGCTAAGGAAAATTATTTATTAGGAAATACAAACAAAAAGATGCACTTTAAGATCTTTAATTTGAGTATGTTTGATTCTTCCAATACTTGAAAAATTATAATTACTTATTTAAAGTAAATGGCTCAATAGTGATTGTTTTCCTCTAAAACATACAAACACCTTGATGAGAAAAGTTAAAAATTACATTTCCCACCTAATATATTTTTAAACTGAAAAACTAACATGAACATAATACAATCACAAGATTAGACTTTCTGTAAGAAACATAACTTCAGTATAAATGACAATTTATATTGAATAATCATTCAACTTCAACTAAATTGTAGTTTCGTTTAAATAGCAATTTTGTTAATGTAATTAAACATTTTATAGAAGCCATAAGTTTTTTTTTTTTTTTTTAACAATAAAATGGAATGAAAATTTAAAGGAAGGGTTAAAGTAATTACTTCATTTAAAAAACAAAGATTTTGGCATTTACCATTACAATTGTGTAATAACTGTAATGTTGTACTGTATCTAGTTAACCAAAAAAAAAAACTTCTTTAGCACTGGAGAAAAAAAAAAATATCTAAAGGAGTTTTTTATTCTTCTTTTTTTAAAAATTACCTTTTCTTACTATGTATCTAAGTTTAAGCTAAAAAAGTAAAGTGCATATAATAAACTAAAGAAAGAAATTTCCTTAACATTTAGATAGATAAGAATCTTCAATTTTAATTACAGATTTAAAATTCCATATGGTTGAAATGATTGAATTGCTTTTTTACATGTCAATATGGAATTTTTTTAATTAAAAAAAAAAAAAAATCTATTAACTGATCCATCTGTTTTAAATAACTTCTATGATACAACTGTACTTACCTCAGCATACTGAGGCCTTTCAAATTTATATAGTAGCTGAGTGCCTAACATCACATTGAAATATTCCTTAATGCCAGAAGTAACTTCTAAGATTGCACTTTCCCTGAAAATAAAGAAAGAGCACAATTATCCTTACAGATTTGAACTGTAAATTTCTTTAAAAGTTAACACTCACAAAAACTTTTTATTTATTGCAATGAGTTACCAAAACAAATAGAAAATGGGTGCTGCAGCACAAAGCATTTTAAAACAGTAAATGTGTCGATCAAATTTATATAACTGAAAATATGTTGATTCAGGAACTACTCTACTCTAGAATGTAAAATTAATGAGTCTCATTTAAGCAAAAACACAGACAAAAAAAAAATTCTATCAAGAAAGTGGTCGGAAGCATAAATAAGCATCAACATCATTAAGCTTTGCAGGAAGCAGTTCAAAGAGGAGCAGTGTCAAAATGAAATAAAGTGGCATTTGGTGATTTAAAAACAATTGTGGAGGGAAAAAAATATAATCATGTGTTCATTAGATAAGAATTAAAAGATGGCAATAGCTAAACCCTTCACCTTATAAAACAAAAATATTTGCTAGAAAATTAAATTTAAAATATTAATAATTAAAATGCTGACAGATTTTGTTGCAATTAAGTTTGTGCTGTATTAAAATCAAGTTAATTGGCAACTGAGACTCATTTGAACTATAGATGGCACTAATAAAATTTACTAAAAATATTGAATTTTCAACAAAACATTGATGAATTTTTATCACTAATAAGAAATATGTATGTTACTGCCAATAAATATGAATTTTCACTGAAATGAATTACTCAAATGAAATAATATTTAATGTAATCCATAATTAAGTTAAGAAAACACTGTCAACTTTAGAGCTAACAATTAAAAAAAAATCAACATTTCATTTTAATTTATATTTGAATCACTAATTAAATAATTTCCTAATCTCAAGAGGGAATTGGGGGGGGGGGGAGATATTTAAGCATATTTAATCCCTTAAGAAATAAAATAATTAATCAAAACCAAAATTGGGTAATCTTAATAATTAGTCTTTTTGGCAAGTTATTTTCCTTTTTTTAATACTATTTTTTTTTTTTTTTTTACAGAATGTTAAAATTTAAATTTCACATTCAAATTAAATTTCAATTTATTTATCACAGAAGGAAGAAAAACATTATTAAAAAGAAATGTTATGAAACAAATGTTCTGCATAGGGAAAGAGTTGAAAGCTCCATCGGCTCAGTTCTGAAAAAATAAAAAGAAATATATTCTTCAAAATCTTAATAAAAATCTTTCATTTTTTTTTTCTTTTATTTTCAGAAATTAATATAAAATTAAAAAAAAAAAAAAAAAAAAACCCTCCTCTTTGAATAGCTCCATATTCCAACTAACTAAATTCTCACAATAGGATAAAATAAGGACCTATAAGAATACTCAAAACCAGAAATTCAAAGCAAATACCAGGATACTCGTCTTGAAATAACACTTTCCTAGCTATTATTAATTTCATTCATTAATAATTTCAATATCTTTGCAAAATGTGAACAAGAAATATGAATACTAATTACTGTCTATGGGAAGTACGATTGGAATTTGACGTATGGCTTAGTATCTTCAGGAAAACTAAGAAAAATCTATTCTAGTTGGTTCTTCTATCCTTCCTCTGCAAGGTGCTAATACTTTCGAGATTTTAAAAATCAGCACAATGAAGCAGAATGAACTCCTCATATTTCAATGAACATCAAACGAACCTTCACAACTTTCTCTTATTATACCATTTACCGTATTGTCCGGCGTATAAGACGACTTTTTAACCCAGGAAAATCTTCTCAAAAGTCGGGGGTCGTCCTATATGCCGGGTGCTGAAACTTCTGAGCTGGACTGGAGAATCTGTAGTCGCTGCGTATGGTGGGGGGAGCTCAAAAACGGCCGTGGCCGCATCCCTGCCGTATGCGGCAACTGCATGAAAGCAGCAAGGACGGCGCTGTATAAGTACGGAAAATCCACTTACCAGAATTCGTGGAAAGAAGTGACTTATCGCGGTCCCGATGAAGAGGTGAGGGGGCACCTTACCGGGAAGGTGTAAGTGAAGGGTGGAGCAAGGTGCAGGCACCCGGGATATGGAGAAAAGAGATAGAGCGGGGACAGAATAAACAAGGCTACAGTTAAGAAATACTATGATTTTAGTGAAATTCTAAAAAAACGTAGTGTCATTAAAATAATGCACCAGAATAAACAAAGCTACAGTTACTTGGAGACAGGGAGACCTGACCAATCCAAGCAGACATTGTATACAACAACCAGCCAAACGCCGGTAAGGTACATCGCTTTTAAAGGAAAAGTTTAATCCACTTGCACTGTTTTATGTTTACATGTTTGATGACAAACAGCGTTATGTTTATAAGTTACAGTTTTCATTTGAATTGAAATTACCATATTGAAATCAAATCTGATGTTTTTTTAAAATTTTTATTTGGTATGCGTTGGAAGAGGGGTAGTCTTATACGGCAAGTATATCCCAAATTCTTTATTTTAATTGGAAAAATTGGGGGTCGTCTTATACGCCGGACAATACAGTACATGAACTCAAAGAGATTTAAGTCCTGTAATGTTAACTTAAAAAACAAATAAATAAATAAATCCATAGAAATAGTATGAGATTATATTATAGTATCATAGAGATTATATAATGGTTTTGAAATTCATTTTCAAATACAAAAATTTTAAAATATAAATGAACAAAGCTTATTTCAGCAATTTTCCACAACAATAAACTTATTAAAAATTTTCTTCCCTTTTCCTAGGAAGGTACTGATGCTATTGAGAGACACTACAAACATTAAATGTCAGGGTTATGCAGCTGATAACATTAAGAGATTGTAAGACTCCTATTAAATTTATGTGGATTCCATATTCTTGATACTATTTGTTGAGTATCCTCGAAGCTCCAGCATTTTAGTGGTGTTGCTGATACAATTTCAATCCAGTTCTGATGGTCATTAAAAATAGACGAATCCTTACTTCCTTATTATGCTGTAAGTTTGCATCTCATCCCTTTCTAAGATTCACTTCCATAAATATTAACACCTTACATTAGAAGGATGTTAATGATGTGACTATTCCTTTTTTGAAGTCTCTTAGATGAAATTCATTTAAATTCTGAAAATTACTTCAGTGAAAGAAAACTGTATAAAGTAAGATGGAAAAAAAATCTAACTTTACAACAACATGCAACTATAAATGCTTTGTACTTAATGTTTTGATAAATCAGATGAGAGTAATATATGAATTTTAGATCTGTTTTTATATATTAGTAGAAAAGTGTATCGACTGGACTATCCACTATCTGATGAAATTGTATCAACATATAAAGCAATTTTTATGTTTTGGCTTTTTATTTTAGACAACTTAGATATAATCCCTGAAAGTATTTAGAGCAAATACAACTGATGAAACTCAAATTCAATATTTAGCCTTTAATCAATAAAAATCATGAATCATTCATGTTTTAGTCTTTTCACAGAATTTTGATTTAAATTCATATTAAATCATGCATTTTCATTTTTCACTAAGAAAAGACTTTGGTATTTTTTTTTTTTTTTTACTAACCGTAAATGTCAACAGAACAAAATCCTCAATATAAATGAACTTGTCTTACCATTAAAATAGAAAAGAAATCTACTGCAAAGATATTACAAGTATTTTTTGGAAAATTTATACCTATTAAAATGGAATTGACTGATTTACAGATATTAAAGTAAAAATGAATGGAATTAGATCAATTTTAACCAAACAATTAAGAAAAATCGCTCCAATCTGAAGTCTGATTAATAAATTTCACAGAAATAGAGAAATAAACTAATTCTAAGAAGTTCACCAAGGACAAGAAAATCAGAGAAATGAAAAAGAAAAAAAAAAAAAAAAAGGTGTTTGATCAACATGGAATTTACACTTGCACCACCAATGAATATTAATAAATATAAATATTCTTTTAAATTATTAACTATATGTAAGGTTATAATCCACAAATCAAAATGATCAACTCCGAATCAATCTTTTAACTAAAAAAGAGAAACAGATAATCTTCATCTGACCTTTATATATAAAACAGAAAATATGCAAAAAATATTAAAATCATGAGGTTACAATCTCTTTTTTAAATTTCAATAAATTTATAGTTTATAACAATTGAAGCTGTAAATGTGCTTTCAAACAGACAATATAAATAGAAACTTTTTCACTTCTTTTGAAATGAAAAAGATTAATCATAAAAAACAAAAACAAAATAACTAAAAGTAAATAACATGACACATTTCAAATAAGCAAAATTATTCCATTCCAGTTTAATATATAACACAAAAATGTTCATACTTTTAAGAAATTAACAGTTAGGAGTCAACAGATAAAATAATTCAATGTTTCAATATTAATTAATATTTAGAAATTCAGTAATCAAGGAATCAAGTTAATTTTACTTTCACTGATATTATCAGTGTATCAGGCAAACTGCTTCCGTAAATTTTGCCTTTTGTTAACAGACTAATTCCTGAAATGTTGTCACAAATACTTCCATCCCCTAATTTTAATTGATCTAAAATTTCCAGTCCTATCATTGGTGAAAACAAATTTCAAAATTAGATTAATTAAAGAAAAAGTTAATAAACTTTTATCAAAAACATATATAAGAAAAAAAAATATATTTTGTAAATCCATGGATAGGATCTCCTTTAAAATTTTGAAATAAAGAGCTATTTTGTTTACAGAATCACACAAAGTTGCAAATTCCTATCTGTGGAAAACAAATTCAATTTTAGCTCAGTCAAATCTTGAAAAAAAATTCTGTTTACAATAAATATTTGTTGACAGAAAGAACTGTTTTATCCTAATTTTATTAAATCATATGTACAGAATTAAATAAAATCAGGATAAAATATTCCTTCCATATTCCATCTTATAATATGCTCTCAAGACCTAACAGATCTGATCCAATTTCTTTTTTTCAGTTAATCTGTAAAACCTCTTTATAATTAATAGTGTTTTGATAGATGACATGTATCTTTGAATTTTGGTTACTACTCGATGCAATACTGCCTTAAGGATTGTATGACTTGAATGTTGGTAAACTTTGTGTTACCAAATTAAGGATGTTAAATAGGAATTTTATTAAATACTTTCATTCAAACATTCAACAAAAATCAAGTGATGATTAGATAATGAAAATATGACTTAAAAAAATTAAAAAAAAAAAACTGCTTCCAATATTGCAGGTTTTTATTAAAAAAAAAAAAAAAAAAAGTGTCCAAGAGAATGCAAATATTTCGGTATTTTTTTTTTTTAAATCCTAAAACTGGTTAATAATCACTTAAAAAAAAACAAAAAAAACAAACAAAACAATTTGGCATCTTGCAGCCCATAAATAAAAGTTTGTATGTAAATATTGAAATTACCACCACTCCAGTTATCTTAGGTAACTGAGGACACTGGGGGAAAATACATACCAGTCATTTCTGCATCCAACTTTGAGGTCAAAAGGAAAGGGTGTAACACAAATTTGATTTAAATATATTTGCAGGTAATCCTGTCCAATAATCAACCTGAAACACCAATGCATTATACTAAGCAGATAGTTTGAAATTAAACAGCCTTATTTAGAAATGTTACATATGATTTCTGATTCCAGGGCAAATATTCTTACCTTGCCATCTAAACTGCAATTTTATTTTAGATTTATATAAAGCTAAAACTTTTCTCCCTAAAAGATTATTAATTTTTTTTCATTACTTCAGGATACGGTGGAAGTACTCAAGAAAACTTCGACATTTAAGTGCCAAAAATAAAAATTTCATGGATTCAACATGCCTTGATTTACCATGTGAAAATTAAGTACTTTACATACTAAATAAAAAAAACAAACTGTTAATTCAAAGCAAAACTGGAGACCCTCACTTAAACCCAAAAATTTTTCACTGAATATAACTATTGTGTGAATAAAAGTAAAATAGCTGGAAAAAAAAAATATTTAATCAGTAAACTACACTGAAGGTTTGAGAATTCTATCAATGAAACATTGATCAAAAATTTCCAACAATGGGTGGGGGGAATGTCCTTGGTGTTAGCAAAAATGCAGGCATTATTCTGAAAAAACAAAACAAACCAAAAAAATTGATGTAATGAAGAATACCTGAAAAACTTCCGAGAAACCCATGACAATATGCTAGACACTTAAAATTTCTAGATCAATTATAAATTTACAATCTATTTTTCAGCAAATCATGTCATTAAAAATGGAATAATTTTGCTACTGTGCTCATCATCCTAAAATTTTGTCTTGCTAAATTGAAAGGTTTAAAGAGAAAGAAAATGACAGCTATTGACAACATTAAATTTAAAGTAAAATATAAGAGAAACATTGGAATTTTTCAGTAATGCACAGCTATTTTATTAAATTATATATTTACATTTACTATTATAAATGCCACAATTTTCATTAATTTTTATCTTTCTTCAAAAATAGTTAACTAATTTTTCTGTGGACAACTTAGTTATAATTTAGGATGATGAGCAACATATTGATCTTAAACCTAATTCTCACCACAGACAGTTAATACACACACTGACTTGTTGGGGGTATTGCTTTTGGAAGAGGTTTTGAATTTTATATAGTCGTTTAATATCTGTTCCACGGTCATTCTGGCAGGCAAATTAAGTAACTGAAATGAATAAAAATAATGAATGTCATTAATAAATTATAAAATAAAAATTACATAAATTTTAATATTATGAAAGGAATGCTACAGCCATTTGCAAAAGTTTTAAGACCAACTGTTATTATGAGATTTCTGCTGATTAAGTAATTGACTTTGCTTACTGCGCAACTTGTTGTCAGTGTTGCATCACCTCACAATTACATATGTTTATAGAGTTGGGGGAAGTGTATGGGCCTCATTTCATGCTGTCCAGTTGTGTACTTACTATCTCTATAGTCAAAAATGGGCAAAAAAAATGATCTCCTAAGTGTTACTCTGAAGTAAAATAGTGACTATCAGGAAGGATACTCTGAATGCCAAATTAGCGGAAAGGTGAATGTGAGCCAGACTGCTATCCATAATACGATTATGAAATTTGAGATACTGGTGAATTCAGGGACCCAAAGAAAAGTGAACATCCCAGGAAAATAACCTCAAACCAAGACCATTCTACAATCCAAAGGGACTGATGCTACTATCAGCACTGTTTTTTGATGTCTCAGCAAAGAATTTGGATTAATAAATCCAATAAACCTGCACATAAACCTAGACTAACCTTTTTAATGAAAAAGAAAAGACTCGAATTTGCTAAGAATCATCAATCGTGGGCTGCTGAAAATTGGAGTCAAGTTCTTTTTCAGATGAATCAACTTTGCAGGAACTTTCTGCTTTATTAGACTTTTTGCCAAAAGAAACTACAATAACTGGTCCTATTTATATGGAAATGTTACGGGAAAACTTGGTAACTCATAACAATGCACAATCTTTATGCATGATGGTGCTCAATGCCACAGATCAAACACAGTAAAGGATTTTCTACAGAGAAGTAGAATAACTGTGCTTGACTGGCCAGGAAACAGTCCCAAGCTCAATCCCATTGAGAATTTGTGGACCATTTTAAACAACAAAGTTGAAAAAAAAAATAAAAAAAAAATTCTTAAGCTTTGATTGAAGCAATAAAGCAATAAAGTATGTGCGCGGTGCAAAGAAATTTCAAGTCACTACTGCAAATCCCTAATCAATAGCATGCCAAATCATATTCTGTTCGTTATAAAAATCAAAGGTAGTCACACAAAGTACTGATATCAGTCATTTTTGGTTCGAAAGAAAATACATATTTACCTGCAGTGTCTGAACTCAGAAAATTCATTACTTGTATCTGTAAAACTGCTATTTTCAATAAAAAGACAGGTGGCCTTAAACTTTTGCAAATGACTATATTTTATGATTGAGATGACAGTGTTAATTCCTGTATAGAGAAAGTAGTTGGCTAACTTACTATACTTAATAGAGCATGCTGCATCAGATAATTTAAACATGTTTTATTTCGATGAAAATATGAAACCCATACACAGTTATAGATAGAAGGATTTGTTCAAAATAAGAATATAGATGCTTGAGAATACTACCTTCAACAATTTATATATTAAAAAGAGGATTTTTTTTTTTTTTGAAATTTTTCAAAGATCATGAAGATTTCTGATGGATTTGTCTCAAGTGTCCCAGCATTCCCTCTAATAGAATCTGAATTACTAATAAGTAAACTCTTAACAATTAAAATCCACATTAATTTTTATAACTTTAAAATATTCTGTTTTTGAGAAAGAACACACAATTATCAAGGAGTGCATGAACACCAGTACTTCAATCAAGTTCTGTCTTTCTTGAAATGTCATATCACCTAAACTGGACAGCTATTGTAAGAAATTACAATATAAAAAATAAGCCAAGTGTATGCATTTCTATTGAATAATGAAGAAGAATTTAGTAACTGAATGTATGTCAGATAAGCAACTGGATCATTGATGTGGAAGGATTCATCTTCATCCCACTTCAACTAACAAAAAGTACACTATTTCTCTTTCTCTAATCCTGAAACTGAAAATTTTCTATGTGGATATTTTTACATTTCAATGCCAGCAAGACATTAGTTTACATAATTGAGATTCACAAGGATATTATATTAGAACTACTGAAGTTATTATTTTTGGTGAATTTCATAAAGAATTTTTGGGTTTTGGGGGCACTTTATATATACAGCCACTTATTTTTAATAACAGTAATTAAGTTTTAAGTACTATACTTTACAAAGTTTATTTTAACACTGCATATTAAACTATATCTATCATTAGTTTATGATCAGGTCTAATATAAGCAGCAACAGCATCAAATTCTATTGAAGCAAATGATTTAAAAGGGATTATATTTAAAAAAGAAATAAAAAAATAATAATTTTGGTTAACACAGGGTATCTACAAAATCTTAATAAAAAAATTCCCTGATTTTATGAACAATTTCTTTTAAAATTCCCTGATGATAAGAGAAAAAAAAAAACCCTCCAAACCGATCTGTTCAACCAAAAAATTTCCCTGATTTTAAGTAATAATTGCAAAATTCCCTGATTTTTTTCCAGAATAACAAAATTCCCTGACAATTCCAGGTTTTCCCTGATTTCCCAGTTCTGTAGACACTCTAACAGTTAAATTTTAATATAACCAAAATCTCAAAATTATTAAAAAAAAAAAAAATCACAAATTAAGTTTACAATCCCAAATCTAAACAATCTTATTAATTTTTAAAACTTCATTTACTTCAATAATGTGCTTCATTCAATATTTCATTATTTCTGCAATGTGTTTCCATTCGAAAAAAATATACACACACAAAACAAAACTTGTATTTTTCTTAATCATTTCCAACTGCATATTATTTAGGGTGGGGCCTTGTAATGTTCAATATAATATTTATTATATTTTAAATTACCAACAATAGAAATTCAAAATGATTAATCTTACTCTCAAGTATTACTTTAGGGTTTGTTGATTTTTCAATTATATTTATATTTCATTTATGCTTCCCAATGGGAAAAACCGTTCTAACTCCAAAAGTACCATAATTACAGCTTAAAAAAATGATACATTAGCACTTGCTCTTTGAAGAACAAGTGCACAGCAAACACATTAAATGCAACCCAAAACAAAACAAAGTAGATCCATCTTAAACAGGTATCTTTTTACTTTGTTATACATTGCAAGAGTCCATGAAATCTCTTGATAAAATTTTTGATTATATTTTGTTCAGTTTTGATGAAGTCGCAAAATTGAACTTTTCAAGTTTTAGTTCAAACTTGTCTCTTCCCACCTCTCCCGCCTTATTACTTTACACTGGTGGAAAATGAAAAATAAACACCCCTAAGGAAGTGAATGGGAAGCAATGTTGTGTGGTACTGGTAGAGGGCAGTAAACACGATGATCAAAACACAGTGCTGTGGAAGAATTAGGAAGAGAGTCCTGGCCTGGACAATTCGAGCTCCTATCAGCAGTTGCTGACCTGCCGCAAGAGTGGTCGACTGTTTCCAGCATCGTACTGTGCTCCAAAGTGGTGGTGAACGTTGTAGACATGCCAGGACGGCATAGGAGAGCACATGTGCTCTTCTAACAGGACAATGGCTACCCACACTGCTCGTGCAACCCAACAAGCTCTCCAAGGCATTTGTCAATTCCCCAGGCCAGCACAATCACAAGACCTGTCCCCCAATGAGCATGTGTGGACTCGATTGGACGGTATCTAGCCCAGTCTGCAACACAGCTACAAACCTACACCAACTGCACCACCAGGTGGAATGTGCGAAGACCTCCATTCCACAGGATGATATTAGACACCTCTAACATTGCTGCTGGAGGAGGTACACAGGGTACTGACATGGTCTTTTGACACACACTATAGCCTCTGTACATAGGTATATTACTGCCTGCACATGATGTTATGTTCAGTGTACAACCTACAGAATGTGTGAATAAAATTTCATTCTGCTGGGACCATGGCTTCAGGGTGTTCATTTTTCACTTTCCACCTGTATTTTAAACAAAATGTATATCTTTTTCAAATAAATTATTTTACCTCCGAGTAATACATAAATGCACTGTATCTTGTGATATCAGATCTCCTAGGAAAATTTGTTTAATTTATCAAAGTCTGTATCTATTTGTTTATTTTTTTTTCCTTCTGTAAATGCACATTCAGTTGACTGCGATTCTTAAGGTTGCTGAATAGATGCAAGGCTTAATTCCAATAATAGGTCTTCAATGCTTTGGAATTCATTATTTTCAAAGTTCAATACTACTGTTCATTTGTAATTAAATGCATCATTTTGCTGTAGGAGTTAAGGCTCCTGGTATTCCAATACCAAAAGAATTAAATTGGGGGTTAGGTGTTCAGCCCAACATCCACCCACCTTTAACCCTAGGAAAAGAAAACCGGTAATCATTTTACACAAAATTGGCCTCTAATACCTAGTTTCATGTAACCAGCATTAACTAGATTCTCATTATCATCTTTTTTATCTCCTTGTGACTACTCAGGATTCAGGAAATCTCTATTTAAGGTCATCCACAATTTGGAATTATGACTCTCGTTCTGACAACTAGGTTTAGTCAGGAAATTCATTATTTCAATATGGCATTCATCCTGTCCAGTATGCAGAGTGAAAGCAAAATGAAGAAACACTGTTTTTAATCAAAGTTTAAAGAGACAACATAGAAGATTTAAAATGAATAAAAAGAAATCATCATGTACACATTAAAAAGGAATGGAAAAAGTTTTCTAAAACTGAAAAACCAGCAACAAAATTAAACAATCTACACATTCTTACAATGAAATGTTCATGATCCTCAGTGAAATATTAAGTCTTTATTCATAGGATCAACATCACTAATAAGCGTTGGTTTTGGAATATATTTTTTTCAGAAAACTTTGTTAGCTTCTAATAAAGAACTTAGCATACTCCCAGAATGCGTTATAAAAAAAAAATCAAAAAATCAAGAAACTTGTTTTCTTGTGAAATCATAAAAGAAATGAAAGCCCTTTCATAAAACCAGGGTATAATGCCTGTTGTGAATCCTTTAACTTAAATATCTCATATGGAAGACAATGGCTCTCTAAACTTGCTCATTGCCCAATTTGATCACTCATCAGGCAAATAGGTATGTGAACATTTAAGGTTGGCACCCTCTGACAAACAAATTGGCAACGAGGAATTACCTATACCATAAACTTACAATCTAATATATTGACTAAATCTTGGAAGTGTGTCAAATGGAAGATTACTTTTTCCTGTGCAAAAGTGAATACAGCATGCTATTAGATATTTATTTCTGAAACTACAAATAATGCAAAAAAAACAACTCAAATCAACCATAAAAACATTCTTAGAAATCTCTGTGGAGCAGAAAATGTGTCAGGGTACGAGAAACTTTGTGATAAAAATTAAAAATGCACAGAAAATGTTTTTACTAAATAGGAACTATTTTACATGCTAATCTGAAAGTTATGAAATAATTTGCTCATTAAAGTAACTGATTTTGCCAAAAAAACAAAAATGAAAACACGAGAACCGGTGAAATCTTATTTTATTATAAGTTATTGTTACATTTTCCAGCAAACCTCTAGTAAGTTTTAGAAAATAAAGAAAGAAAATAATATGTAGAAAAATAAAATACAGTTAAAAAGATTTATTACCACAGTAAAAATCAAAGCAATATTATTTTTCAAAAGAATGACTAAAATATACACCAAGGTGGTAATAATTTTCTTTTTTTTTTTTGCTCTCCCCTCCCTTTTATTACAGAACCTTCAACTCATCACATTTGAAATACTACTGTGGCTAAAAATATAAAACTTTGTAAAAGAGAAGTGAACAATATACATTTTGATATATAATTGACAGTTTTAAAAAGACGTCTCAAACTTGGAAAATTCAAAAAAACAAAACAAAAACAAAGAATTTTGACAATGGAAAATTTTGAAGCATCCAGGAGTCAAAGTGATTTTTCTTCTTAAATGCATTTAAGTTGTACCCAATAATTATTGTCAGACAGTGTTAAACAAAAACACAGAAAATTATATTAGTACTGCCAGGGAACAATCAATGTTTGCCCAAACAAACCTGATCCAAATAAGGGTTAAAAAACAACTAGTAAACATGAAATTGATATTTGTGTAATACCACAAGATGTGAAAACTGAAGTGTGAGAAATTATACAGGTAAAAGAGGAGAATCTTCCAGAAAACCTTACTTTCCAGTAACATTTCTTAAAAAATACTGTTTGCTAGAAACATCTTCCACGACAAGAATTACAAATAAGATCATAGGTGAAAGCACAAAGAGTGATTGAGAAGAAAGCGAAGGGCATAAATATAAGAACAAGTTAAAATGGCTATTTGGTCTTGTGTGTTGACATTAGTTTCATTTTAATTAATTTCAAGTTTATTTAATTTATTGACTTGCCTATTAATATTATTTTAATACTTTTTATAAATTATTTATAAAAGAAATGTGGATTATTAAGGACCTACATGTACATTTATTACAAATAGATCTTACATAGGCACAAACATGCTTCAGTATTTACTATAGTGCTGTTTGTTTTTCCTCCATCAGTTTCTATATTTACTATAGTACTGTTTGTTTTTCCTCCATCAGTTTCTACAGGAATTTATTATAGAATAGTGCTTTGTTGCATTCGATAGCAAACGTATATAGAATGGTTAGCTGCAGCTTGTAATTAAAAAAAAAAAACAAACAAACAAAGAAAAAAAGAAAACAGAAAGAAAAGTACCCATCTATTTTAATCTTATGTTTTCATCTGAAAAAGGCCTAACAAAAACAATTTTGTTTCTTGCAACTACATTCCTTTCTCAGTTTTCAGTCTATGATAGAAAATGTTCTACCCTACCCTTCTGGTTGGCCCTAATTAAGATTGTTTGTATCTTATTAATGGCGATTCTAACAAAAAAATCCAAAACCAAATACTAATGAATAAATTTTGAAGTGATCCTCTATTCACTTAACTTCTAACATTTGAATATTGTATCTCATACCACTGTGTACTTTTAACTTCGTTACTCTTTGCTTCATTTTGGGAAAGTAACCCTCCCCTTTTTTACTTGTAATATAGTAAAAAAGTTATTTTCACACTTAATAAAACAAATCATAAATGATATTCATTTGATAAGAAATAATCTTAGCGAAGACAAATTATAAACTGAGAAGATATCTTAGATTTACCAATTTAAAATCTTCTTAAATAATTTTCTCTTCCATAAATAAATAAATCAATAAAATTATTTGTTTTATTCCTGGCCCTTCATTTTTATTTTCAAGGTATTGTTGCCTTTAAAGATTTAATGGTTAGTGTCTGCCTATTTATCATCTTCAATTTAATAGCTTAAGTGATTCATGTGTAAGCCTTTGGGGCAGAGATGGTATTGCTAGCAGATGCGTCCACAGTTGGCAAATAGTAGAATGACACTCAGATATAATGGTTAGCTGTGAGGTAAGTTGGGACCATCTTGATAGTCATGGAATGCCAACCCACTGATCAAGATGTGTAAGCCACTTCTCAAATATTCCCTCAATCTTCTTTCATGCTTTTTTTTTTGTTTTGTTATATGCAACACTTTTTTTTTTTATTTCCAAAGATAAATAAGAAAGAAAATGTGCTTCATTCCATATTACCTGACTAAGTCAAGATGACAGAAAAGTTACAGTTCCTAAGATCTATGGTGAACTGAACAAACACTGAGTGAGACAACTATTCTCCCCAATCACTAAAATTTTTATATTACATACTGTCATTACACATACAAATATAAATCATTAAAAATATATTTTCATTTTTTACCTTTTTTTGTCTTGTAACAAGATCCCAATCATCAACAAGCCAGGGTTTCAATTCATCTGGTAATTTTACTTTAATTTCAACTCTGGTGAGAAATGCCTCTTCCTAGAAATAAAATTATTAAGTACAGGTTTTAGTAATGCTTCCAATCAATTTAATAACCTGAAAGGAATATGAAGCAAACCATAACAATGAATAGTTACAAATTTTGAAAATTCACAGTCAAAAAAAGGGAAACATCAATATCAAATCCAATACCGGTATACCCAATTTTATTGAAAAAAATATTTTGCTTAATTATTTTTCCAGGGCTTTAAAAATATCCACTAATAAGATTTTTCAATGAGGAAGTACAATGTTTTTCAATTATTCAATAATTATCTATTAAATAAAATATTAGGATTGTCAACAAAGCTAGTAATAAATTGAAAAATTGCAGTACTAATGACAGCATAAATAAATTTCAAAAAACTAATATAGTGTATAGTATTCCATGCAATAATTGTATGGAATATATGTAGGATATATAACACAGGCAGAGATACAGGGAGACTACAAGCTGCAGAGATGAAATTCCTCTGAACTATGATACAAAAAACCAGGAGATGTAAGATCCGCAATGAGAAGATTCATCAAGAGACCCAGACAAGAGAATCTTTAGGTGAAACCATAACCAGTTCCAGAATAAAATGGTATGGCCATGTAATGAGAATAGATCCTTCCAGAGTAGCCAAAGAATAGCTAATGAAAACTGTGGATGGCAAAAGACCTAGAGGTCGACCTAGGAGAAGATGGTCCGATCAACTTAAACAAGATCTGGAAGATAGAGGAGTAGTTTGGAGCCAAGTTCAGGAGGAAGAGTGGTATCTGAGTCGACACAAATGGACAGCGCTCTTGCACCGCACCCGGGAAACTGGAGACGGTTGAATGATGATGATATAACACAATTGCCCCAAAAGAGTTTCACAGCATAAAATAAATTATAACAAGGAAGAAGACAAATCTTTCTTTAATTTTACAAACATAAAAGAATCACTAATCACACCCCGAATTTTGACTAAGTTAAATAGATAGAGCCAGCTTTTTTCTCACTAACCCTTAGGGAATCATGGCATATTATCCACTACCCTACAATGAACAATAAAATATCCAATCACATGGTTAAAAACTATTCAAATTGACCTTTTCAGTCTTATCAAAACCTTTGAAAATGGCTTTCCCCTTCTCCTGAAACGTCCTTTTTTTAATTTTTTTTTTTAAATTGACAACAAAAACAATGCATTTTATAATGTTTGGATAAGTTATTAAGAGTAATATATAATTAATACAAAATAACTGAGATGTGATTAGGAAAAACGCTAGAAGCAATCATATCTTTAAAATAACTGCATAATATTCATACAAAATTGAAATTGCATCAATAGATCAATATTGGAATGAAACAGTAAATTTCTTAAAATTTGTGAAGATGACACAGAACTGTGACTTTAGTATTTAGTATTAAAATGAACAAGTTAAATCACTGTTGAAGACACTGCATTAATAGGAAAGTTTGTTGAGTGGAGCATTTTGGAAAAGTTATATGATAGTAAATCAGGATAAGTAATTTCTGTTCTAAATTAAGGAAAGTCTGATCAATCTGTGGGTGAATGCCACTTTTGAGTATTTAATTTTCACAACATATCATGCCTACCAGTATTGGTTAATATTTGGAAAGCAGTAAGAAAAACAATCTATATATATAAAAATGAATGTATCTTTCTTTCTTTGTCCTTTATACACTCCTAGACCCTTTGACCTATCTGGACCAAACTTTGCAGAATTACTCTTTAGGACACTGCGGAAAAGATAGGCTACCTTAGAACCCGGACCCACCCCCCAAAAGGGGTTGAAAAGGGGTAAAAGCCCTGAAAAAGCCAATATCCACCTGGTGGTGAAAATAAGAACTACACAAATATTGTGTAAAGTGAAAAATTCGCTCTCCTATGGGGGGCAGGGACACTACACTTGGGTGGGAGGAAGCCAACACAAAGGCTGAAGTGTCCCACCCCGACCGACACCCGGACTTTATATTTAGGGCCCCTTCTCGGGCCCCCCAAGTCAATTGCAAAAAAGGGAAAAATTCGCTCTCCTATTTGGGGCAGGGACACCACACTTGGGTGGGAGGAAGCCAACACAAAGGCTGAAGTGTCCCACCCCCGACCGACACCGGGACCTTATATTTAGGGCCCCTTCTTGGGCCCCCCAAGTCAATTGCAAATAAGGAAAAATTCGCTTTCCTATGGGGGCAGGGACACCACACTTGGGTGGAGGGATGCGACACAAGAGCCTAAGTGTCCCACCCCCGACCAACACCGGGACCTTATATTTAGGGCCCTTTCTCGCCCCCCCCCCCCCCAAGTCTATTGCAAAAAGGGAAAACTTCACTCTCCTACGGGGGCAGGGACACCACACTTGGGTGGGGGGGATGGCGACACAAGGGCCTAAGTGTCCCACCCCCGATCGACACCGGGACCTTATATTTAGGGCCCCTTCTCGGGGCCCCTAAGTCAATTGGAAAAAGAGAAAAATTCGCTCTCCTATGGGGGACAGGTCCACCACACTTGGGTGGGGATGGCGACACAAGGGCCTAAGTGTCCCACCCCCGATCGACACTGGGACCTTATATTTATGGCCCCTTCTCACGAGCCCTTTCTTTCTTTGAGTGGCATTGCAACGCATGCTGGGTACAGATAGTTAATATATAAATATTTATCTTAAAGAAAATGTATAATATGTTCTGAGGAAGTATGAAGTGGTTGAATAGTTTTTCACAATTCAGAATTTGAAATCTATTGCTATACTTCACCAATTGCTATTCTGGAGTTAATATTTTTTAACATTTAATTGTTAGGACATAAAATGAAGTCGTAAAGTTGAATAAAATATATATTGAGAGAGAGACAGAGTATATAAAAAAAGCAAAAGACAAACAAAAACGATAATTTTTAGAATTAGCTTTTCTTAATATTTTCTTAGAATAATAAGCATGTTCTGCATAATCATCAAAACTAATTTTAAAATTGTCTATTCTGTGATATTTTCTTCATAACAGCAGATAGTAAAAAAACTGAGGAAGTATACAGCAAATGCTGAGGAACTGATGAAATGCCAAAACAAAAAAGAGAAATCAAATCACATATCAAAAAGAGATAACTAGCCCAAAATAGATATTGATAACAAAAAAACAAACATAGAACTTAAGATGACTACACTTAAAGGATGGCCAACCTCAAATAAGATATCACTTCATCAGATGGAACACAAATAATTTGGAACTCACAAGATCCAATTACTTCTGTAGATAGTACATTTTGAAACAATGTTCCTAATTGAAATCGCTTATTTTTTTTTTTATTTTTTAAGCAAAAATTATAAATTTTATGAAAGTAAAATTTTGAGTAGTGGCAGAAAGAATATACTCTTTAATTAATACTAATGTTGTACTTTTTCAAATTGGAGGGGGAGAGGAAATAACATTAAGTTATCAAAGAGATGCAGTCATTTTAAATTTTACTAATATTTTTTTGTTTTGTTTTTACTTCAGCTATTCTATAGATAAAAATGACTATTTTCTACTAACTGATTCTATAGTAGGATCTAATCTACTCCTCTTCTTGCGAGGTGGTTCAGTTACACTCAGATCTTGAGAAGATGTTGATGGTGTTGCAGCTGTAATACAAATATCAAGAAAATAATAAATTAATCTAGGTGTAAATTTTGAAAAACAAATTTAGAATTAGCTTAATGGAATACATCATTATTATAGTAATGTTATCTATTGATGTTACTTAAAGATTCATATTTAAGCAATATTTGGAAGAACAAGTTCTCCTTTTAATAGAGGAACAAGTGAACTCCTCTTTTACACGTTCCTAATAATGTTTAGCAAATAAAATAAGGTCATAATACATCAAGTCTTTTAAAGATTTTAGATACAGTAACAGATAATTTTTATAATCATCTATAGGTTTACATAAATATTAGCCACACACAGGGTCATCCACCCACAAGTAAGATCCTTTAACTGAAAAGAAATATTCATAATGTGTATCACAATCTCAAATACATCCTATAATGCCAATGAAAAACTAATCTCATAAATGAGTAAGTGAATTAGTTTTTATTAAAGTTATTATAAAAAGGAGTTAGTTAACTACTATTAAAAAAAATTAGGTTTTTTTTAAAGAGAAGTAATATTAAAAATCTAACTGTAATTAAGATAAAAAGAACTGCAGCAAGCTTTTAAGGATATATGAACTACATAATTCTGTAAATGTATATTTATAAATAAAATTATAGGCCTAAATGTGATAGCGCTCTTAACCAAAAGAGCCAAAACAAATTTACAATGAAAAATAAGGTTAAAAAAATACAATAAAAATAAATTATATGCTTGCTGGCCACAAATGAGCTTGTGATGTGCTTAAGTAACAGCAAGAAAACATTCATATCAATAAATGACACTTAATGGGATATCCTGGAAAAGCTGTTTCATGCCATTTGGTGATCATCAGCTAATAACAATCACCAATAAACAGCAAGACCTTGACATACAGATTAACAGAATCTTTCATAAACATAAACATTCCTCATTTTATTCTCAAAAAGTATCTTTCTCTTATTTTCTACAAAAGAGAAAAACAAAATAACAATACAGAAATATAGTTAAAAATAAATAAATAACATGCTTGCTATAGTACAGCAATACATTTATTACAAAACATTGTCAACACAATCCATTCCTACACCTTTCCTACAAAATTTTTGAAGACAACTGTAAATTAAACCTTAATATAGCGAAAACTATGTGGAATATATGTGGGTCATTATGGAAGTCATGGCAACTATTTTTTATCTGCCAACATGCGGCACCAATGCAATTCCGGAATATAGGTTTGAAAGCTTCTTGGATGTGCTTTTGATTGGCACCGTTAACGCGGTCTGGGTCAGTGAAGGAACATCATGGCAGCAAGTGGAAATTATGTATTTGAAAATAATAAGTTTAATAAGGCAATGCAGTGTAGCCAAGGAAGAAAAAGGAACACAGGAATGCTCAGTACACATTGCTAACACCCCTCAAAGTAATCTCCTAGATCGTCCACTGTTCATTGCCAGCGTTGGGAACTGCTGTCCAATGCAATCATTCTTCATGATAACGCCACATGTCACACAGCAGTTCCTTCATAGACTTTGTTACATTGATGGTGGTGGGAAGTCTTGGAACACCCTTAGTATTCGCCAGACAAGAATCCATGCGACTTTGATTTAATTCCAAAACTCAAGCTGCAGTTGTGTAGGAACACTTGCGAACAAAGATGAAATTTTGATGTCATTTTGGCAAGAGTGATGCAGTCAATGGTATTCTCCGCCTTCCCAAACGCTGGCATCGTATGGTGGACAATCTTGGAGAGGGGTATTAGCAATGTGTATTGAGCAACCCCGTGTTCCTTTTTCTTCCTTGGCTACACTGCATAGCCTTATTAAACGATGATTTCCAAATACATATTTTCCACTTGCTCCTATGATGCTTCTTCACTGACCCAGATAACGTTAGTGATGGCAATCAGAAGCACATCCAACAGGCTTTATAACATGTATTCTGGAATTGCAGTGGTGCTGCATGTTTGATAGATAAAAAATAGTTGCCAAAACTTCCATATGACCCATGTATAAATAATTTGATGTAATTAACAGAAATATGATAGAACTTATAAATATAGATTAAAAAAAAGAATTAAATTTTATTTTAAGACTAAAAAACAGAGTAATTAAACATATCTAATTATTGTTACTATTACTTAATAAAAGAATTATTCATTCATTAAACTGGATGAAATGAAACTAATTTTGACTAACACAGATCATTTATGAGAAAAATTAAGCGAGCGAGAAATTAAAACAAAAAATGAATGCATCTTAATGCTTTCTAATGATACATAAAGACATTTAAATTAATATTATCAAAACACCTAATAATCTGTTTCAATCAATAATTTGATAATTACAGGAAACCAAATGCTGGAAGATATTCATCAGGGATCAAACTGCATCTACATTATTCTTAATTTATATTAATCACATAAGGCTTACATTATTATTAAAGCTTACACAAACAATATTGTATCTTATATGGCTGATAAATGCATTCCAAATATTAGTAACAGGCTACAGAAGGATCTCCATGAAACAAGAGATAAATGAAAAAGCTAAAATAAGTAACAATAAAATTAACATAATACAGCTTAATGTAAAATCACACAACCTTCTTGAATTTTGTATAAGCATACAATTTCTAATAGTAGTTGTCATTACTTGTCACCAAATAAAATTAATCAAAAGCATACTTTATAATTATAATGGTCTTGTGTTGTCCCGAGGAAGGAATACTCGAAGTATTCAGAAACTGTAGGAATATTCTCACCTTGTTTAATCCTGTTTGCTTCTATCAATTAACTGTTTTTCATTTTCTATTTATCTTTTAATTCCTCAACGCACATTAAGCTGCCCCATTATCAACATTTATTTACTTTTTCTTTTTTGCATCTCTCATTGATTTGTTTTCATTCTTGAAAAGCTATCTTTAATAAGTGACATTTACAACTGCATTAGAATGATATTATAAAATTTAATAGTAACTTCTTTTATTGATAAACAGAAAACAACAACAATCAGAAATAAACCTCAATTTTTATTTTCTCTATTCACTCCTGACGGACTTTCTTAATATCCATTAGTTTAGTCCAAATTCTATATTAATTGTGGTATTCTTTTATTTTATACTTTGTCTTCAAAGTTCTAATCCAAAGAATCTTTTGATGGGAACTTATGGCTCCCAACAAATCTTGAACAATAAGAAATGGAATAAAATCAATAGACATTATTACTACATTTCTAAGAAAGATAGTCCTAATTATGGATTAAGGGAATTTTGAAAAATTAAATTAATACATTAAGCCCACAGCAAAATGAATTGTATCATCATACAAAACGATTGTCAAAAATTTATGAAAATATATAGCAGTAATTTAAATTGTAACCTCAGATCAAAGAAAACTATTTATTTCACTAATAATTATCCTTATATATTATTTCTCAAAGGTGTTTTCGTGTCGGTACGCCATATCTCCCTTAATACTTCATCAAAATCAATGATAGAGACATCATTTTAAAGATTACATTCCCTGCTAACGACGAAAAACTAACAAATTGTTGAAAATTAATGTTTTCTTTAAAAAACTTTATTTTAAAAACCTTTTTATAAAAATGTAGACAAGATTTAACAGAAGCGACTTATCTTTCGAAAGCGAAACAACATTTAAATAATGCTATAGCGTCGTAAACTTCAAATATACCCTTTTTTGAATAAAAATGCACTTAAAATGATATTTCATCGTTTATTTAATAAGAACTGATAAAAAAAAAACAAACAAACAAAGATTTATATTTTAATAAAAATAAACGATTTATTACAATAAAAAAACAAATATATTTTAATGTATAAACTTTTTAATCAATAATGTCAAAATTATTTCTCAAAGGTGTTTTTTTTTTTTTTTTTTATCTCTATTAATACATACTTCATCAAAATCAATGATTGAGATATTATTTTGAAGATTATGTTCACCGCTAATGACGAAAAATAAACAAGTTGTTTTGTCGAACATGGTAGGGCCCTAAAGAATAAAAATTTGGACTTATCAGACATTGCCTTCCATTGTCTGGAAAAAGGGCATATAATGGACAGTAATGTGAAAGTGTCATATAAAGAATATGATTTAAAATTAAGGAAAATCTTGGAAAGTAGTGTTATAAAAAACACTAAAAAGAAAAACTTCAACAGGTACAAAGGAGTTCATGTTAATCCTTCAACTGTCTTATGAATGAGACTTACTCAAAATAAATAGTACAAAA
>JAFIDM010009631.1:172980448-173014068 GCA_023159025.1 Thereuonema tuberculata
ACGAATTTAAACTTCTCGAAAATTCGCAATTTGCAGTATTTTTATAAATCAACTTTAAATACTAAAATGAGGTACGTGGAGTATTTGTTTAAAATTAAAGTTTTCGTTAAAAAAACTTTATTTTAAAAACCTTTTTATAAAAATGTAGAAAGCGCCATCTAGTGACAATCTGTTCATTTATTTATTTGCACATTACCATTCGGTGACTGAACAAGATACCATGCGAATTATTCGCACGGGTCAACCTTTTTATAAAAATGGAGAAGGTGCCATCTATTGACAATGTGTTTAACTAACATGCACGACAGCTGTTATTATTTCTCAAAGGTGGTTTTTTGTTGCGAATTATTCACACGGGTCAACTAGTATAACAGAATTTTAATTACTGTATACCAAATTATGTAGGCAATTATGATCTTGGCATCTTTATTATGGTGGCGACTTCTTTATTTTCTGACAAAACACATTTCATTTCTGAATGACCATATTTGCAACAATGTTGTATATATACATAAAATACAATTTCATATTTTCAATAATGTATCACAATTATAATACATAATCAATAGCAATGATTTTTTTATACAGATTATTTCATGTAATATTTTATAAAAATGGTAAAATAACACTAAAATAACTTCAAAATTGATTTAAATATTGTATATAATTTCAATCTTAATAACCAAAACAGGCGAAAAAAATATATTAAATAACTTAAATTACACAGCATGTTGACAAAAGATTTCCTAAACAAAGATTTTTTTAAAGGACTACATTATTTAAATATGGAGATTTAAAAAAATATATTGTATACAAAGAAAGGACTGTAAGAAACAAACAGAAGATATATCACAATTGTGATACTTTCACAATTTTCAATGAAAATTTCAGAAGCTAATAGACGATTTACAAAAAAAAAAAAAAAAATGAAGGAAGGAGAGAGCAGAGAGTGAAAGAAGTTATTTATTTTCCAGAAAACAAATTAATCTGAGTTATGAGAAAACTCTTTTAATCAGAAATTACAGCATTTTTTTTTTGTATATTACACATTTTTATTTCATTATTCAAGTAGGCTATCTCCTTTTTTTCATAATAAAATCGAATAGAAATGTAAACAAATTCAAGCTAAATATGGGATTTTTTTTTTTTATTATTAGATAATATTCAGATATAAATTCGTTAATTTTTACGAGGTGTTTGCCAGATAAAACTTTTTATTTGTTTATTGCAATTATGTAAGCTTCCTTTATAAATTTGTCTTTGCCTTGTAATTAGAAATTAAAATTATCTAGCATAGTAATAATATTTTTCCCATTATTTTTGAATACAAAAGTTTTAAAACTTTTTAACTATTAATAAAAATATTGATTAGATACAGACAGATTTTATTGTTTTTAATGATTATTATTTACATCCAATTTGCATTATAAAGCAGGATCACATTTAAAAATAAGTCATTTATTTTGATAAACTAATGCTTTGTTGAAAAGAAAAAATCCTTAAAATATATAGCATATTTGTAGAATAAAAGTATAGAATTTATTAATTGATATTTAAGAAATAAAGTTAAAACTGGACTGTGAAGTAGGCATTTTTAATATAAGTTTCTATGGACAGAATTCCCCAACTCCTTCGGATATGGGTGGAGCCCTCAGTAAATATTGGAAAGTGCGTTTAGATTCCATCCACCTATTGCACATGCATGGTACGAACTACGATGCAATGTAAATGAATGAGAAAAACAAAACATTATTACAAAGAATAATGTTATTATTTCAATGTGTTATCAAACCAAATTTTAGTGTTCAAGAAATGGAGAAAATTTCCTTACTTTAACCTTTCATATCCATGATCCACCAAATTTCCCCACTTCATTTGTAATTCATAATTTGTTTTCTATTTCAGAAATAACTTATTACTTTCCTATTCTTTTAATCATAGTCCTTTAGTTTTGTTTAGCTATAAACTAAAGTTGTTTCTCAACCAATCTCTTAGGTTTAAATTTTATTGAGAAACTAAATCCTGGGAACGTAAATCTGTTTTACATCAATAGTAACAGATATTGCTGTGCAGAGAACCATTTGCTGGTTTATAATGTTTTAATATCACTGCAGCTAATTTATGAATCACTGAATCAAGTTTAATTTTAAAATTACAAATTCAACAGTCTTAATGATGTAAATTTGCATATGTGAATTTCACATTCATGACTCAGCATTTCCTCAATGATCCTGATCATTTGCATTGTTCATTCCAGCTGAATTATTTTTTTTTTTTAACAATAGAAATGTTTTAATACTAGCTCCGTTTTATAATGAATTTTATTACACTGAAATTGACTTCATAATCACCACAACTATATTTCAATGTGTAAATAATGTTATCGTAAAGAAGCTTTAATCTGCCTCTTTCTCATTCAATTACACAACATCCATGACCATTTAGTAAAATTCCACGTTAGCCTTAAGCAAAAAAACCAAAAACCCCAATGTTTTTCAATTGTAATACAATCTACAACAAATCCTGCATTCGGGGAACTTTCTAATAAACACCGCTTTACTTTTTTTCAAGGTCACAGTTTCTTTGAAAGTTATATAGTACAGAAAAGAATTACTGAAGTTGATGTACAACTTTTTCTTTTTAAAATAAGTAGTTTAAAACATTATAAAAGCTTTTCAAGTTCAAATCCTTTAATACTGACAAGATTAAATAATATAATATAATATAAGCAGGTTAATGGAATCAATCACAAATATAAATGTGATATATCTTTCAACCAGAGCAAAAACAAATTCCCTATAGAAAACAAGATAAAAAAAATTAGGAATAATTATTTCAATGCTTAATGGAAAGAACTGTGTTTTTTTAAAACACTTGTTACTAAATAAAGTAGTGAGGTATTGTGTCCATGGTTTCAAAATTGTCAGTCTTTCTCTTACCGTATACAAGTATGTGTGCGTCCCCGTAATGTTGAATACATTGTTTTGAAACCATTGGCTAAATAACAAGACTCCTTCTATTGCCTAACAAGTGTGATTTAAACACTCTCCTCTCCTTTATTTCATCAATGCATGTTAAGCCTTCTCACTCATTAATTTCAATGCTTACACTATGCAAGGTCACTATGCAAGGTCTTACACTATGAAGATTTAATTTTTGGGGGGTTGAAATAAAGAATTTTCATTAGCTTAATTCCTTTTTAAAATTTGCTAACTTGAACATGTAATTATTTACAAACACATTCTATTCCCCCAAGTCAAGTTAATTACGGATATTAGATTAACATACAGAGGAATTACATTTGGATTTGCAATAAACCACTATCTTTTCTTTTATCTGACTTAAATTCAATTAAAAAAAAACTCCACACAAACTCTACAAAAAATTGTATCATTAAATCCTAAGTTACTTAATGATAAAAAAATATATTAGTTTCAATTAATTATGTTAAGAGAAACTATGGATATACAATGCCTGTAGTGATGTTAACTCAAAAGATTTCAATTACTGAATCTCATTTACACAAAGAAATTCAAGGAAAGTGAAAATGTATCTGATTATTTTATGCTTCACTTACTCTTGTTGTCAATAATTTTTTGTTGCTCTAAATAAAATGACAGTTTAAGAAAAATATATCTAAAAATACAACAGTTAAAGAATACAAATAAAACCTTTCTGAATTCATATAGATACTTTAAAGAACCTTACCAGTGCCAATGATATCATGTAATAACGTAACTGATTAATATTAAATTTAGAATTTTTTAAATTTTGGGAATCGGGTTGACAGAATCAATTAAACATACAAAATTTATCAGAGAGCATTCACAGGAGGCCATCATTTTATCTCAGATTTGGGTTTTAAATGAAAGTATGTAAAATCACATTATGAAATAATGTTATTAATACTTAATCACACTGAAAAAAAAATATGATCAAACATTTTTGCTATAAATAAATAACTTGTTAATAACACTAAGCATTTTTATTGTATAATCTGAAAAGTCATAAAACATTTTTTGTGTAGAAATTTTTCAATCTAAATTAATCTTCTTAGAGCCTTATGGCTGTTTTATATACTCTCGAAAACTTGTCTCAAACATGCAAGTGGCTTGAAAATCTCCCATTTGCTCTAAATAAAATGAGCTCTAAATTCAGGCAGATGAGAGAAAAGAGGACAACTTAATGGATATCATCATAATGGTTTCTGAAGGGAATGAATAAGTTAGCTTAACTAACTCACTTCTAGTCTACTATTAAGTAGAATATTCCTTCAAAGTAGAAAAAGGCTAACAAAAAAAACAAAAAAATTCGTCTAATACCTATCGTTTCAATTTTGATAGAGAACACTCATATCAAATTCACTAAGGAGAGGACGTCACTAAGGAACGTAACTGATACTTGAATGGCAGTACACATCACAAGAAAACCTGGAGTATGTTGATGTTTAAATTAAAAGTTTGTCGGGACTTTACAATAGACAAGTGGAAAGAAAAATAAATAAAATAGACTAAAAGTAATAAAGAGCCTATTCAAAAGTGTTAGATCAGTGGTTCCCAACTTTTTTTTTTTTTTTTTTTTGACTCGTCAATCCCCACTGTAATCCACTCAAAGAAGAAACAGGCAGTGAAGCCACTTAAAAATGAAAGAGGACATAATTTGTATACCCCTTCATGGAAATACCACTACAGCTCATGAATCACCAGAGAAACATCTGCTTTTGATAAACAGCTCCAAATTCCATCCACTTATTCTTGAATTTTAAAAACACAGGTTATGACCTCTACTACATCATTCATTTCTTGTAACTGCAAAGAATACATAATAAATGTACGATATATATTCAGGACTTATTGGTCTTTAAGAACAGTTGCTTTTGGATCAGTGAGAAAATCAACTATTTTATTCTATTTTATTACTATCAAACATATTAAAATCACATCACCTACTGCCAGATGTAAATGTGACACTAGTAAAGTGCTTGAAAAATAAAAGATATTTTATAAAGATTATTCAGAAATATTTTGCTGGTAAAACTAATTTAAAAAGAAAAAAAGAAAAAAACTATCTAAAGCAATATGCCTCCTTCAACAATTAGGCAATTATTGAATTCAATACTTACGTTTGGGTTTTGGCTGAGGTGTTTTCTCAGTAGATGGGGTTGAAGATCGCTCTTTTTCATTAGGATCCTTTTTCTTATTTGGTGTTACTTTCGTTTTCTTATTTTTCCTGAAACAATCAAATTGTACATTACATATTTACATATAATAATGCCGATTCCAAAGTAAAAACATTATGCTTAGTGCTGAGATTTTGCATTAACTTTTTATACAGAACAAATTAACTGCATCTGTATTTGATTCTAGAAATATTTTTGGCTAAAAACTTTCTTAAAAACAAGTATTTCATCATTTTTAACTTATCCAGGTCTGGCTGAACAACATTTCTTTTGGAAAAATTTATGACTTGATGTTTCCATGCAGAAACTGGAATGTTTCATAGTATCTTCAAGTTCAGAACTTATTCAACTGCTCTCAAAGATGGAATTTTAAGCAGTTAACCTCCAGATTAGATACAAAGACATGGAAGTCAAGTTGTGCTAGTGGTAATGAAAATATCTGAAGCAAGCTCTGTGGCAAATAATGAAGAAAAATTCTATCCAGTTAAGGATATCTGAAGTTTAATGCAAACTTTAAGTGAAAAACACAATATTCAACATAACTTTGCAATGATAGTAACAAAAAAAAATGGCATGCATATTGCTGTCACCAATAAGATCATGGCTACTGAACAGCAGACAAGCAAGGATAATAACCAAAGAAAACTATATAGTCCTTAATAAATGAGAAATTTCTATTATCAAAGCAATTTGATAAGTGAATGTAAGTAGCAAGGACTTGATTGCATTATGAAATTTTATAACAGATATTCCTTCTTTTGAGAGAAAAAATATATATAGGAAAGTCATCGGGAGATCAAAGATGGTACATATACAATTCTGGACTTTATGCCACCATTATTTACAAGTGCAGTGACATTCTAATTTTTTCTTTTTTTTTGGCTTTGGATGGAAATAAATACTAATTCTGAAATTGCTGTTCTCTTTTCAAATCATAAGTGTAATTTTTTGCATTAATATGAATGCATGTTAAAATATTACTTAGGATTATTACGCATTTATTGATCAGTAGCTTTGGAAAAGGAAGAGCACAAAGTACACAATATCATTTAATAGTCTATGAGAATTTTTACCATGAGTTCATTTTAAGCTATCCATATTAAAAAAAAAAGGAAAAAAATAAAAAAATAATGCTGATTTTAAACAAAAAAACTTTGACAAAGATAACTTACTGAGAATACGCATAGGATTTCTGCAATTCTTTCTGCTTTTGTAAGTTTGCATCATTGTATTTTAAGACACGACTTTCTGGAACCCATTCATCCCAACTATAATAACAATAAAGAAATAAACATTGAGTTTGCTTTAAAAGCACTTCAAAAAAGTTAAGTAAATCACCTAAATTTCAACTGAAACTGAACTTATATTTATCTAAAAAAAAAAAAAAAAAAAAAAAAAAAAATTATGAATATAAAATTCAAACTATAAATACACATTTGGAAGATGAAATGTACAAATATTCAAATTTTGATGAAACTTTTAGTGTAAAGTTTGTACAATTTTTTTAAAAAAGAAAAAAACTTAAGAATGATATATATTTAATAGCTTACTTTTTATTCCAACCACTATAATGAATGAAGTATTTCACAGTCTTATCCTTGGACTGAGCCTTTATACACTGTAAAATCATAATAATTATAATTTTTATAAGAACAAGAAGTGCAAATGACTTAATTATAAAGTAAAGCACAAAAGTTTTTCAATTTTAAATTATTTAACCCAAACATTTCAATTTAGGTGACTCAGAACTTAAAAGTAGTAGATATAATGAAAAGTATTCTTCTATTTTTCTCTGTAACAGTAATTTCTGAATCTTTTTTTTGAGTTGTTGACGACCCTGTTTTCATATGCAATTAGCAAGAATAACAATTATACGAGACACAAATAAAAAAGAAAATCATGGGTTATGCATTACTAATTCCATGTATCCAACCTCTACTGCAAAGCATCGTAACTATTTTCTACATTTCTGCACAGCAAAGTAGAAGAGAACAAGATTTTCGATATTTTTTTAATTCTTTGCATCTTTAACATACATATGTTATTATTATTTTTATATCATTCAAATTTTTTTATAAATATAATCCATATCCTAAAAGTGGCTTCAGACAAGGAAAAGAAAATGACTGGACGAGATAAACAAACTGTGGTCGCATTGTGTTTCGCTTACTGACAATTCTCTTTACTATCAAATGGGACAAATTTGTAGCAATAAGCAGTCTTCCTAGTAATTCAGAAATACATATTCCATCACCCGGACTCTTAAAATAGTGAAAAATGTTCCAAATTATACCTTGGCTGTGCCGGCCTTAAGAGTAAGCTATTCTTATGAAGCCGTCATATTGCTTTCTGCAGCAATGACTTCCAGGATCAACTAAGTGATCTGTTTTTTTGCCATATTTGGTGATTATTCTTTCTCTGTGCGTACTTTAGAAAATTCTTAAATTGTGTAAAATAACTAACAATCCAGGAAAAGTGGATTCTCCCAACCCACAACTGCTTTCAGAACCAGCGAGCGTGTCTGACACCTTAGAGAGGACCTGGGATTTTTCAGGTCATTCCAGGACATCGGTTGCCCCACGTTAAAAAATGATACGATACTAAACCTGATACTCAATACCATACCTAACATTTTATACCTTATTTGTATCATTGTTTCGGAGGATAGGGCCAGAAAAAAAATCAACTTTTCTTTTATAAAGATAAACGGATGTGGATAACAGTTTTGGATTTCTAGTACTTTTCATTGACGTTTGAAATGTTTCTGAAATTGGCCAATATAGATCAATTCAATCAAAAATGTCTTCTTGTAAACTTATTAAAGCTTATCTTTTAATTTTACTCCAATCTGCTGGCTGTTTCTTGATAAAGAGAGGGATAGACAATTTTGTTTTTGATTAGTTCAGGTAAGATATCTTGTTAAACTGAACTGAAATTGCTGAAATAAGTCTTAATATTTTCCTAACTGAATATCTTATTAATTAAAAATACAAAAAAGAAAGAAAAGATAATTATTAGGAAACAATTATTAGTAAAGTATTCTGAAAACTTCCAAAATTAAGAATTGCATATTGAGAAGTATAAGAAATCATTGCAAAGACATTAGTTATCCTTTTCACTTTTTGTGCATATTTTTTATCTAAGGCAACTACAATGAGTGATTTGTTGACTTATTGTCATATTAATTATTTTTATTAACTAAAGTGATAAATTTTATGTTATAGTAAATAGCAGATTGTGCTTGGTAAGATTCAAAATTTTCAGCCTAACAGTGTTCCTTTTTAACTTCTGAATCTACTGTACTACTTTTTTTCTTTTTTGCTTCCAATAATAAACCATTTTATCAAATAGCTTGTATTAATATTCTTTAATATTAAAGTTCTGTTTTTTAATACAATTTTACATAATGAAAGCAATAGTTTTCCTATTAATTATTTTTTTTTATATAATTCCAATTGTTTTTTAAACTCTTCAAAAAGCTAACTTTAGAATAAAAGAATTAAAATGGAATACTGGTCCTTCATGCACTGTTGTCACAGTGTCAGCTCATTGTTACATGCATTTAATCCATATTTGCATATTTTTATCACCTTTGTTGGTGTTTTGCAAGAACTTGGTCAGGAGAACAGAAATATACATCCAAACAAACATTTTTTAAGCCCCAAGCTATCCATTTACAACTATATCTACAAAAAGTCTGCAACAACGAAATGTGGAAATAAATGATGACTCCTGGCCAGTTTAGATGAAAATTGCCTAACAGCTTCATAATTTTCCAAAGGAAATTTTCTTTTTGGATACCAAAGTTTAAAATAATTTTAATTAATTTAATGAATAGTATGAAATAAATTAAAGTTACCTTTGCCTCATACAGCAATGGGCCATGGAAACACAACACCTTTTCGCCTGTGGAGAAAAGAAAAAAAGAAAAAAAAAATGTTGAAATATTGTTTTTTTTTTTTTTAAAGAACACATTATACTTTTACCTTTTTATTATTTAAATGTTATGAGTATGAATTATTTCGTTGTTGTTGTTGGGATTAATCCCCTGATTTATGTTTCAGATCATTTAGTCATACAGTTACACTCTAATGATAACTATCCAGGATGCATCTGTAAGGTGACAGTCAGGCTTTGCCTCCTATGAAGAGAAACAAAAACAGAAGAAGAAACAAACATCAAAGTCCCATATTGGGATTTGAACCCAGGTTCAGACGTATCAGTCTCATGATAAATCATCACATTGACCACAAGGCTGTGCCTGAAAGGTATGACTTTGGTTAAGTAGATGCCACTTATTATGATCTTGGATAAATGTTATCAAAATCAGTTTGTCCCAGAACACACTATTTAAAATGCATTGCAATCAAAGTTCTGGTTATTGTTATGAAAATCCTCAAATGTTTAGCCCTTTGCATTTCAAAGATTAAGAACTTAAGGGTTAATCACGATAAAATTCGTCGAAATCTGAATTGGTGTTAATCTTATTCTTCCATAAATATTTTACATTTCAAGTTTAAGCAGTCAAATTGTGACTTGTCCAGTTTACTTTCATGCTCTCTTTCAGCGAGTAATTTTGACTAAGTGCTCATTAAAACAGCCCTTAGCTGTTTTTTGATAAAACCCCAGACAGTATGTCAAAACAAGAATTTGAGAACTGCTTGGATATTGATAACAATATTAAAGTGGTGGCTACAATGACAGTGTCAGAAACATGTCAAGCTGCTGCTGATAACAAACTTCGAAAGGCATTATGTATGAGCAACTTAACATGAACTACTATATGCACACACATAACAGACAATTTTAATTTTAAATTCTGTTGTTGCTTATTAGAGGCGGTGGAGGAATTATTTCTGCTGCATTAAAAAATGGCTTAATTAAAGTAATTGAAAATATACCAGTAAATTGAAATGGTTAATGCATGCTACCAATATCTTTCACCTGATATTTGATTGAACTAAAACCATTTAAGGTAAATAAGGGGGTGGAGGACAAAAAAAATAAATAAATCTTAAGGACAAAGATATGAAAGTTGACCCTTTCTACATCACGTCAAAAATCAAAGAAAGACAAAATGTACAAAAATGAGTTTCAAATAATTAATCCCTCCCCTTTTCCTTTAAGAAATACCAAAAACAACCATGAATATTTCAAATCACAGCAATAATAATAATAATAATAATAATAATAATAATAATAATAATAATAAAAATCCAGTTGCGGGTTGGATTGGGGGTGGTGATAAACTTCACACTATCTTCTGCAGAAAAAAAGCAGAACTAAATGAAATGGGTGAAGGTAATTTTAATTTAACATGGTAATTTCATTGCAAAATATTTTAATTTTGTATGTTAATGTAAAATTCTGCTCATATTTCAATGCTTTCTGGATAGTTTTGCATTTGTAGTATCCCATTTGCATAACTTTCAATTTTGATATTTCTAGAAATTTAATAAAAAAAATAAAAAAATACATATACATTTTCACTGTTATAGTTATATTGCATTTTTAATGATTGTTACAATAGGTCATAAACAATAAAATTAGCATATATATTGAAGAAAGGATGGTGCCTCACAATGCTTAACAATTTCTCTTTTCTCTATAGTGTGAAATCAATATACTTCAAATGGAAATTATTAATTTTATTATTATTACTCTTAAAACAGAGAACTGGAAGCAGTTTAAATATTGGTTTGATATTGATCTGCTGATCCAGAATTATGAAATAGCTTGCTCTATTAGATGGTAAGCGAGATTAATTTTAGTAAAATAGAGGATATAATAAACTTCCATATGCTAAATACCAAAGCACTTTTAAAAAAATATTACTGTCCTGGTTTGGCACAGTTTAGCCAAAGTTGCTTTTGCACCATACTCTCTGAATTCTGCAACTTCCAAGAATAAAATTATGGATGGTATGCCACAAAGAAAGTGATCATTTCAGATTTAATCAATTTCTAGAAAGCATTTAATCTTAAAGAAACTACCTTTAAAATTCACTGATGTAACAATCATTTTTTTTAAAAAAAAAAGACCCCGAAAGAAAGAAAAAGCCTACATTGTAAATTTATAAAGGTACAGACTATACCTTCAAGCACTAACCAGATAATTGAAAATATAGAGTATTTATTTCAAAAGAAAAATTCAAAAACATAAAAGTGACTGTAACTTAACCCAGCATATGTTATATTGATATATGCCCCCCCCCCCTTTTTAAAGGAAAAACAGTGGAAAGGGGTATTAAATATGGATTTTTTTTTTAATTCTCTTTATTCACACTGATGAACATTACTAATGCAAGAGGAGTGTTTTTTTTTTATATACTATCAAGAAGTAATATTTAAGCCTATTTATAAAGTTTCGTTAAAAAAAAAAAAAGAAAAAAAAAGTATATTATTAGTTTTCTATTCCACATTACACTAACCACATCTATCAAAAAGACCTCACTTGTACAGCAATAACATGGCTTCACAAACAGAAAAAAATATATATTGAAAGTGCCTCTGATTGATCTAACTTGGCTTGGCTTTAAATCCATTTTTGTTGAACCTGGTATTAAGGTCTCTATCTTGATCTTAAGGCAGCTTTTTGATTTGATTAATGCTGATATTTATCCTTTCCTTTTTTATGTAATCTATTTAGAAATGTTCATATTTTAATTTTATCAGCTTTCAAACACATCCTTCTTTATGATGACAGAACTCTTAACAAAAAATATCAGAAATCTAAACAGGACATCCAACTTTCACTTTTCCATCCATCTTAAATCTTTGCTCTCTACAATGATTTGATATTTTACATCTTTTTGTATCAAGATACACATTACTCTACAAAAACTTCTCAATCAATTATAATAACTCTGTACTAAATGAAGTTTTCTCTTTTAGAAATCTAGATGTTACCTTTCCCATAATGTCTTGGAACATTTATTCTCAAAAAAAAAAAAAAATGTTTAAAATGTTACCAAAAACTTTGGCATTATCAGGAAATTACACTTTCTCCCAATTCAACACCAGTTATTTTATACTGGATACTAATCACTCAAATCTCTGCTATGGAATTACCATACGAGATAAGCCTTCTAAATGTTATCATAATTCAAGGTGAAAAAATATTTTCAAAGATTTGTAAATAAAAAAAAACCTGAAGAAAACCCCTTTGCTTTAAATGTAAAATCATTCTCTTCTATAACATCTCTGAACTATAATGGCCTTCTTCACTTAATGATAAATAAAAAAAAAAAAAAAAAACTCACTGTAATGTGGTAAGCAGTAAGTCATCTTCCATTCTTATTGTACAAGGTCCATTCCTTCTTTATTTCAACAAGGTAGATAGCGATTAGTAAACCAATCACAATGTTTCACAATGGCTTCTGATACATGAATGAAGAAAATTATTCAAAAGTTATAATAAGCTAACAAGCTGTTTTTATTGAAAACTTTACAATTCAAAATCCACCACAATAGGCTCATGAACACTGAAAAGGATGAGTAGAGTACAGATTGAGTCACCTTTACGTTAGAATAGACTGCGCAGGGGCGGTCTAGAAAATGCGTGCACGAGTCTTGTTTGCGACCCCATGCTATCTTACCACCCCTATTTATATGGAATAATTGCCATTCTTAACTCAAACCTTGTTAATACACCAAATTCCTAATAATGATTTCAAAAAAAAAAAAAAAGGAAAAAAAAAAAAGATGCAAATAGCTCCTATCTATATTATGTAAAATACAGAAAAATCACTATTTATATGGAATAATCGTTATTCTTAGCTCAAACCTTGTTAATAGACTGAATTCAATAACTTTTGAATAATTTTCTTCATTCACATATCAGAAGCCGCTATGAAGCATTGTGATTGGTTTACTAATTGCTATCGCTACCTTGGAGCCTGACCAGCTAGACACAAACTGTACGGCTCTGAAATACTCTTGGCAAGACCTTTTCAACGACACCCTAATCAAGTCTCCAGCCCTTGTGGTTGCTGAGTTGATACTTGTCCACAGACAGACAAACCAAGGATATAAGGCTTCACGGTATCAGAAGCCTAAAACCAAGTCCAACTGTCATATAACAATTCAGCCCTCAAGAATGAAATTCCTTAAGCCATTCACAATTATCCTTCCTATATAGTTTCAAATAATTTAGAAATCATCTTTATACATCATGTAACAGACTTATTAAAATACTCATACTCCACTTTTCCCATCTTAATACATTTTACACCATTCAATTTAAAAAGGTTTAAACTAACTACTGCATTCTTTCATCCTGCATTTTCTCTTCTATCCTATCCTTATATCTGAGCAGGCAGCTATATTCCTCCTGCTATTTATTTTATTCTCTTATTTTATGCCTGTACTACATAAAAATAGTTATTTCTTTTTCTTAGTATCTGCTCTAGTTACAATGTAAAATATTTATTAAAATTGTTTTTTTTTTAACTATTCCTATCCAGTTGTAATTTTTGCCTTTGTTTTTTCACTAGGATCTTCATAAGACCACTAAACTATCGAAACCTTTAAATATATTGTGAAAACATTATTGGTAATAAACTGAATAGACTGAAGATTTAAAATTTTTAATTTTCTCCGACTGTAGACAATATTGCTTATGTTACTTTTGTTTGTATCAAAATAATCTTGAATTATTAAAGATTAATAATGTGAATAATATTCACGTTTTAACAAACTATTCTTCATCAGATCTTCATTAGATCCCTTAGGATCTAAAAACAAAAATTATATTTTTTTTTTCTAGAGCCAAGGAAACAAAAACCTTTCAGATATGATGATCTGAAAATTGGAAATAATTTACGAATACCTCTACCACAAAATTAACTTATTCAATAAGCGTAAGAACAGTGTTATGCTCCTATAATGTTTGTCAAGTAGATGTTCATGAAGAATCATTTATGAAATAGAGCAACCTAAACACTGCCTAAAAAAAATGATGCAAGGATATATAGGCCATTTTCAAAAAAGGATTAGATTTCACAATTGTTTCCCATTTTTAACACTGTTCTTTGGAAATAAAATGTGCATAAAACAAATCATTGGCATTTAAAAATGTAAAATTTATCGTATCTTCCATCATTATGTGGGTTGATGTAATGAAAATAATTATTCAGATATTGAAAACTGTCCTCGTTAACACTTATGGCTAATTTACACACTAGAAGATATTTTTTGGCTCTTTGGTCATAAGATTTTGTAAATTACTCCTCCCCTTAATGAGATATTACAAAAATAAAAAATAAAAATAAAATTAGAGTAACACGAATATTCTGATACAACTTTACTTTGTACTGTTAATCAGTCTTATTTTTTAAATTTCTACACACACACACATAAATATATATATGATGGATTTTAAAATAAAAGGGTCGACCCATTTCAAATCACCCAATGAGTGTTGCCGACTAATTTTATTTCAGAGCATTTTTTTTTAGCTTACTCTAGAGCAAATAACATAAAACACAACTAATAAAAATAAGATTAGTTGTAAAATCTCAAATAAAATTTAATTTGAGGAAACACAAAATTACAACTTGTATTTTTGTAAATAATTAAGACTCACCTTCAATATATTTTTTGAGTGAAGATTTCATGTGAGTGTACATGCTGAAGATAAAGACCTGGGAAGTCTTTCCTTACTTTTTTTCAAGCCATCAAATATCACTTTGCTTGAAATTGGCAATTTTCAAATTGAAATATCTCAAAAGGGATTAATCATAAAATTTTCAAATTTTCATAAAATGTACTTCTTATGGCAAGTAACAAATATGTAAAATTGTATTACTGAGACTTAAATCATATTAAAGCAGTATAATGAAAATCCATTAAAAATAAGATTAGTTGTAAAATCACATTGCTAGCTGTATTCTATTTATTTTATTAGTTCAGCAAGTGTATTTATTTTTAAATAAAATCACTAGTCAATATAGGCATATTTTATATAGTGAGCATTAATATTTTCAAGGAAAAGTCGTAGTATTTAAGAATTTTATTTCTACAAACATATTTTATATTAAAATCAAAAACAAAAAACAAATTTAAAGTGTGTCAAAATATGAACATTAAAAACATTACTTCAACGAAACACACTTAAAAATATTAAAAAAACAAAAAATTAAAAAGGTTAACCGGTGGTTTTCGGCAGCCTTCCTCAGACTGAAGAACCAAGTCAATATCCCCCCTTTTATAGGTTGAAAGAAAACAGCCAATCACAAAAGGAGGGGTGGTTGTCATATGCGAATGCTGCGTATAAAGGGTGGCACAGTTTATAGAAGTTTATACAATATGGGTATTGTAAGCACCATACGTCAAGATTAGTAGAGATTCCTTAAATTTACATAGATAATCATCACTCTCGTTACAGAGAATGATAGGATTATCCGTGTCTAAACTATGGTTAGTGCTCCGAACATGTAAAAAGGTATTGTACAAACAATTACCTTTCTTAATGGCATTACAATGCTCCCCATACAAATATACAAAGGACTCTTGGTTTCCCCAATATAGCAGCAGTCATTAAGACACTTTATACCACAAACCAAATTACATCTTGTCTGCACCTCCTTGTTGGCAACCTTATTAATTGCATTAACAAAACTATCGTATTGCTAGCACTAGAAATATCAGCTATACTGAACGGCCTAAGAATGTGTTTGATAACAAAAAACAATCTTGGCATAAAGGGAATGGAGATATATAACAACAGTTTAGTCTTTTTTTGACTATCATCTGGATTATAAATGCCCTATAAGTTTTCCTTATATAGTGCCAATCAAATTTATTAGCATTGTCAGTAGCAATGCTAACAATCTTAGCTATTTCAGCATTAAACAATAATTCAGAAGAGGTTAAAAGAAAAGCTCTTTTCACAGCCATAGTTATAATGTTTCTTTTAAAAGCCATGGGTATGCTAGAATTGAAATGTAAGGCTATGCCAGCATGGGCATCCTTTCAAAATACGGATGTCGTTAAGTTAAAATCGTGATCTCTACCTATCAAAATATTAAGAAATGGTAAATGCTAATTAGCTTCATTCTCGCATGTAAGAACAATGCTACTATGAACATTGTTGAAAGCCTTGCTAATATTGGCCATACTGTTGTGAACGACCAAGAATAAATCATCAACATATTTTATATGTACATCATCTTTTCATCATTAGCTTTTGCTGGGTTAAGCAACAATTGTACAGGTAACAACTGTATTATATAACAGATATTTCTGTAGACTAACTTTTCTGTTGTTGTAATTACGGTCGGTAATGGTAGTAAGTTCTAAAATGGTTAACTTTCATGCTTATTGGAACCCACACTGTCATTTTTGAAATCTGGAATGAAGTTCTTGGACCATGAAGGCAGAAGAAATATACAAGCAAGTCATTGTTTTCTTCACTTATGTCTTCTATCCTGCAGATCCACCATTTACTATTGTACACAGGCAATCTTACTATTTTTCTGAAATGTGTAAATCATACTTGGAGATAGATGAGGTATGCAGTCATCATACTCCTTAGAATATATGTAAAGCACTTTATTTCTGTTGGGCTGAGTAGTAGGAACCTGTGATATGACCTTGTGTTCAGAACTTTCTTACAAGTTTCAAATCTTTGCTTCAGTTTCAATTCATTAGCTTGCACTTCTCTTCTGATGAAACATTAATGTATGATATTGCAGTGAGGTTTTCAGAACAAAACTTTTACATTTCTAAAGTAAGTATTTGGTCTGTGTATGGTCTTTAAAGCTTGCCTTGGTAACAGCTCTTTTTGTTGCACCACCAATTCCATCAGAGGCATTCTTCCCATGGGAGAAAGCAAAGAAGTTCCATTTAGCTTCGATCCCCAAGTCAAGGAAGTGACAAGACATCTGTAAAGTGGTTTCTTTTTATTATTCTTTATTGACTGCTGACTTTGTCACTGAAATAAATTATCTTTTTTTACAGCTGGGGCAATGTTTTTGATATCATCGACTAGATACTTTCGAAAAGTGTGAACAGTTGCAGTATTGTGCTATAAATGGTCACTTATTATGCAAAGGCTTCTGCAACATACTCCATCAACTTTTTTGTAATAGTAAACAAAAGGATATATGGTAACTTTGGATTTCGTCCTGGACTACAAACAAAAGTTTTCTGCAAAATCACCCAAAGTAATACAGACATCTTTGGTTAAGTTTTCTTTAATTTCCTTGAGCTTGAAATGTAGTGATTTTTTTTTAAATGAAAAGTTTTTCAACCAAGGCCTCAAAGAATTCATCATTTGGTATAGGACCTCTGTTTTCAGGTGAGTTCTATCAGTAATAACCCAGTGTTTGAAAATTATTTCTTAGGCATGTCTTCAGTTTAATTTTTCATTTCTAGTAAAAAGTCTAAGTCCTGGACAGGATCAACATTTATCAAACATACGTTTAGTATTTTCAATATCGCAAACAAGTAAATCTAATAATTCCTTGTAGTTAGCATTGACTTTCGTACCCTCAACCATAAGTTTAACAGTCTGGTAGTATTTGCAAACACATACATTGTGTGTTCCAGATGATCCAGAAAAGGACACAACACTTAGGCCTTAGAGCATAGAAAGCAGACCTTCCAATTGTAAGTTCAGGATATCCATGATTAAAGTGGACAAAAAGCTCATTTAAAGTAAACCTAATCAACCTCTTTTGCTTCTAGACTTTCCTACCCAGCGAGTCTTTACCAGGGCATATTTTGCTATTTTCGGCATCTTAATAAAATTTCACAAAATAACTTCTTCACTTAATTTATGACCTCCCTTTTTACCTAAGTCCGAAAGTATTCCTTTGTGTTTTCATAAGCCTCTTGTTAATCTCACTTGTAAGTATTCTGTAACATCATATTCTTAATAGATATTTTTTGAGCAAGAGCTTGGTAAAAGACTAATGATTTTCACCTTATCCTCTTTGCTAGCAACCAAACATTTTTCTTTTAATTTTTTTATTAAGTCTTCATACTCATTTTTTTTTTTCTGCTTTGGAGACAGTTGCATTTTCATCAACTTTTTTGTCACAGGATGACTCTAAATTTTCTTTTAATAGCATTAGTAGTTTTTTCAGTTTTCTTTTTCAAAGCTGCTTGGCGTTGCGTCTTATTTAATCTTATTAATTTAGAGGCTGGATATATATATAAGTCTCACAAACAGTCAACAGCAACTGAATTTTCCTCTTGGACCAACTCTTCAGCTTCAGTTAAGAAATCTGCATCATTTTTACATTGATTTTCTTCAAGAACAAATATTTTTTTATTACAAGTAGAACACACTGATTTTCCAGGAACTAAGACTACAAGAACATTTTTAAAGCTTACTCAGCTGCTCAAAAAGAATTTTTCTTTAAAAATTCATAAAAAACCTATAATAAATGATTTAAGGGTCACTACAGTTCTCCCGAAAATGTGATGGTACTTAAAGATATTTATTTATTGATATTGACAAATAGAATCAGTTTCTTCAGATATCCTTAATTTTAGTAATGTCTGTTCATGTTCAGCCAAATCACTTGCTTTAATTCGATATCGGTTGATAATCAGGTTTATGACACCAATGAATAATCCTACAGAACACTCATATTGATATAAAAACCACATTGCACTAACATAATATCATACTTCATTACCACTCACTGAAAAATATCACTACAACTGAGCCCTGAGCACGGCCGCCCAGAGGGGGGGGGGGGCCCAAAAGGGTCAGATTGCCCAGGGGCCCCACAAAAATAGCTCAAAGAGGGGCCACATCAGGTCCAGATTTCTACCTAGGCCCAGAAGGCCCGGGCCTAGGGGCTCAGCCAGCCGAGGGGCCCCGCCGTATTGGATTGTTAAAATAGGATTGCCTTTTTTTTGGTTGGAGATTTGCGGGGGGGGGGGGGGGGCGCAAATATCAAGTGCCTAGGAGCCCTGGGTCTAAGTTCGGGACTGGGCCACATCTAAAGCTACATCAATAGGGAGGGGGGCACATAATCCAAACATTGCCCCAGGGCCACCAAAAGTCTCTGGGCGGCTCTGGCCCTGAGACAAAGTGACTGACTGGTATCAGGGTGGGGTTGGTTGGTTGATGTTTTATGGTGCAAAAGCAGCTGCGGCTAAGCTGCGCCAAGAAAGGTAAAAAAGAAAAGAAAATGGAATGAAGACTAACTACATGTATCTAGCTAAAAAGGACAAAACAAGAAAAGAACAGGTAGTGCGCAAAGCAAGATAACAGGATATAGGTAAAATGATAGGTATTTAGAAGAAAAGTAAAAAATCTGAGAATTACAATAGAGTGGCAAGGCCACATTGATGAATGAAGTGTAACCAGGGTGGGGAACATGTTCAGACATGCAGGATATTGTGAAGGATTGTTGGCTGGAATTCTACAGGTTTAGAAATGAAATCAACATAACTCTTAACACATATTTTAATTCATAAAAAAAACACAACGAATCATGTCTATAAACTTTTACTTATTATTAGTTTTTTTTTTTATTTCTACTAGTCGGCTACCCATTGCTTCGCTCCGGAAGCCTCGCGTATGTAACGGAAAACAATTTGTATTTATTAAAAAAAAAACACACACAAATTACATCAAGTAAAATAAAACTAAAATTTTTTTAAGGTTTTTTTTTTTTTTAATTTTAATTTTTGATGTCTATATTCTCTCAATCCACGACTGCTTTTAGAATCAGCGTGTGAATCATATATCTGTGATATATTTTTATTTTTTATAGAGATTAGAATGTAATCCTTGTGGTCTAATGCCTAAGACGTCTAACTTCGGATCAGAAGGTTGCATGTTGGATTCCAATAGATAACTTGTAGAAATTATTTCTATTTTTGTAAATTACAATAATTGTACCAGACAGACAGAGAAATAAAAGATTTTATTAATATAGATACATTTTTCAGTGGCTTTTGAGGTACAAATAGTGAGTTTTCAGTATTCTACTAAATAGAAATAGTGCTTCTTTCTTTCTTGAGTGTCTCTTTTTTATTTCCATTGATACTTTACAGTGGTTTTTGAGTTATAAATAGTGATTGTCTTTGAGTAACAAAAAGTGATTTTTCAGTATTCTACCTAATAGAAATAGTGATTCTTTTTTTTTTTTCTTTTCTTTTTTATCCAATTCCAATTGATACTTTTCAGTGGTTTTTGAGTTACAAATAGTGAAAATTATCTACTAATCTAGGCCATCAGATTGTTCGATATAGATATTTGAAGAAGAGATGTTTAGATGGACGTTAGTTGATATAGATGATAAATGAAGATCATAGCTTGTATACGAAATTCTTCGCAACAAATTGATTGTGACTATTCTTTAGAGTGAAGATAACCAAATTCTGTAAAATTGTGACTCAAAGACAAAGTTATACGTGAGTGAAGACAACGTTTTCCAAATATATGGCAACTTTATTTAGAGTTTGTCCTTGAGCTTTATTGATAAAAATCGCATAAGAAGGTCTGATCAGAAATTGTTTCCTTGTGAAAGTGAATGGAAGTAGATTATCGCATGGTTCCATAGACATCCTATGGATGAAAACAAAATCTCCTTTGTGAGTTCTGTTATAATTTCGGTTTCTATGAGATCATTATCGAATGAACGGCATTTAAGTTGAGTTCCATTGCAGTATGCAAACTTGGGATTCATGTTTCGCAACAATATTATTGGAGATCCAATCTTCAATGACAAACGATGTTGAGGAATACCGCTGAGATTCAATGCGTTCAGATACTCGGGCAGATAGAGATGTTCGTGTGGTGGATTATCAGAAGTGTCAGTTTTATTCGCACTTGTATGCTCTGTAGTCTCTCCTTGTATTCTTAGACTTATCATTCGATTGATGTTATCGACACTCTCTTTCATCTTGGTTGACGAGCCGCATATGTATCGTGAGTTTTTTTACTTTGATGTGATTCTAGCTTTATGAGTTACAAATAGTGATTTTTCAGTATTCTACTTGATAGAAATACTGCTTCTTTCTTTCTTGACTCTCGTTTTTTATTCCAATTGATACTTTTCAGTAGTTTTTGAGTTACAAATAGTGATTTTTCAATATTCTACTTAATGGAAATACTGCTTCTTTATTTCTTGACTTTTTTTCATTACAATTGATACTTTTCAGTGGTTTTTAATTTTCAAATAGTGATTTCTCACTATTTTAACTAATGAAGTACTGCTTCTTTCTTTTTTATTACAATTATTACTTTTCAGTCAAAGTCAGTTCAGTTTTTACAGATAAGTCAAAAAAGCAATATGAAGAGAGTTGTAGTTCCCATGGCCTAATGGATAAGATGTCTGACTTCGGATCGGAAGGTTGCAGGTTCGATTCCTGTCGCGGATGTTTCACTGTAAAAATTGTTTCTATTTTTCATTCTCACACAAAACTGCACCAGACAGACAGACAGACAGACACACAGAGAAATAAAAAATTTTAGTAATGTAGATTATATTTCTTTTTAATATTTTGAGCCTAATTCAAGTCTGAAAATTAGGCAATTTTTTTATGAATTTTGTAGTTATAATACTCCAATACTACTTAAGTCTCAGTGATGAAATTTTACATAGTTGTTACTAGCCTTAAGAAATATATTTTTATAAGGCTTGTACAAATGCAAGGATCTCAGTCTCCTTCAACAATTAGCCTGCCAAGACATCTTCATTCAAAAAACTTATTAAAAGTGTCTTCATTATTCAACAACAATTTTTATTTTAATTTTGTGATTTTACATTTCTGTTTATTTAAACTTTCAGCACTATTTTAAGCTATTTCTTTTATTTGTTTCTTTGCTTCTATGACTTTAGAATATTTGTTTCTTTGGATTCTCTGTTAATCTAGATTCACAAGCTTTAGAATAGACCATACTTTACAAAATTTTCGTTGGAGACTTACTGTAACTGAAATAAGTTTGTCATTGGCAGCAATAATAATAAATATATATACACTGTCTGGCCACTTTTAGATACACCCTGCTGTGCGCACAAATGCTGTGTCTCACAACAACTCATCAAGCCGGTGGGAGCAGTTTCTTGGTGTGGGGGATCGTTTTCCTGGCACACGTTGGGTCCACTGATACCTCTGGAAGCATGTCAGGATGCTGGAGCATACCTAAACATCATAGCTGACCAAGTGCAACCCTACATGTTAACAATTTATCCTGATGCAGATGGCCGGCCACTTCCAGCAGGATAATATGCTGATGCACAAAGTCTCCATCACTATGGGATGGTTTGAGGAACATGACGATGACTTTTCCTTGCTGCAGTGGCCCACTCAGTCCCCGGATCTCAGCCAGATTAAAAATTTGTGGGATGAGCTGTTCGCTTCAGGCCTACACCTCCATCAAATCTTCAGGAACTGCGTGACAATTCATGTCTGTCTGGTACATATTACCTCAACAACGTTTTCAACATCTTGTGGAATCCATGCCTCTACGAATTCAGGCTGTTTTGAGGGCTAAAGGAGGACCATCATGTTAATAGGTAGGTGTACCTAATAAAGTGGCCGGACAGTATGTATGTGTGTGTATATATATATACAGTAAAACCCTGTTATTACGCTCCCGCTTATAGCACTATCCCGTTCTTTACGCTCCTTTCATGCGGTCCCTGGAATTTTCTATATAACTCTGTATACTTTTACCCTCTTAAAACGCTTCAAATCCCGCTTGTAGCGCTTTTTTATATCGGAAATTTTGTATCGAAAAGAAATGTAACACTGTAACGATTCTTTTCTTTCCCTGGTAGGAGGGAATCTTTGAACTCTTTGAAGTGCGGGTCTGTGATACAGTAAGTTAGTGCAAAATGTCGAAGCGGAAATCCCTTTCTATAAGTGAAAAATTGCAAATTCTTCGTAAGTACGACGAGAATTCTACACTAAATCAGAAGGTTTTCGCAGAATCTAAGAATTCCCTGATCCAGTCTGAGAACAATAATAAAAAATAAGAATGGAATTATCAATTCAGCGAAGGATGGTTGCAAACGTAAAAAAGTAGTGTGGAAAATGTGAAGATGCCGAGGAAATTCTAACTGAATGGATTCATCAGTGCCATTAAGTGACCCAATCATTCAAGAAAAGGCGCGTGAAATAGCGGGCAGTGCACTAAAACTGCTCCGAAAATATATTTGTATTGCTCCTAGTGGAATATCAATTGATGTTAATAGTTTCTTGAACCGCATTGAAAATGTCATAATTTATAACATTAGCATACACACACGGCAAACCACAATCAAAGATTTTTTTAATAGGAAATAAGCTCACATTTGCACTATATCTATTTCAGAATCAAGTATCTGTCCTGTAAAATGGTGTCTAAATGTTTCCCCATCATATAAATCATTCCCCGTTTATAGCGCTATCCCGCTTATTACGCTTGTAGGTCACGGTCCCTTGACGAGCGTAATAACGGGGTTTTACTGTATATATACATACACACACAAAGTTTTAATACACTCTGTACAAATTTTAATGGGAGATAGGGAGCACCAAGACTAATCTTTTTCATCTGTTAATGTATGTCTGCTGACAGCAACCTTCGGTGATAGAGGGTGCTATTTAGAGGCGCTGCAATCGGATAGAGAGGAGATAGGGAACACCAAGAAAACCAAATGAATGGAAACCAGTGTGAACAACATGATTATTCAAAAAAAGTGCTCAAAGTTGCGGCCAGCAATGATTGCTATACATTTTGAAAGATTCCGCCATGTCCATGTTGCAGCGGCAACCCAATACATATCAGCCATCTCAGCAATTGTTGAACACTCCTTCTTACATGTTATGTGTCTGATTTACGAATGCTATGGCAAACAAGTCTGTTCTCCATTCCCATGTCGCCTATCTAGTTATTTGCAGAACTAAATAGCACCCTCTAGCAATGAAGGTTGCCATCACCAGACATGCATTATGGACACAATAAGGTTAGCCTTGGTGCTCCCTATCTTCCATTAAATATATATTAGGTTGACCAGAGGTCCCGTATTTTAATGCAATTTCAATATAATTATTTATCTTCATTTCTTACGTTTTATTTTCAGCCATTGAGAACATGAGAAACTGATTTTCACTTTGATCATCTGCGTTGAGCTATTCTGCAGTGCAAAACTGAATCATTTGTTGAGTGTTTCTGCACTATAAAGTTACTAACACATTTCCAACAATGGATATTTTTCTCCCATTTAGACTGATTAGTTACTACATATGCAAGAATGTCTTTATTCATGCACCTGCTATAAGTTTAATATTAATGCTCGAGTGTCTAACAATTTAACTTTTAAGAAACACTTTCTTTAGGCCATTATAAAATTGCAAATAACCAAATTAAAAAACAAACTGATGAAATTACACAAAAATGAAAATTGTATTATTTCAACGTTGTAATCAGGATACAAATGGCCATTAGAACTAATCTCGGAAATTGTTACCTTTGCAAGTAAAAATTTGAAAATAAAGATACAACAATGGCAAAACCATTGTGCAATTTTATCTATTTGGAGAAGCGTAAGAAACAAGTCTTTACAAAGCACAGCTCTTAGTGAGAGTGGCATTTATTTCTTCCAATTAATAATACAAGTAATAGTGTTGGTTGATTTTGTCCACTACAGTCAAGTGTCCCATATTTTTATATTCAAAATCTGGTCACCCTATTACATATAAAAAGCAGATGGAATTAAAAAAAAAAGGCTTCTGATAATTGTGTAATCTGTGAAAATGGACAGATGTTAAATTATTTATTTTCAAGCTTTATTATATATATGGAAAAACTTTAAAAAGTTTGTTTCTTATTCAGTGACTTCAAACTAGGTAAAGTGAAATCATTTTTTTATTAAAAAAATTAAATCTTAACTTTCCACAATGAAAGAAACCTTTTCAAGTTATCTAAATATACCAATACAATAATAGTTATTTTGAAAATATAATAATTTACTGCATATAATATATATAGACCTTTCTCAAAATTTGTAAAATAGTGTTCCTCTTTAAATTGTTACGAATGAAGTGAATATGTATGCATTATTTTCTGTCAAGATATAAAATTCTAGATGATTAACTTAAAAAACTATGCTGTATATGTAAATCCTCTTATTAATCACCAAGTTAACGAAAAAAAAAATAATTCCAAAATACTTGCTATTTTGGAATAATAAAAAATTAACTTTAAATAAGATGTACTAAGTTAGGTTTTTTTTTTTTTTTTTAATTTCATGAACAGAATAAGGTTAGCCTTGGTGTTCCATTAAATATATATTAGGTTGATCAGAGGTCCCGTATTTTATGGGAGCATTTTCTCCTCAAAGTGAAGAACAAATTAGTAGTATTTTTTTATAAAGATTCATGACTGCAAGAGGAAGCAAATTGTGAAGGCTGACCCTACCCCACTTTTAATCTTTTTATTTAGAACAAATATTTTTATTGTTGGCACAATCACCAACAAAATGTAGCTTAATTAAATAAAGTAGCATTTGTTTTTTTCATTTTTGAATAAAAGCTATTTTTATTAAAAAAAAAAAATCAAAAGGGGGGGGGGAGGCTAGTGGATTTATATTACAACTGCTATACTGTCAAGTGATTCTGTGTTTTTTACTATGAATTAAATCAAAGGATAAGACAAAGCAAATTAACAGTGCAAAACTAACCTGAGAATAAATTTCACTTTAAATCATATAATCATTTTAATCAATGTGCTATTAATATATTGACAATTGTAATTAATGCATGCATTAATGATATAACTGTTCTTCAACTAAAGCTTAATTTTGTGGAATCATGATGCCTAGAATTAAAATAGTTGGTGATATTGCAGTTGGTTACTAGCCTGATAAAATGTCAACACCAATTTTAAGTAAACAAAACTGATACTTTTGAAATGTTCTTGAAATATAAGCTTTTTAATGTCACTTGCTGATTTAAACTGAATATCATGTAAAATATCCACAAAAAAATTCAAAATATCATGTAAAATATCCACAAAAAAATTCAAATAAAGGAAAATATAAACAAGGTCTCATCTCCTGAGCACTAACCAGTAAAATTATTATAAATTTGTAATAAAAGATCAATGTAAAGAAATTGGAAGGTGTATTCCTGAATGCATGAAGTTCTGCAATGTGGTTATTTGTTTATTTGATTCTAATCTTATTTTTCTTTTTTAGATACAAAAGATGAATGATGATTTACGTTAAAGCTAATACAGAATTTGGGAACTAGAAGCTTAAAATAATAATGGGAAAAAATGCTAAACACTTTTTTCATCCTGGGTAAATTTCACTGTTTTGATTGGGATTTATACCGATTTTAAGACCATAAAACAATAAATGAAGTAAAAAAAGGAAAAAGCTTATCGTTTCAAGAATTTCTTTACTTCATTTTAAATATATATATATATATATATATATATATATATATATATATATATATACATACATACAAACAAACAAATGTATATAAAGTAACTATCGAAATACAGGAGAGAAAAGAATTGTCTAGTTTCTTTGTATGCTCTATTCAACTTTGTTATAGGCATCGTTCGTTATAAATTAATAATCTATTATTTAAATAGAAGTAATTTAGCCACAGAAGGAAGCTTTTTTAATTTTTTTTATTATTTAGAAATTACAAAAATAACAGTCGCTATTAAGAAGTACTCCAAGTTTAAATGAAAAATCAAAACAGTGTCTTAAAATACGTTCGAACGGTAATTAGAAATTGATGCTTTCTTTTATGCAAACAACAGATTTATATATTCGAGCAACTATAAAAAAGTATACTATTTTAACAAAATTAAAGAAAAAAATAATATATTTCTCATACAAAAAATCCAATAGTTGGTTAACAAAAAACCCGAGTATTTTCGATCATTAAAAAAATACGAATACAAATGCAGTTAAGAGAACCATTATTCCCTTACATTTCCTTAATTCTCAATTACTTTCTGCCTTAAGAAGATGAGACCAATACATTAAATATTTGTATTTTCTTTAGCATTCTCACAGAATTTCTTTGTTATGGTGAAGCCTTAAAGACTAAAAGATAATAGCAATCAATTAAAATTTCGAGGGAATGATTTACAGATATAGAGGTATTTATCGAAATGCTTGATTAATGTAGGATTAATTGCGTAGAAAAAACAGCAGGAAAAAAAAAAAAAAAAAAAGCAAATACCTTCTTGAAACTTGAACTTAGGCGACATACTGCCAGTGTTAGTTGTTTCCCCATTTTTACCACCAGATGGCATTCTGCCAACAGAAGAACCTCGTCTTAGGGCTCTAACTCGGGACCCTGCAACAAAACATATCAGAAACAAATACTCAATTAAAACAAAAACAAAAAAAACATCTGTGGTATACATAAGTAATCGTATGCTTTTAAGATTACTTTAAATATGAAAGAAGAAATTTTGTAAACTTATATAGTCGAATCTTTGAAAATGTATTGAATCCTAAAGCCCATTACTGGTTATTCTACAAAGTAATAATTATCTGACTGAAAAATACAGGACATTAAACATAAAATGATTTTCTTAATCTTGAGTAAACCTAACAGGAGAGGAAGAAGGAGCTCACTTACACACAAAAGCAAATTACGTTGTGATCTAAGCCTACGAGGAAGAGGTAGGTTGGTTTATGGCAATTTCAACTTGAAATAATCCAGTGTTTCGCAATTTTTGCTAAGTTATGGATAGTTTAACTTATTTAATTGAAGTATGTATGTATTCGTGTTGTGATTATTGTGCATGTGTTTGGAAAAGAATTGCTAGACAAACAGCTTTTACCTGGTTCCGTGTGGCGGGGTTGTATCTTTGTCACGTGTAGTCAAAGGAAGTTGACACAACATCCGCCACAGCCAGTATCGATGAGCAGCCACCTTAGGCTATAGCTTCACGTTTGTGTAGTCGGCGATAAAACCATTGTAAACAACTTAGCTATCACAGTGCAATTTTTAAACATAATTTACTTATTTTTTTTTCTCTTAATTAAAAAAAAAATATATATATATATAATATTTTGTAATAAATTTTACGTGCCTAATAATTCAAGAAAATGATAAACAAATTTTTTTTGGTTCCCTTGTGCCTTCCGTAGTTATAATTTCATACAATATTTTTATTAAAGGCATTCTATCTACAATTCTTCCGCTACGCAGTCGATACAGTATCATTCAAGAAACGGTTTAAATATGCTATCTATGTTGATGCTCTAATTACAGTCCAATTAGGCCAATATTATTGTATATTTAAAAACGGATTGGAAATATCGCGGATTTCTGCTTAATAATGAATGGAAAACAATGATTATAATGAGGGAATGAATGGAGAATGGGAGAACTTCGAGAAAACCAATTTTCCTTTCACATGTACAAGTATCGGGTATTATAAATCAAATGCTGGCATATATTGTAACAGTTTTTATGTAAATATTTTTAGAAATTATTTATCTGTACTTTATTTATTTTAATCGTTAACAGTTATTTATTTTAAAACATTCGTTTTCTATTTCCTAATTACTGATGTTCTGTTTATTTTAAATTCTTTTCCGTTGCAGCCGTTTAATTAGTTAATTATATTAAATTAGTTATGTTTTTATCCAATCATATGTATATTTTTTAATTACTTAGCCAGTCAAATCAAACAATGTGTAATGTATAAAAACCAAAGTTCCTCGTTTAATAAATTAATTCATTTCAGTTCCAGAACTTGACTCGTTTGTTTTTATATATCAATGACTCTCCCACAAGCACCATTACAGTATTACGACTAATAAAGCAAAAGAAAAATTAGTATTTTTTTTTTAATAGCAAACAAAACTAAGCTAAATCGGAAAGGAAGCGCCATTTTTCTTTCCCTTCCCTCAAAGCTTTAGTATATTGATGTCCTTTCATAGCTGTTCATACATAGGGATAATCAGAGTTGCCAAATGATTTTCTTGGTTTTAACACAATAGGCTACATTTTTAAAAATAATCAAAAATTCTTAAAGTGGTAACAAAAGTACCAAATTAAATAAAATACATATAAGTAACCCTATTTTTTTTTTTTTTTCGTAGATTCAGCCGTTCAAACAAGAAAAAAAAAATACTCCACTACTTTTCATCCAAGCAACTAAAAAACAAACGGTCTCACTATCCCCATAAAATAGTCACTTCCGGTAATTCGCTCTTATAAAACTGCCAAAACTGGAAAGTACCAAATTTCATTAAAGTTTTACCAAATTTACAAAGCAGGGCTTAAGTCATGAGTTGGGCAAGCATTTAATGACCTATAATTTGCTAATAAATGACAAATAAAAAATGCATTTATGACCTAAAAATAGTAAAAAAATGACAGAAAAATTAAAAAATATGACCAATAAAACATTTGAATTTATTACATTAAACCATTTTTTTACCTTTTTTTAACTTTGACAACCAAAAAAAAAAAAAAAAAAGGTCTACTTGTTTTCTGGAAAAATTTGTTGGCTTGAATGAGGACAAGGAAAGATACTGAATAATATATAAAATCTCAAAGTATAAAAAAAATGACATTGCCTTCCAAAAAAACTACTAGAAATGCTCAGAATGACCTAAAAATTGTCAAAAAATGACCTATCCCTAAAAAATGCCCTAACGAATTGTCTTTATTTAACCAATTATTTAATGTTACACATTTTCATATATGCGAGCCATGTTTCAACCTTTATAGAAAAAAAGATGCAAAATCATCAAATGCCTTGCCCTAGTCATGAGATTTGGTAAAATTTCACTAAATTTGGCAACCATGGAGATAATGTAATTATCGAAGGCTTAGGGATTACAAAAAAATCACTGGGAAGTAATTAATTTCTTTCCAAATTTAATTTTTTTGTTAGGTCTACATTTTTAATTTGCAAAATTTAGTTGTTGTTTATATTAAAAAAATATTTATACAATATATATAGCATCAATTAAAAATTATTGACAACAATAACAAATCTTTAGCTATCTGAAAAATAAGATAAAAAAAAAAAAAAGCTTATTAAAATAATCTATAAAAAGTCAAAGCTTTAATCGTATGAAAGCATAAGCAGTAGGGTTACTTAAAGGCCTAACACGCATAAGAATTCCATTGTTTAATTTCTAAGCCTATTCTATGGGAATTCTTAACACATTTTCGCGCAGATTTCTCGACGATTCACACGGAAAATTCGAAAATTAGGTTGCGTAAATATGTATTCCAAGTTTCAAAAGATCTATTCATCGAAATTTATCGTAATTCAAGTATCAAGTTAATATTTGAATATTGTTTGTGAGTGTTCTTCTGATTCGATTAAGAAATTAATTTAAAAAACTTTAAAAAGTAATAAATAAAAAATAAAATAATTATATATAAAAATAAATAGATAAGCAAATAGATGATATGATTAAAATTGCCTTAAATATCTAATAGTTAATAAAAATTCAATTACTTGTCAGCATCGGACGCATTTTGACAGTCCTAGTGTGCCACCAACTTTGAATCCAATGGACGTCTGTAATCCTTTGCTATGACGAGACCACGTTATCATCCACTTCGAGTATAAGGTGCACGTGAAATAAGACACAACAATACATTCTAAGCATACAGAATTAACCTCAGTTAAAAAAAATTACCATTGAATAATTGAATGAAACGTTTTCATGTCTTCTATTATTTCTATTTTTCTCACATTGCAGCTATTATATAAAACGAAATAACAAATACAAATATTTCATTTATATTAATTCATTTAATTTTCTCATTTCAATCTTACAAAAATATAAAATCTTTTGTCGATTGGGAGATTGTCTTAGTCAACCTATTTCCTTTTTTTTTTTCTTTTTTTTTTTTGACTTTTTTTTTTCTTTGGTGCTGGCAAAAAGTTTTAAAATTTCCAATGAACAATATCATATAAAGACCTATAAATGCCTTTTCGTTAATGTTATTTTTTTATGACTTTTAAAAACAAAATAAAAAAGGCTTAACTTCGACTAATCGACAAATAAACTTTACATACCGGTAATAGATTTGTAATACTGTTTTTTTTTTTTAAATCGAATCTTCGTATACATATAGTGAATACTATAACAATTATATAAAACATCTATTTCCGGATTTTAATGGACATTCATGGTTTCCCATCCCTATAACACATTTACACTGTTTTTCGAGTGATTTTTATGTTCAGTACTTTATTAGTATACAGAAAAGAAAAGAAAAATCAATGCACATACGAATGCTTTTTATTAGTATCTTGTGGGCTCTAATTCAAAAAAACAAAACAAGACTGATCTTAATAAAACCTTCTTACCCAAGATTTCAGGCTAGCTCTAATTAGATCTTAGTAGACCTATTTTATGGATCACTTTATTTGTAAGACATTCATAGGAGGGTTGCATTGCAAAAGTAGGGTAACTGACACATTCTGCTCTGAAATTCCTCTGTTAAAGTCTTACAATGTTTTCATTGTTATTTCTATCATTATTACGTTATCAACATTCACACTTTTCGTAATTATTATTTCTTATATTATTGATGATTTTTTTCTTATTATTTTTTTTTTTTTTTTTTTTTTTTAATTTCACACAATTATTTATTCATCATTGTGGTCTGTCGAAAACCATAGTGATGAAGTGAACGTCAGAACTGGATTAGTCCATTAATTGGTATGGAGTGGATAAATTCAATTTAGAGAGCTTTACATATGACATATTATAGTATTCACGATACTGAGTATGGATTCACGGATTGTCTGCTAGAAATGTGGAATTCATCCGTTTCGTAGCCAACTATTCCCTATTATTGGAAGAAGCCAATAAGCAGGGCAATATCAAAGCATAAAATATTGAAATCTTTTTATAATCAGAATAGCGTAATGAAAGTTCATAATTACATCTAAGCAGTTTCTTTTAACAGAAAAAAATGAAAATTTCGGTTATATAAAGCTTTTTAATAATTGAAGATGATGACTTACATCACATTGCTGAGCAGCGCTTTGATAGATACTTCAATTTCTTTGCCTTGTTAATTATCAGCCATTTGATGATGCCTGCTTCCGAGATTTAAAGCAATTTTGCCCAAAGCAAAATGGAGCAAAGCATTTTAGCCCACCTCACATCGTTCTCTGATAACTCTGAGAAGCGGGAATATTGCACCTCTGTCACTGCCTGCTTGGCTTTGAAAAGCCTGGGATCATATCGAATTGATACGAATGAGATCATACGACTCTTTTAATGATATTTCAATCGTGTCAAAAGATGTTTGTGAGATGAATCAATAGCAGACGATATCGAATGTCTTACTGATCAAATCATTGTCTCCTTTGATTTGTCATTCATGCACGGAGAAAAATGCCCTATCCTAAGAATTTTCGGCAATTTCGTACTTCATAAAAAATAAAATAAAAAAAAGTTAATTGAAATTTTTTAATTGAAGGAGATCTTTATTCTTATTTACAAAACACGGGTTGGATATATATACAGTGGTGGCCAAACTTGTGGACACTTTTTGTAATTTTCATGTTTTTCAACTTTATATGTTTATAGAAAATGTTATTTTTAAGTAAATGCAAATGTTCATATATCAATTGAAAGAGAATTAAATGCTGAATTCATTAATATGATATAATGTAATACGATATATGGTCGTTTGCCCCCACCCACTTCCAGCCATGAGAGGATTACAAAATTGACAGCAATTAATACCCTTCTCAACAGCTGCTTATAGCCGAAAAAACGAACCGATTCGACCACGTACTCTATGAGTTATTTTAACATGGGGTCCTATGGGAAAAACTGGTTTTTCCCCTCCCCTCCTAAGGAGGCAAAAGGGAACCAGAATTTGATTACTCAAATTTATAGCCCTACCTAAGAGCTATCGAATGATACCTATCTTAAGTGGAGGAAAGTGCGGGAAAATAAAGATATGAGTAAAAAACGAGGAAAGTCAAACCGGAAGTGGCCATTGTTTGCCTTCATATGAAGGATTAACCTGTTAGGTGTGCATCCCTATGAAAAACTCTGACTAAATATCTACAACTAAGCAGCTACAGCACGCCGAAACCAATAATAAAACAATAGTTATAATTATTATTGTATTAGGAAAGGGTTCTTTTGGGGGTAGGTCAAAGGAAAGGGGGCTTGGTCGTTTGTGGGACCAATTAAATAGTCACAAAAGTATCACTGCACAGATATCTTCACACTATTGAAGTATTCACTGATCTGAAATAAAACTGAAAAACAAACGATTAATAACATCAGTAGGCTGCATTGTTTGGCGTTCATAATGTTATTAACTGATAGCGTCAGGATGCGGCGTTCGCGTCTGTTTCCACAGTCGATATCTCATTGGACGAACAATTAGTGCATATACGAGCTTCCGTTAGCTGTTTTGTATAATCCTTACATTGTTCTTGTCTTAGATTAATATACATCTATTCCTCTATCTTTGGACTTGTGGTTTTTTTTTTTTTT
>JAFIDM010009631.1:173014168-173027241 GCA_023159025.1 Thereuonema tuberculata
GGGGGGGGGGGGGGGGGGCTTTCGTCTCGACGACCTGACAACAGGTGTACTGTTCCACTGCATTGTTTTTATATCGCTATATTTATTTATTTTTTTCACTTTCGTCACAATTCCGAGACAAAAGAGAATAGCGAAAAGTCCTATCATTAAATATACCGGGTTGCCTCTAGATGCACACCTAACAGGTTAATCCTTCATATGAAGGCAAACAATGGCCACTTCCGGTTTGACTTTCTTCGTTTTTTACTCATATCTTTATTTTCCCGCACTTTCCTCCACTTAGGATAGGTGTCATTCGATAGCTCTTAGGTAGGGCTATAAATTCGAGTAATCAAATTCTGGTTCCCTTTTGCCTCCTTAGGAGGGGAGGGGAAAAACCAGTTTTTCCCAAAGGATCCCATGTTAAAATAACTCATAGAGTACGTAGTCGAATCGGTTCGTTTTTTCGGCTATAAGTTGATAAGGGTATTAATTGCTGTAAATTTTGTAATCCCCCCAAGGCTAGAAGTGGGTGGGGGCAAGCCTATGGACCATGGGACTTCTCCTTTACGGAAGTTAGCCAAATCACAACTTTGAGGTCATGTCCCACTTCTAAGCTCCGCCCCCCTAAAAACCCGTGAATACATGTCGACTTTGTTATTACTTATATGTAGTTATACCAATGCCCTAAAAGCTGTACAAAGTTTGTGGCAAAAGTTGTAAAAAAAATGTCAGTATAAGGGTTTGAAGATAGGAAAAACGTCAAAAAGTTCAAATGTCTATCGGCCGCCAGTTTGGAACGGTTGATCCGATTTGGCTAATACAATACCAGTCGAGTCCTTAACGGGATCTAGTACCTATAAAAGTGTTAGCTCAAAAGCTCAGAATTGAAGGCAGTTATTCACGTTTCAACTTTGAAGTCATAGCCCACTTCTAAGGCCCGTTCCTAAAAACCCCTTGAACAGATTCCTAATTTTTTGATGCTTATTTGTAATTCAACCGATGTCCTAAAAGCTCTGAAAAGTTTGTGGCAAAAACTCTAAAAGCACCGTGACTATAAGATTTTAAAAATATGAAAAATCGTCAAAAAGTGGAAATAAAATGTAGTAAAAACTAGGTACCCAGTTGTACAAACAGACAAACTGACTTTCGCTAATTTGAAACATGATTTGATTGGTCCCCAAACAAGGCCTGTGATTAGCTAGTAGGGTTTGAATTCAAACCCGCTTTTAGACTCTGTTGTTTTTTTATACTAAAGCAGTCATAACTTAACTTTTTTTGTATTGCAGATATTTGAATTCCTTTTTTTCTCCCCAATGAATACAGATTTAAATTCTCTTTTAATTGATATATAAACATTTGCATTACTTAAAAGTAACATTTTCTGTAAGCATGCAAAGTTGAAAAACATGAAACTTTTAAAAAAGTGTTCATAATTTTGGCCACCACTGTATATACGATATTACATATAGTGTATACAAACACTGGTGGAAAATGAAAAATAAACAACCTGAAGTCATGGTCCCAGGAGAATGAAATTTCATTTACACATGCTGTAGGTCGTACACTGTACATGATCATGCCCAATGGGCATGATCATGTACAGATCACATACCTATGTGATCACATACCTATGTGCAAAGGCTACAGTATGTGTCAAAAGACCATATCAGTACCCTCCTCCAGCGGCTGTGCAGGCCTGTACCCTCGCATGGAGACGATCGTAGAGGTGGCGAATGTCATCCTGTGGAATGGAGGTCTATGCACATTCCACCTGGTGGCACAGTTGATGAAGGTTTGTTGCTGGTGTTGCAGGCTGGGCTAGATACCGTTCAATCGAGTCCACATGCTCAATGGGGGACAGCTCTGGTGATCGTGCTGGCCAGGGAAGTTGACGAGCTTGGAGAGCTCGTTGTGTTGCGCGAGCGGTATGTGGGTGTCCTGTTAAAAGAGCACATATCCCTGATGCTGCAGGAATGGCAGCAGAACGGGTTGGATGAAGGTCTATATATACACTGCAGTCAATGTTCCCTGCAGGACAACCAGAAGCCAACGGTAATTGTTGGCTACGGCTCCCCACACCATGATGCCAGGCGTTGTTCCTGTGTGTCGCTGTCATAGACACTGTGGCAGGCACCGCTCACATGGTCGATACCCCACGCGCAAACGACCATCACTAGCGCCAAGGCAGAGCCTGGTCTTATCACTAAACACAACTCTGCGCCATTCATCTTTCCAGGTGCTTCTTTCGCTACAGCACTGGAGGAGGCCTGCACGGTGTCGTCAGGGGAAGTCTAGCGTGCGGCACCGGCGATCGTAGCCCAGCTTCCAGCAAACGGTTGCAGATGGCCCTAGATGACACCCTGGTGCGACACTGGTCCTAATCTGTGCTGCGGTCGCCGTGCGATTCGCGATGGCCGCTTGTGTGAGGCGGCGGTTCTGGCGTGCATCCGTACGCCGCTGCCGCCTGGAACCAGGCTGACGAGCATCTACACCTTCCTCGGACCACCGGCGTCAACACTGATGCATAGCGGACACTTCACGTCCAACGTGTTAAACGATTCTCCGAAACGTCCACCTGGCCTCCCATAGACCCACAGTACGACCTCGCTCAAGCTCTCTTAACAGCATAAATTGTGCTCAAATTGCCTAAAAGTACCCAGAGAATCGAATGATAGCATTGTTGATGTCCCTTAGAAACCGGAAATGAGGTAATTGGGATCAACTTTGAAATTTCAAATTGGCATTCGTCATGTGTGGTATCATGGGATAGATCTTTTGAAAAGAAACAACTATTACTAAAACTTTTTTTCTTTAATGTTCCTTGTTTAGTCACAAATCAGGAAGTAAAATGATAAAATGATGGAGATTGTCATAACGTTAACCATCGGAAGAATTGCAGCTACATTGCAATGACATTGCCAATGGTTCTGTTTCCTTTCAACAACTATTCTGTACGTTTTGAACACTGATTTCACCATTGTCAATTTCATTGTTGTCAATAGCTGCAATTGTAACTAAACGACGAATGTTAGAGAAAAAGTTTTTTAGTAAAAGTTGTTTCTTTCAAAAGACCTCTCCAACGGTACCCCACATGACCTATGTTCTAATTTGAAATTTCAAAGTTGATCTCGATTACCCCCACTTCCGCTTTCTACCGGATATCAATATCGCTATCATTCGATTATTTGGGTACTATTTGGTAATGAAAATTTTCACGCGAACAACCTGTACCCTGTAGTTTCCGAGAAAAATGGGTGGTACTGGTGCTATTATTCACCCTGTATATGCATAGAACTACACTAAATTTAAGATGGTGACTATATAGTGAGATGATTCGTCATGCCATCTTTTTAGTTGGTATAAAAACGTTGCCTTTTGATTCGTCTCTGAGATATTAATTTAAATCCGATTAATGAGCTGGAAATTTTGAATTACTTCAGAATAAAAATCATTATCACAATATATTAGTAATTCATGATCATCATGATCGTTGAAATTATTGAATTTATTTAGAATTGATGATTGAAATTTTCTCACATATTTTTACCTTTTAAAATCATGGTTCATCTAAGTCAGTAATTTTGAAGATTTCATTTTTAATTGAGATTCTGAATAGTTGTCTAATCTAAAACAATAATTTATTATCATTAAACCATTGTATCAAGTTTCGTACTTAACCTAAATATTGAAAACTGAGTTGGGAGTCGAATCAACTACGTTTTGTAAAACCACAGTGAGGAACTTGGATTTAAATCCAAACAGCTAGTTGCAGAGCTAGTTTAAGCGTTCATTCTATAAAAACACACTCAGACAATTCATTGCTGGGTTGGGGATGTCAATTTATGCAAAGTTGTCAGTTGTTCGAGTAATATAAATTGCAGATGATTAGGTCAAGAACAGAATTGAAACGAACTTCACACACACACTAATTCATCAAGCTTTTTATGATTGAGAATCCCCAGAGTTCGAATCCTGGTCGTGGCATGGATGTTTCTTTCTTCTTCTGTTTTTCCTTCTGCCCGTTCCAACGGGTATCACTTGATGCTACCTCCCTTGGCGTACCCTGGGCAACGATTCGTCGGTTAAAGGCATCATATCTCGCCTCTCGTTGTGACCTAAAGAAAACTGATCAAGCTACGAACCCGGCCATTTGTAAAAAAAAAATGATTGAGAATCCATTTGAATACAGCCTCAGAATCAAAAACTGTACAATATTTTTTCTGTTTCAGTTGGAAAGAGGTTTCATCAATTATTTACATTCAGAACAGCATTTTGTTTATCATTGAGACAGTAATTGTTATTATGTTTAATGTTTGATCTTTTTTTTTTTTTTTGTCAGCTGATGATCAACGCTTCATTGGAGGCTTTTTCTTTTATTTTTTATTTCATCACTGAATTGAATCCTCCCACCCCAATCGTTTTAGTTTTATAGTTCCCTAAATGTAACAGAGACACAAATTAGTTACATTCACAACAGATAGTTCAATCTTGTGGGATAATTTCCGCCTGATTATTATTTTTTTTCCAAATATTTGGGATCAATTTGCTTCGAATATCTATTTCAATATGTGAAGCAGTAAATATTCCATTTTGATAGATATCGAAATTGATCTGCTGTGAATTAGTCTTGGATTTACTTTTTTTATAAAAGCAATAATAGATACAGTGGAACCTCGAACTTCGAACACAATCCATTCTAGAAGACGGTTCAACTTTCAAGTTGTTGGACTTTCGAGTTAAATTTCCCCACAAGAAAGAATATAAATTGAATTAATCCGTTCCAGACACCCAAAATTTACCCAATATAAAATATTTTAAGTGCCTATTTCAAAAGACCATATTGGTAAATAATGATAAAACAAGTATATTTAATTTCGTAATTGAATGTTTTTATTTATATTAGAGCATACATAAAAATATTGTATAATAACCAATCATTTTTTCGGTACGTTAAACATCAATTCACTTTTGAAAACGGGGAAATTAAAACAACTAACGAATATGCTTGACGAATACCAGATTCAGTTACTGGCTCTTCAGGAGACAAGATTTACGGATGGAGATGTCATGGACTCAGGAGATTATAGAATCTTCAAAGGAAAAGGAGGTTGGCGGCCTATGGGCAAAGGTATTCCTCACCTGGGAATAGGATTTATGATTAGCAAAAAGATTGTGAATTCGGCGACAGATTTTTACTCCCCAAATGAGCGCCTCTCGATCTTGACGCTAAGACGCGCAAACAAATCATATACAGAGGTAAATTTCATGCACCAATTAATGTAGACAATAAAAAAAACCCAGAGAAGGTAGATAGATTCTGGGAATCACTAGATGGGGAGATGTCCAAAATACCAATAAAAAATGTCAAGATTCAAGTGGGCGACTTCAATGCACAAATTGGAAGAGAGCGGAAATTCAGGAAGATTGTGGGCGAATATCCAGCACATATTAGAATGAACAGAAATGGAGAAAGATTGATCGAACTGTGTAAGGGCTACAACCTTAAGCTTATGTCGACCAACTTTAGAAGACTTCCCAAAAAACAAAAAAACCTGGAGATCACCTAACCCCAGTCTTGGGGAATTCCAGATCGATCATGTGGCTATTTCTTCGGTCAATCAAAAGGAAATTATGAATGTTAAGGTCAGAAAAGGTGCTAATGTGGAATCTGATCATTATCTGACCACTATTAAAATGAAATTCATTCCACTAAACAGGAAACAAACACAAAAGACTAGAATACTGAGAATCGACCCTAGAACTTTAAACTCTAAAAAATTGGAATTTCGGGAGAGACTTGATATAGAAACTGAGGACTGGGAAGAAATTAAGACAAAACTTGTAAGAACATCTTATGAAATAGCTCCATTGAAAAGAACAAAAAAACATAGATGGTGAGACGATAGGTGTGAAGAGGCGCTGGAAAAGAGAAGGCGTGCATGGAAGAAATGGTACACAACAAAAAAAGACGACGATTTCATGGAATTTAAAGAACAAAGAGCACTAACAGCTAAAATCATAAGAACGACCAAAAGAAAATTTGAAAGAAGTTAACTCATACAAATTGAAGAGTATTTAAAAAACAACAACACCAGGAACTTCTACAAAACCTTCAAAAATAGGTTGCAAAGTTATCAACCACCCAATCTATGTTTTAGAGATGATGAGGGAAAGCTGGCTTTGAACAATAGGGATAATTGCGAAATTCTGGCAAAATATTTTGAGAAACTACTTAACTGTGAAGAGCCCAGGAAGAAGTTCCTAAAGCAACACTCGAAACATAAATTTGTAGACTCTAACCCACCAGATTTGGCAGAAATCTAGCAAATCATCCAGTGTCCAAATGGAGATGGCTTTCCAGCTTACGAAAACTATCTTCAATAAAAAATCTATGTCCATAAATGCTAAAATAAGACATTGTAATACTGTAATAAAACAAGAAAGCCTCTACGCATCTGAATGTCTGACAATGAACACAAGCAAACAGATGGCTGAGATAGGGAAGAAGGAGAGGAAAATAATAAGAAAAATTTTGGGACCAAGATTTGTGAACGATGGATGGAGATTGAGGAGTAACAGAGAGATCTATGAGAGAACCGAGAGAATGAGGGACACAATGAAGAAGAGAAGGGCTAACTTCTATGGACATCTGAGGAGAATGGATGAGAACAGGATGAGGAGGAGGATTTTTGACTATTTTGATTGGAATGTTAAAACACAGATGACCTGGTTTACTGGTGACAAGGCGGACCTGAGAGAAATGAACATTGGGGAGGAGGAGATTATGAACAGGAACACATTTAGAAAGAAGATCAAGGCCTTTGAGGGCTTCCGGGATAAGACTAGGAAGAAGGGGTGTGTGCAGTGGACAGAGGAGAGGAGGGAGCAACAGAGGGAAAGAATGAAGAGGTATTGGAGGGAGAGAAAGAAGAGAGAAAGGAAATCATGACAAGAGTTGTTTCACGTGGTCCATAGTCGGCCAAAATCGAAAGAAGAAGAAGAACCAATCATTAATAATGCCGTTCCGGCGTGGTCCTGTGTGCAAGGCGACGGCCTCGCATAAGGCAGATGTCGGAACCTGGCTTCAAATCCCGGCGTGGGTTTGGATGTTTGCTTTCTTTCCAGTTTTTGTGTGCTCCTTCGTCTATCTCTTCTTTCGCCGTCTATGGTATCTTTGTGTTCGCCCTCAAAAATGGGTTGGCGACAGGAAGGGCATCCGGCTGTAAAACCCTTGCCAAAACCAAATATTGAGGAAGTGAGACTTGCTCATCAGCGACCCCACATGGAAAAGTGGGAAAAGCTGAAGAAGAAGAATCAATCATTAATAAGTGTTGGAAGGATATTACTGTTCACTGGAAGATGAATTACAATTCTTTCATCTGGAATCCACTAGTTCATTCATTAACATTACCATCACTTGATTTTTCTTTGGAGAAAAAAACTGTTTAATGTCATTTATTTTTTGTCTATATTTTAAAAATTTTTTTGTTCGACTTTCGAATTTTTGTTCGAGTTTCCGCGAATTTATTGTTCGAGTTGTTCGAACATCAAATCGTTCGAAGTTCGAGGGTCCACTTCGAAGTATCTTCAAGAATCAAAACAACAATTGCAACAAAGACAAATAGCGCAGAAGTCTGGCGGGATCTCAGTCGTGAAGAGAAACTTTGACCTCATCTGTAGAATCTTTTGAAAGTACACTACGTATTTTCGATCTTTCCTTATTGTTTTCCAAGTAGTCTGTGTCGTTACTAAAGTCCTTACTAAGCATAGCTGATCTGAGTTTCAAACATAAATAAAACAGATTTTCATTATCACCGATCCTCCATTATTCACTCCAATGTCTCAATGAACGACAGTATTAATAATTTTGATATTATTCTTAAGTTACAATTTTTGTAATTTTTTCATGAATTTTTTTTCAAAGAATATCCGCATTTTTTTCAAATTCTAAATTAATTAGAATTTGATCTAACAAAAAAAAAAAAAATGATGGGCAAAATATCGAAAAAAATAAAAATAAATCAGAAAGTAAGATATCAGTAATACATAGACCAAGTATGGCATACATGAGGTCAACGAGAGCCACATTCTGGATTTTCATATATATAAAGAGCCACACCATAGTCACGTTCCGTAGTATTAAATACACAACTTCAAATTTAATTACATTTCTACACAAATCTTAATTGCTATATAAAGTTTAAAAAATACATATATAAGAAAATAAAAAATTAGAAATAAAACACAAATAATTAGTTCAAAATTTAATACAGTAAAACCTCGTTAAGTCGTCACCCGGATAAGTCGTCACTCCGTTTAAGTCGTCGTTTTCCTTTGGTCCCGACAAGGTCTCATACACAATAATGTAAAATAACCCTCGTTTACCCGTCACTAAATTTAATTCTACTCCGGATAACTCGTCACCCTCTTTCTTCTTTCTTCTCCATTTTGCATGCCATCGTGTTGTCTTTTCAACCCCGCCCCTTCACTTTAAGAAAGCCAAGCCTTTACGGGGAATTTTCGATCACGCCTGTCACTTCATTACTTTCCTACCCCTTCGAGTTCTTGGAATCTCGCTGCTAATCATTCAAAGCACACTTCTCGATGCGACTCTGTCGAGTGTAGACGTTTTTCTTGACCGCTCCTGAGTGTGACTTCATTCCATAACGAGTAAGCCCCGCTCTAAGGGCTATTTTTTTCTCTTGCAATTTCGTGGTTCGATTACGATTTTAACATGCAAGGGAAACGAAAAGTTACCTCGTTATGTTTTAAAGAAAAAAAAGACTTAATTGCTCTTTTTGAAAAATCAAATGTTTCGAAAACAGCTTCTGCCAAAGAACACCATATTCCCAGGACTACATTAAACGATATTCTTTCATCGAAACAAGTAATTGAAGAAGATGACTGCAAAGACAAAAGAAAGAGAATGAGGCAATCGAAGTTTGACGAGATCGAGGAGGTTTTAGTTCGGTGGCTAAAACATGCCAGATCGCAAAATGAGCCGATTTCTGCCGTGATTCTCAAAGATAAAGGCATGGAAATTGCTAAGGAGTTGAACATTGAAGATTACGGCGGCAGCAATGGTTGGCTGGAACGTTTCAGACAGACATTGCCTTTCTTTTAAAACGATTAGAATGTAGTAACTTAAGTGTTTTTTTTTATTTATTTTTCACTCATTTATTTGCATGTATTGATTTCTGAAAATCTTTTTTTTTTCTCACCAAATCTTACAGCAATTCATGAAAATACTGTATTTCAGTATTTTTTTTTTTCAAAAATGCCCACTCCGCCTAAGTTGTCACTCCGCTTAAGTCGTCAAAAATGTTTGGTCCCTTGAGTGACGACTTAACGAGGTTTTACTGTATTTTCTTTTTTTTTAAATTCATATTTTTAGCAAAGATATTGGGAGCAGCACTTAACCCAACGAAGAGCCGCATGTGGCTCTCGGAGCCGCATTTGCCCACGTCTGACATAGACTGTATCCCATCCAAATACGGGAGAATTTTAGGTTTAATATTCATCAAATTTTCTCTGAATTACTGACAAAATTGCAACTTTAGGTTTAAAATTAAAATCTATTTTTTTGTTAAAAGATTTAATTAAAGTAAAAAAAAAATGTATATTAGATTTCTAAACTTTGCAAATTGTGCATTTACTATGGTTCCCTGTGTAGGCCATGATCTCTATGAATCTTCCACTGATGCTCCATAAAAGGAAATAACATAGAAATAATCCTCGAATACATCATTAAATCGATTAAAATATATCTTGGCAGAATTTAAATTTATGTAAACAAAGTGATTTACTCTGATTGCTGAAATATAATTATTAAATTTATTTCGTTTTAATTGCCTCGAGAATGAAGTGATGAGTTATATCTTACGTCTTTAATATGTACATGTTTCAAATATTTATCACAATTCCATTATCTATTGGAGAATATTTTGAAAATAAAATGTTGCTAACAAACTAACTAAGAAAGATGATGTAAAATATTCCAGTGCTGGTTTGTTTTTGCATTGTAATTTGGGACACATTTTTGTACAAGACGTATAGTCTGATTTTTCGAATTTTATATTATTGAATGTATATTATTGGCTTAGCAAATGGAAGCCACAATAGAAAGCAGGGCCAGATTAAGGCCAGCTGATACCCTAAGCACAACCCAATAAAGTATGATTGAGATATTAAGATATTAAGACTCAGTAAGTGCTGAAGATGAAATAATACACTAAAAACTCAGTTTTCTTGAAGACCATCTGTAGATTTTATAGTGTTAAAATCTAACCCCTCAAATTTTATCGAGGCAATTTGATTTTCCTAATGTAATTTGCCGAGCCATCGAAGATGAGCTATTTTTGCATGTCTGGGAACGTGCTGTCCATTGTTGGAGCGGATGTGCTACATGATAGTAGCGAGCGATCTTCTTTGTCCATCTGATCGTTGCACGAGAGAAGCAACCTCACACGTGTTGAGAAGAACATTCTTCCAGTGTCTGTAGAGCAGCCTGCATCTCGATGTCCCTTGGACGGGCAGTCTGGATCGTGATGTTTCTTGGACCGGCGGTATGCATCGAGATGTCCCTTGGAACAGGAGTCTGTATCTCGATGTTGCTGGGATAGGAACTCTGCAGCACGGTGTTCCGTAAATCAACAGCGGCGAATAGATAGGATTATGGTGATATGAAGATCCTATCGAGAAGTTCATCATAAGGAAACACTGCTAGGTTTATCTGATAATATTAGTGTTCTGTTTCAATCGTCCTTTGAATGCAAAATGGTGACTGTGTTTTTAGAATCTATTTGCTGGGGGCGAAATCGAGAAAGTTCAACGCACAATAAGATGGCGGATAGAACAAGGTTCCAATGTGATCTTAAAGGAAAAAAGGATACAGTGAAGGAAACGGAAATCGACTCGATAAATAAAGGACAAGAAATTAATCGATATAAGAAGTTCCAGAGCGATAGGTTGGGAAAGATACATTTGTAAGTAGAACTTTCCTTTAACATATTCCTTTATTAGAGTGTCAAGTACGCAATCGAACAGATAACTAGCGATTCAAATGTTGGGTATAAAAGGAATGTTGGGTATAAAAGGAATTGAGAAGATAGTTAAACTGAATCAATTCGTCAACGTTTGGATAAGTGAAAGTCAACGTTTTATGTACTTTCAGTGAAGTGTCAATTCTAATGTTTCCTGAACTTTATTTCCAAGTGTTAAGATTCGTCGGCTGTTGGATTAAATGAAGAATAACTGTTTATCCTATTCAATTATAAATATTGAATCCTGAATATTGGTGCTTAATAATATATTTAAGTATAGGATAAGTGATCAAGTGACATTGACTATATCATTTAATAAGAAGTGTTACGATTGTAAACTTGTAAAAAACAAGATATACAGAATAAGCTGTTGTTGATTAAATGTGAAATGAATATTTAATGGTTGTTTTATCATTCTATTTAATATAGTTAGTCGTTTCAGAACACGCATCTAGTTTTCATTGCACGTCTTTATTACTCTGTTGTCCAAACTATAATATTATTCGTTGTAGAATTTAAATTAGTATTTTACATCATCCCTCACGCCAGAACACAATTGAGTTAAATATAAACTTTTTTTTAATTATATTTATTAAATCAATATAAACTAATTACTTACTTATAACTAGGACAAGAAAAAAAAATATAAATTTTCATCACTGTTTTATGAACTTTTTTTACAGTAAAATAAAACAAAGAACGCACATAACTAAACAAAACAAATTCACTGAGCTATTTTTTGGTATTTGTGCTGGGAATCGGAGACAGTACTGTTTTGAGGTTAATTGACCTCTCATCAGTCCAATCCGCCCAGCATACCTAGCTCAGTGAAATGCTAAGCTAAATGCTAGCGGGGATTAATTATTCACCCCTTTTTATTCTTGATTTTGTTTTGATGTTTTTTAATTAAGGGACCATTGATTTATATGTTTGTCCGTTTTGTATATAGTCCCATTTCACTGAGCTAGGTACGCTGGAAGGATTGGACTGATGAGAGGTCAATTAACCTCGAAACAGTACTGTCTCCGATTCCCAGCACAAATACCAAAAAATAGCTGTGGTTCAGATTTAAATGAAAGATATCCATTTTCTGAACTATAAACAATTTTCTACTGGCAAATCATAAAGTAATGCATTCAAGGAAAACCATGCAATCATCTCATAATAGAAACAATTAGTGTATGACCGTTGTAGGTAACAATAACTGCTTAATCGACAGTAACAATGGTATCGTACACTAGTATAGTTGTTGCATGAGCTTCACGCATCAAAGCTTCGAAGTGGAAAAATGACATAAGAAGACGAACATCTAAAATGGCGAAGATAATATAATACAAGAATCTCTATCATGAATACAGGATAAGTCTGATCGACTGCATATATTCAATGGACTTGAATATTTATGATTAATGACAAAAGGGCTTGAGTATATATATTAATCATATTTGTGTCTGCTTTCTTTCAGCAAAGATAGGAAACGATTTATGTGCTTCGACTAAACAGGGATTCGAAGGACGCCATATAGAAAGGTGCAATACGATGTTCCACAGATCATCCAAGGGATAAGGATCCAGTGAATGTTTCGATAAATGAAGTTTTGAGAAATATCATTTCGAAGAATGCAAGTAAGTGTAGATTCCTTCTATAACATAACACAGGACATTATCTACAACGCAAACACAGAAGTTATCGTAAGTAATAGCTGTTAGAAGATTTGAGAACACCGATAACAAGTAATAGAAAGTCCAGTTGTTAGTCCAATGTTTAATGACTCTTTTGATTGAAGTGAATAAAGTGAACATTTATGTTAGGCAACAATAAACACAAGGGGATATTAAAAGCCATTAATGTACAGGAACTGTATTTAAGAAAAGCGAACTGATGATATACAATTTACTTGGTAAATAAAGTAGGCATATTTCAAGAAGAGAAATATATGTAATCCTCAAGTACAATTTATCTTATAGAATTAAAAATAAGATTACTTAGAATATTTGTTTGCATTTATTAATCTGTTGTTCTTCCTATGTCAACTGTGCTTTAATGATT
>JAFIDM010009631.1:173027641-173042585 GCA_023159025.1 Thereuonema tuberculata
GCTCAGTGAATTTGTTTAGTTTAGTTACGTGCGTTCTTTGTTTTATTTTACTGTAAAAAAAAAATGTTCTAACGCATGTTAAATCTCTTGTCTGTTTTATGTACTTTTTAATAAAACTGTTAGAAGGAAAAAAAAAATGCAATTGCAAAAATTTATTACGGACGAATTTAAAAAAGCTAACACACTTGCTTAAAAAACTTTTTAAATTTTTTTTAAACTAAAAAATCTTTAAAAAATATGTATTTGAGAAACAAAACCTAGGTTTCAACCTGTTAACAGGTCTTCCTTAGTGAATAAATTATTGAAAACGATTTTTAATCACGTTCCTAAAGATTATAAGACAAAATAAGATCTGATATTATTGTTATTGAAATTGTGATTTCGAGAGCATACTTTCCAATAACTTTCTATAAAAATCGATGTTGAGGGGCAATTTTTTTTTAAATACATATTCTAATAGAGAAATATTATTATTTGTATGGTTCTTTGATTTGTACGAAGCAAAACACTTTTTTTTTCTAGTTTCCATTTAATTGAATCCATTTCATCGTCTTGTCTGAAAAAGCACAGAAGCAAAAATTAAAAAAAAAAAATACAAAAAGATATTGTTTACATATATTTATAAAGATTACAAAAAAAAAGCAAAAACAAACAAAAACAACAAACAAACACTGAATAAGTAATGCAGCAAAACGTTAGTAAGACGTCAAAAATACGTAACTCAGGAAAAGTTGAGAGAAATATTGCCAGAAAGTTATCTCAGATGATAGATGATGTCATAGCACGCATAGAGCCTAATGCGGGTTGATTAGGTGTAATAAAATAAAGCACGAATACAAAAACTTGCTGCTCTTAGAATATGCCGCTAGGCCTATTCGATGAATCTAGATTTCCCTAAAATTCGATGGCAAGAATTGTATCAGTATTCTGTGTTGCCCTCTTCCCTTGGTGCTCGAAGCATGCGCTTATAATATCTAATTGTTAATCCAGGGCTGCGTTTAAAGGTTATCAGAAGATAGAATCATATCAACAAAATAATTTTTGGGAATTTCTATGAATGTTTCAATTAATTCCTCCCAATAAAAATTCAATAGTCATTCAAGCATAACGTTCCAAGGTTTAACAACAATTAATTTGTTTCAAAAACTGGTCATAACTTGAAAGTACGTCGTGTCATGCATTTGAAAATAATGGATTGAAATTTCATTTTGAATTTCGCTTAACTGGACCTGTTAAAATGAAAGTTTCCCTCTTCACAAGATTCTGATGAATGTCGTGTACTATAAAAGTCAACTTACGGTAACTTTTGTAATTTGGGAGTTTATTCAGGAACCATAACAAGTACTGTTTTTAATGTCTGGCTGAAGTACAGTGCTGAACGAAGGACTCAATAAGTTGGTTCCAGTCTTTTAAAATACATCACAGAACAGCTGGCTCAATCAGTGACTGACTTGTTTTTATGGTCGGATTCACGCGGGGGGTCAAAATCGAAGCATAAAAACTAGCGATCCTTTTGTAGCCTGCGCTTCAAAATCACCTTTGCTTACAAATAATAACATTACGTTTTGTAATACCAGGCCACAGTTTTCTGCCTAACGATGCGGAATTTGGGGATGTGGAGTGCTATTTACAAACCCCACCAACGACTATACAAACAGCAGATAACTACATTAAAGATATGGAGACATGCCATCGTAAAAACTTTTAATTTGTCATTTTGATTGATAATGAAACCATTATGTCACTTTCGCCACTGGAAGTCATTATCATTAATCGGAAGAAGGATATAAATGGAGAGAAAATCAACTTCTTTGTACCCAGGAGATTATGCTTAAGAAATCAACTCCATTTACACTGAACATGAAAACTGAGCAAAGACGTGCAAGAGGATGACATCATGAAAAGGGGAAAGAATCGTCCTGCTACAATGTCAAGACTGGCTTTGCTTTTACTCTGGCCTAATGGAAAACAGCTGAGTGTGGAAAAAGTGAAGGACTTGAAAGATCTTCATGACTTATTCCAAGGATGTGAAACCTTTCCACAATTTCTTAGTCTGTTGAAGGGATGATAGGGTAGATGATGTGGATGGTTTCATTGAAGGACTAGATTTTGAAGTTGAAATTGATGATGTAAGTTAAACTGTACATTGGAGCTGCTTTTTCATCTTGTACTATTTCTCATTAATTGTTTGTTGCAAAATACTGTTAGATCAGAACCCATTCTGCAAAAAATCATTCAACTGATTTTGATTATTGCAGAATGTTTGAATTGGTTACAGCATTCTGCAACAATAATTCATCCCTTTCGAAGCTGTCTTATATGCTACAAATTAACTTTTAGAAAAACAATTCATGATGAAGGATTTAGATAATACCAAACAATATGCAAGAGCACTGATTATTTTCGTGGATTTGAAACTGGATTTATTTCAGAGTTGTTTCATTAAAAGCTGTTTTTCAAGAAACTGTGCTTGAGTGGGTTGACTGGTTACTGCATAACACCGTCCAATTGGGTATATTCATCTTATGGAGCCACATAACTCAACTTTGTTGTAATTGTTAACTGAAAAGATTTTTGCTCCTACTAATGTTTAGTGTGATTGCAAGCTCTTGACTATACATGTGAAAGTATCTTTATAATACAGAAACAATGACAGGATATATATGGAAATATTTGAAGTGATGATACCTCAAAAGGAAAATGCAATTAAGATAAATTATTCTATAAAATAAAAAGTAATTTTGATTTTAAAAATAATTTCCAAGCTTTAAGCCCATTGCACATGGATCCGAAAATCGGTCGGTCGAATCCATGTGCAATGCGCTGAAGGGAGGAACGTTCAAAATTATCATATTGAAATGAAAAAAAGGTAAGGTAAATGAGGGTGTTTTGAATATGTAAATTTTGGACTGAATCACCCTATTTTTAAATTGTGTTCCAAAACACCCTCATTCATGTGCAATGGGCTTTAGGCTTGTTTCTTACATAAAATAAATAAATAATTTTATCATATATCAAAATATAATAATAATTGTTGATAAGGTCAACAAACAGACCTATCTCATTGATATTGCAGTGCCTGTCAGCAAAAACATACAGAAAACTCACGCAGACAAGATCAGTAAATACACCGATCTAGCACACGAGCTCCAGATGCAGTGGAGGCAGGACCGAGTACGTGTTGTACCCATTGTCCTGTCCGCCACTGGTCTGCTGTCTCACACATTGCACCACAGCCTCAGCACACTAGGACTTCACAAAAACACTTATACACAACTTCAGAAGGCTGTGGTACTCAACACAACATGCATAGTTAGGAAATTTATGGACACAACCACACATCTCTAACCATTCTTCCACACCTTTTTATTTTATTTTTTTCATACTTGGCAATATGTGCTTTGGTCCTTGACCCGCCATGTTGTCTTTGCTGGGGAAACCCATGGTTTGAAACTTTTACGATATAATAATAATAATAATAATAATAATAATAATAATAATAATAATAATACCGAATAAAAACACACTAAACACATTTTTGGTTTGAAATAATGATATAAGCACAATTGTTTCTCATTGTTCTTTTACTTTAGTGCAAAGGAGCAGGAATAACTTCAAAAGTTTTGTGAAGAGTGGTAAAACTGTTATTCACCTTTCATAACTGTTTCTGTAGTAGCAAGACAAGTTTGCTACAGGTACAGTCGGTGATATGATGTATCAACAGCACTGGCTCCCAATTTGGACATTTCGTTCATTGAAGTAGCTTTTTTGGTAATGTAGAGCTTAGTTTTGCTCTTATTCTTTTGTCTTTTGTTTCTTCCACTAGTTGAAGAAATCCAATTTAAATTGAAGTTGTTTGGAGCTTTCTTATTCATAAAGGTCTTCACACTATCCTGTACGAGCTACTTTCAATGTGCAGGAGGGAATTTATAATATAAAACCCTTTACTTATTAAAAACAAATGGATGCAGTTTCCTTTTAAAATATAAAATTTATTGTAGGATCAATAAAAATAAGCAAATAAATGTAAAAGTCCTATTTAGCTTTGAAATAAAAAAGATAACTTCAACAAAAATATTAAATAAAAAATAAATTTGATTTTATTTTTCATAGAGTTGTGATTCGAAATAAGCATTTTAATTTATTGATGAGTTTTATATTAATAACAAGAGACAATGCACGATTTATTTTGTTATAGATCACATAATAACACTTCTTTATAACTAAATTACATCATAATAACACATTACTTTCGAACTTCCACATTTTTACAAACAAATTATAATGATACAGATGGCTGAACTATAGACTAAGAAGCAGATATTGGCTTAATTTACGTATTCAAGAAAGCTTTGTATATTCAAGCTTTAAATTCTTATTAGCAATCATACATTTGTAACCATTTCGTCGTGTTTGCATCAGGTAGCTTCTTTTTAATCTACATTAAATTAAATGTTAATTTTAAATTCGTAGATGTGAGATGAATTTTAAGCCAACCAAATGAATTTAATTGAAAAAAAAAATGCATAAAATGGAAAATAAGTGGAAGCCCACAATAATACAGGATTAGTGATCATATTGTTTTTTTGGTGGAATTTACGAATTCATTTGTAAAAACTGTATTATAATCGGAGTTTCACTGAGTTTATGCATTAGCAGCAATAATTTCGTAAAAAAAAAAATAAAAAATATTATTTAGAATTTTTTTTTTAACTTTGCAAATAGAAATTTCTATTTACTTCATATTTTTCAATATTTAAGCAGATATTTGGATGGAGACAAACAGCTTAAATACATTTCACAAATTTTCAATGAAGATTTACAATTAATGTACAATTATTGATTCAGTAAAAAAAAAAAAGAAAAAAACGAAATCTAATTATTTAATATCTCCCCCCCCAAAAAAAAAAAATAATAAAAAAAAAACCAACAAAAAATACAAATTTCTAATATTATTTTTAAAAATAATGATTAGAAGATGGGAAGTGATTTTAAGATTCGGTTTTCAAGGAAGGTCAACCGAAATCTGAAGAACTTAAAAAAAACAAAACAAAAAAAAAACAGCTTCCGAAAACAGTTGAAATTACTGGGACGTCTTAAACTTGGTTAGTCGATCTGGATAGATCTCGCCCACGTAGATATCTTTACCATCAGGAGACACTGCGATGTCATGGGGTTCAACGAAGCCCTTTTGAAATTAGAAAGAAAAGTAAAATTTCTTGTTAAAAAAAAAAATTTACTTCTTAATGATTTTTTTGAAGTAAACGAGAATTACATCTACCATACTAATTAAAAATTTGAATATGAAAATTTGATAAAACTAATAAGTATTTTATTTAATTTTATTATAGACTACACTTTTCAATATAAACGCCCCAGATGCATTATTTCTTTATTATTTATTTTGAAAGAAATTTGTAGTTAATATCTCGTTAATCATGATAAGAAAATAATAATTTTGTTTTTTAAACTTAGAATTTAATTTTGGTCTTAAATTAAAATTAACAAACTAAATATTTTAATTTATTTTGCTTAAATGATTAGATTTGGAAGATAATTTTTAAATTGGATAGTTTATCAATGAGTGATGATTTCATTAATAATAATATAACATAATTTATTATTGCGGATACATTAGTCATTGTTTCGAAATCAGAGCAATTCATCAATTTACTCAAAATTAAAAAAAAAATAAAAATAGGAATATCAAAAAATAAATAAAATGGAAAAACAAAATGGGAGGCAGATGAGGAGCACCTATTTAATATAAAATACCTGAATCACGTAATTTTTTAAATATAAAACTATAGAACTAGAAATTAATATCAATCATTCAAAATTTACCTCTTTCGGACCCCAACTGTTCACTACTTGCTTGGTATTTAAATCAATTGTTAAACCTGTGGGCGACAGTCCAAGAGTCGGACCCGTTACAGCAAAAAGATAATCACCTGTAACAAAGATTTCGAAAAAAGTTTTACTGATTAACACATAAGCAACTTTAATGTGATAATTTTTAATGAAAAATAAAAATACAATTTGCTTATAAAAACATTTATTATGATAACTGATACAATGCCGACCATTCAGTGATCGGAAACTCAGGGCCTATGACTGGAAAGAATCTTACATGTTCAAATTCAAAATTCTTATTTTGTTGTTTGATGCAGCTCAAACACTTGAAAAAAAAAGTAAAAATAAAAACAAGTGAATGTAATTTTATATTAAAGCATAAATTTAAGAGCTACCAATAATAATAAAAAAAATTAAAATTAATAATAATAAAAAGGAAGTACCTAAGGAAATAAATTTAATGTGCTGGAAGTTTTAATCAAAACAACAAAATTAGAAACAAGAGCAGCACAAGAATAAATAAATTGCTTTTCTGATTCAATTATCGGAGGGAATTGGGAATGGCCGTTTCGTCCTGCATGGGACTCATCAGTCCGATCCGCCCTCCCCGATAAACAACCCAGAACCCTTATTTCTAATTTTGTTGTTTTGATTAAAACTTCCAGCACGTTAAATTTCTTTCCTTAGGTAATTCACCTTGTTGGAACTTTAATTTCTTTACTTAAAAAACCTTCAAATCCTATCATTTTTAGGAAAAGGTTTTGGTTGTGCAAAATAGCACAAGTTCTTGTCTTTCTGGATTCTTTATCTGGGAGGGCGGATCGGACTGATAAGTCCCATGCAGGACGAAACGGCCGTTCCCGATTCCCTCCGATAATTGAATCAGAAAGGCAATTTATTTATTCTTGTGCTGCCCTTGTTTCTAATTTTGCTGTTTTAATAAAAAAGGAAGTACATTAACGAAAGGAAAAATAAAAAAAAAAAGTTAGGAAAAATAAAGAAAACGTTAGGAAAATAATAAAAAAAAGCATGCGGACATTAAGAAAAAAAGATTAAGAGAAAAAAAAAATTTAAATGAGGATTCGAATCGACATCCTTCTGTATAGGATTCCGAGAATACTGTATTAGAAGGCTGAAACAATAAGACACCGATAGTCTGGTCCAGTTATTAATATGAATGTTAAGTACTTTATACTTTAATTATCCATATTATAACAACTGGTGTTGATTACAACAGATATTTGTTTATTCATATTTACTAAAAGTTAAAGAATCCAACTTCACAGGCCATGGAGGCCCCTTTGGGATACATGAGGGAAAGGCTCCAACGATTCACAAGCATCACGAAGTTGGGTGATCAGTCTGACGCTCTCCCGTCATTAACCCTGGTCCCCATTTTGTAGATAACTGGGCGAACCCTAGAACCGTCTGGAAGAGAAACACGGGGAGAAAATTCCCAACCTCCGCCGAGAATTGAAGCGCAGCGACTGTATTACTGAACTACTGACTTCACTGTTTACGTTATGCTGCGTGTAGTGAATGTGGGTGGCAGGAAGCCGAGCACCGCGACCTCAGTTTTACTGCGCTATCCCCATGGAATGAAGGGCAGACGGAAAGAATGATCAAGAAAGAATAGTGGAAGTAGTGCAAGGGAAATGGGAGAACCCCGAGAAAATCTCCAACGGGGATCGTTCACTACGAAATCTACATGACAACCTAACCCCAGTATTCAGAGAGGTCAGAGGCCGATGTCTTACCGATACGCCAACCACATATTCACTTAATTCAAAAAAATGTTAATGTAAGTAGTTATAAATCTACTGTACAAAAGCAAAATGAAAATCTCTCTTTAAATGCCAATTTCCTGTTGCCTACAACATTATTACAATATTTGGAATACTTCACTATGAGGATTAGCCAATCCTGTTTTTCTTATTCTGCACTTATGGGATAGCTTCGAGGTAATACTCTAGAAAAGAAGATTCATCTGGTATTTCTTTCACAAATTTATTTCCGTTTTTGTCAATTTTTTTACAACTAGTTCTTGTATTCAGTTTGCTTGATTTTACAATTTTGCTCAGAAGTTTTAAGATTTTTCCAGAATTTTAAATGACTTAGATCAGTGTTTCCCAACCTTTTGCGAGTCGCGATCCCCCTTTTCTAATAGGCAAGTAACCCGCGACCCCTGCCACATTTGCATAAAAAGGTAGCAAAAGAAAAAGAAAAGAAAAGTAAAACCTTTATCCCTCTGGGCCCTGGTATAGTGGTCACGTACAGAGGCTACTCCGTATTCACTGAAAATGTGTCGTGAAAAATTCTTTGTTGCTGATTAAGCTTTTCCATGATATTATATAATTCTTTCCAGACGTAAAAAACTACTAAAAATTAAAGCTTACTTTATATTAATGGAGAAAATACTTCAATTGTAAAAAAAAAAATAAGTAAAAGGCCGAAAGCAGTTATCTCTATTGGCAATGAAGATCTTTCAAAAGCATGTAAAATTATACTTTCTCGAATAATGTTGCTTTAGTCGCATGATTTTGCCATTTTGTAATGAATGGAGTCGGATTTGTTTTTGATTATTTTTTTTTTCTAGTTTTTCTAATATTAACATACTACCTTTATGGGCTATGGCAAACATTCTTCCTATCTTCCAGCCTCTAATTTCAAACGCCATTTCGCTAGACGATCTGTCATTATATTCAGCTGGGAAACCCACAATTCGTTTTTTCTCTCTATCGGCAACACAAAGAAGATCTCTTTCTTCAACATAAACTAGACTGTGGGGAATCAAGAAGCTGCCAAAACCTTTAACAAAGAAATAATTAAGAAATAATAAACTTGTCAGTGTAACAAAGTAAAAAAAAAATAATATATATATTTTTTTTAAATACTTTTTAGTGTTTATGTTCACTAATCAGAAACCTTCCTATTCTTCTTTCGGATTCGTTAACTTCCACATGTTACAAACAATTACAGGTTTATCAGAAAGATAAGTTATATATAGGAAAAAGAAAAACCTCCATATTTTAGACATTGAATTCTAATGAATTATTCGTTTACTTGCCTTCAACTTTTGTCCATTGATTGAGAAACGTCCCAGTGGAAGAATATTTAATAATTCTGCTGTTACAATACCTATAAAAATCAAAATACTTCAACAATGTAATCATAAATGTAGACATTTATAAAGCCGAGGCTAAATTAGAATTCACAAATCTAAATATGATGAGTACTGCCAAGGTACAATTCACTTATTCACTTATTGGCACTTCACAGACTTAAGTTTTATTTAATATTGATTATTTGGAATATAATATTTTTGTGTGCTGTGGATTAATTACTTTTTATTACTTTTGCATACATAATAAAGGGAAATAATATGAAGCCCTTTTCTAAAATGACTGTAGAATAGAAAGAAACGAGTACATCTATAAAATGTATGGTGGCATTGATTTAGTGAAGAAATAAAATTGATAAGTAGCAAGATATGAATTCATGTTAAAATTATAAAATAACAGAACGATTATTTTTTAGCATTATCTCCTACCAAGATGAGTGATATCGAAAATTGGAGTGGAAGATTTAGCTTATGGAAAATTAAGTATCAAAATAATAACTCCTATTTACTCCTGTGATTCAAATACAATGTTACATTACCATACAAAGCTGGCACATATCATTTTCAATTTCCTAGCAGAAATGCTCCACTTGCTTACAATTTGAGCCGTATTTCATATAGTCATATTGGCAATGGTAATATTTCATCCATTCTAAAAAGATAGTTACCGCTTCTTACAATTCCATAGTCTAGCTTTCAGTAATGCGGATATGCTATGAACAGATGGAAGTCAGGAGATTAGGAGATCATCATCATCTTATTCATATGATGATACACGAAGACGTTTGAAAGCAATACTTTCTCTTCTTCATTGAAATATTTTTATTTTTTAAATTCATTTGCTTCAACTTAGTTTCTATCTCCATTAGCGTATTACTTTTCTTAAGAATAAATTTTCTTTTTTCAACTTCAAGCTGCTTCTTCATTTTTACATTTTGCATTGTAATAGGTGTGAAGTAATGATGATTCCTTCCATTTAACTAGAGTCTACTTTGGTATTACTTACAGTTCTTTTCTTCAGGTAAATTTAGATTCAAGTCATCCTTATGAAGTCAGGTTTTCTAAATGCGTCGTATCTGTTATACCGACGAAGCGTGGTATATCCTGCAGCTACAAGGCGTCGTATCTCCCATAAAGTATAAGAGACATGGCGGAGCCGTTGCTCTTTGCATAAAATTTTCTGCAACTTTGTGGGCTGCATTTTTTTAATGTTAAAACAAAAACAAAAATAATTAATTTAGCGGTCTTTTTAACATAGTATAAATTTAAGTATCGAGCGTCAAACTTAAGATACTCAACATATCACATTTGGTAGAATATAAGAATAAAAACAAAGAAACAATTCGCTCAAGAACAAAAACTTTACAGATCATACTTCATCCACGGAAGTTTAGTCATTAGCATTTAAAGATACACAAACCAGCATTTTATTAGTTTCTTCCTTATAAAAGATACATTTTTCATGGAATGAGGAAAAGAATAACTGAAAATTAGACTTTTCACAAAATTAAACTGTCTTATTTTTTTTTTAAGAACTAGATTTAAGTTAATGATAATTTTCTTGTAATGAAACTATCGTCGAAATGTAATTTTCAGAGCTTAAATCACAAGTATATAATCAGAAAGTTGAACCCAAATAATTAATAAAGATCTGAATCTTAATTAATTATTGAACAGATTTGTCGAGTAGCAACAGAAATTACAGTTTGTTTTTATGATTTTGTGTGTTCATATTTCAATGTTTGTTTGTTTAGTTTTACTGCCGGAAACCAAGAGCCATTTACTTTTTGTGATTACATTCCTTAAATTCCAGTTACTTAGGAGAAATTAGGAATATATAGCAGCATCATGAGTTTTAAATCTTTTCAGCATCCCAAGTCGATCAGTGAGATAGATCAAAAGATTTTAAACTCTTTTTTGATGCCCTTTATGACTATAGTAAAACTTCTCATTAGCATCACCTACTTAATTCCTTTGCCCAATTACATTCGGGTAAATGTGGAATTTTCATAAGCACTTCTAAATGTAAAAGCGTCGTAATTTTTCAGTCAGATCTCTGGTGTTTCTCAAAAGATTTGAAAGCCTCCCTGATGTCATTTCTGACTATGGTAAAACTTCTGGCTCATAACGACTTCACCAAATAAATCCGAAGTCACTAAGTTATTATAAGTACATTTAAATTTCTTGACACTAGATGATTAACATTGACCTTAGTGCTTGTCTTCCTTCTAATAAATCTTCGTAATAATTCATTTTAAATATTGCTGTCATTGTTATGGAGATCTTTCAATAAAAACAAAGCAAGCATTTAACGTTTTTTTTTCTTTCTTTTTGAGAGTTATCTCAAGTAATTTAAAATGGATTATAATTTCCTTTGACCAGTTATCTTAGAATAAATGAGAAATTTCTTATGTGCTCCCCAACTAGAAGGGTCATGGGTTTGAAATCTTTTAAACATCCCAGGTAGAATTGTGGGATAGCTCCAAAGATTTTAAATCTCTCCCCAACGTTATTTGTGACTATAACAAAAACTTCTTCTGGCTGTTTCACCAGTAATTGTTACCAAATTAATTCGTTAGTTACTAACTCACTTATGTTCGGTATTCACTTTAGTGTAAAATAGAATTTTGCTTATGCACTTCTCATCGTAAATCTCCTCATAATTTCTGGACCTATTCGTTTCGACAGCAAGTTATAGCAGTCCGATGCTATAACATTCAATGCTCTAACATATAACAAAAATTAGGCATTTTTACAGCGGAACTTCTTCCATGACTGTAGGCTATATTTTCGAATTCTTCAATGGATACTAGTTTATAAGTCACTCATTTATAAATCATGAATCATCAGACACCAAAGTCTGAAGACTGTACGTTTTATCAAGGCTGTTGATTCTCCCTGGTTGAACTTTCCACTTAAATTCAGAGAATTTTCTCACTGAATTTAAGTATATTTAAGGTCAAGTGAAAGGTTCTTATGTGGAACATTTCGAATGCATGATCTACTTCGAAATAATTTGTTTCATTATATTAAGAAGAAATTTAAATTTCCCCTCATTTTTTTTTTCCAATGGACAGTTCCTTCAAAACTGCTTTAGGTTTTAAAGAACATTGATGATAAAACTTAATTAAATATTTGATTAAATATTTTAATAAAATTCAAAACAAATTGAAGCTAGTCCCTCAAATTATTATTTCACAGCATTTATATTATTTGTACAGTATTAACAATACCCTTTGCTTCGATAATTTAATTTTAAGCTTTGTACATAAATTGTACAGATGTTATCCTAATTTAACTAAGGAGAATTTAAGAGAGATGTCTATAAAATCTTAACATAAAAAAAAATTCTCTAATTTAAAACTTATTTAAAAAGCTTATGCTTCCTCTGTCTCTTTTTCGCTGACAGTCTTTAATAAAAACCTGATTAATGTATTTCTTAAGATATTCTATTAAAATATAAAAATGATCTTCATTTAAGAATTTTAAACGCAGTTATAATATATTTAAGCTTGATATACAATAATTCTGACTATATATATAAATCATTATGTATAGTCCATTATATATATACCACTGTATATTTCTGACTATATATAAATCATTTTTTTTGGATAATTAAAAAAAAAAAATAATATAATTTTAAGCTTCCAGACGTAGTAAAGATCAGCTTACCCGTCGCTCACGAAAAATTCTCCCGAACTTGCCACAGCTACTTGGGTTGGTTTACAAAAATGATTTGGATCATCTCCGGGAATAAATGCTTCTCCGAGTGTCAAGGCAGGTTCTTCCGAATTAGGAGGAATCATAAATATCTAAATATAAAATTAAATCTGTTACACAGTAATTTCAAAAAGAAACAAAGACTTATTTTTAGGAATAATTCTCCACCTTATTACAATAAACTCAAATCAGATATATATCACATATACAGGGCTGTCGCGTGGTTTGTTGGCGCCCGGGGCAAGATTTCGTCAGCCCCCCCCCCCCAACTCAATCCCACCCAGGGCCCGTAGGCACTTGATATTTGCGGCCCCGCCCCCATCCCGAAAATCTACAACAAAGAAAAAAAAAACGGAATCTCCACTTTAAAAAAAAAAAAACCCAGAATCTCCGTGGTTTTATTCGCGCCCCCCTGGCCGCGGCGCCCAGGGCGATCGCCCCGCCCACGCGACGGCTCTGCACATATGTTTTAAAATTAACTTTATTGAATCCTCTTCTTAACAGTTGACTCGCGATAATCCGACATTTGACAGTCCGACACGCTCGGTAGTCCGACGCCGCGTCGGATGACGTCACTGCTCTTGCTGCAGATACAAACATATGTATGCATTTTTATTTTTTATTTTAACACATAAAATTATATTTTACATTATATACTGTAATTTTATTTTTTAAGACATAAATACAGTAATAAATTAGTATTACATACATACGTATTCATTTGTGTACAACTATGCCTAATTGAGTTTTTTTTTTAATTCCTCAACGGCCGTAAAATATGTCCTCAATATGTATTGTAACAATATACGTACTGTAGTACTGTAAATACATAACAACTTAAATTTTCTTGCCTTAGAAGTCAAAATTCAGTTTTAAAAAATCAACTTTTGGTAATCCGACATTTTTGATGATCCGACACTCTCTCGGTCCCGTAACTGTCGGATTATCGCGAGTCAACTGTATATACAATATTTCGACTAAATTGATTTACCAGACTTCTTAAGGTTTTACAATAATAAGCCTACCATTGCCTTTTCAAAACAAAGAAGTTATACAATCAGATAATAAAATAACATGCAATATCCTGTAGAGATGGGACAATTCTTAATTATTTCCACTATTATTTTCATTATTCCCTACGATTTTCTGAAAAACTTCCAGAGTATAATCATTTATTTTCGCATCTTGATTTCTATTCATGCTTTTAAAGCTATCAATCATGCATACCTCAATTATGAAATGAGATTTCTCGTCCTTTATGCGAAATAAATCTTTTATCAAGGGATCCGAATTAAGAGCAGATGTTAGCCCAATAAGATATATATCTTTCCTGATTTACATAAGCGTGGGGCGTGCTCTTTCAGGTGTTCCTTAAATGTGCTACCAGTATTTCCAAAATACCTCTAGTTACAGTCCCTACACTATAACTCGTATACAATATGGTTACGTCTGCTTCCTTTCTATGTAATTTTTGAATTCTCGAATTTATTATTATTAAACGAATATCCAGTTCGGTTTATTAACAGTACTGTTAAATAGACGTAGGCGTAATGAGGTCGAAAAAGATACCAAAAGTTTCCAAAGAGTCTTGGAAATTTTATAGAAAGTAATTTATATGCTTCCTTTCTATATTAATTTTATGGGTATAGTTACGAGGTACAGTGTAGTGACTGTAACTAGAGGTATTTTCGAAATACTGGTAGCACATTTAAGGAAGACCTCAAAGAGCACACCCAAGTATGTAAATGAGAAAAGAGATATATCTGATTGGGCAGAGCACTGCCTAACATCTGCTCATAATTCGGATCCCTTGAAGAATGTTTTATTTCGCATAAAGGACGAGAAATCTCGTTTCATAATTGAGTCATGCATGATTAGAAACTTTAAATGCAAACTTTAAATAGAAATCAAGGTGTGAAAATAAATGATTATGTTCTGGAAGTTCTTCAGAAAATCGTAGATATTCTCTACGAGAATAATAATGAAAATAATGAAAATAATTAAGAACTGTCACGTCTCGATACATGTTATTTGGTTATTATCTGATTGTATAACTTCTGTTTTGAAAAGGCTTCTTTCGTGGAATAGGCAAGGTAGGAAGGTTTATTATTGTAAAACCTGAAGAAGACTGGTAAATCAATACAATCGAAATAATGTATATATTATTACGAAGAGGATTCAATGAAGTTAATTTTAATCCTAAAGAAAGTTTAACGTGCATAAATGTAATATGAAAAGAGTAAGAAA
>JAFIDM010009631.1:173047585-173057871 GCA_023159025.1 Thereuonema tuberculata
AACAACTCTTACGAATTTGTGCAGTTTCAGATGTTTCTTACTCTTTTAATTTTAATCCTCCACCTTGTTTTTCTTTCTTTCCGTAATATGTTGTTTAGTTCTTGTAATACTTGTCCTAATATATTTTTTTTTGGATGGTTTTGATTTATTTTTTCTTAGGAAGAAGGCAATTCGTGAGTGGTAGTAATAACTAGCATATTGAAAGTTTCTTTAATGCATATATGCTCAAAACTATTATTTTGTTTTGTAAAAGCTTAAAGAATGCTGAGATGTTTTATTTGCTTAAAATTGCAGAATACAAGACGGCAGCTGAATTTCTGGTATACCACTGATTGGTCAAATTTCAAATTTACAGTGGCATATTAAGAATCTTCAAATAACATCATCTACAAGGTTAAAAAGTTGTTAATGTCAATTTCCTCAACCGTGAATCATATATCACTCATTATTTAAAAAGGAATTTAAAAAAGAACAACAATGAAAATCATTGAGTTTTCCATCAGGATATCAAGTTTCTTTTAATTGTCTTAGGCAAATTTCAATAAATATGTTAATGTTAGCGTAAACTGAACAATTAGTAAGTGTAAATTAATAAATTACTGCTAATAAATACTGTGGATCCTTAGCCATTTTTAGGACTACTGAACATTATGCTCTTGTTAAATGTTAATTTTTTTTACTTTTAATCTCTTAGATTATACCTAAGATAAGTAAAGCCCATTGCACATGGATCCGAAAATCGATCGGTCGGATCCATGTGCAATGGGCTTAAGGGGAGCGTTTGATACCAAAATTATCGTATTGAAATGAAAAAAGGTAAGGTGAATGAGGGTGTTTTGGAACACAATTTACGTATAGGGTGATTCAGTCCAAAATTTACATATTCAAAACAACCTCATTCACCTTACCTTTTTTCATTTCAATATGATAATTTTGGTCTCAAATGCTCCACTTAAGCCCATTAGACATGGATCCGTCCGATCGATTTTCGGATCCATGTGCAATGGGCTTTAGAGACTTTAATCGGTGATCAATTTCCAGTTTCTCAAATTTCCCAAATTTCCAGTTTTTATTAATTTCTAAAATTTTAGTCTTTATTATTGTCTTAGAAATGCTTTAAAATAAAAAAAAAAAAGAAATATCTTATTAAGAAGTTATATTATAATTTAAAAAATAATAAAGTTAAGTATTCCACTATAGGCCTATGCAGTCCCTTGGGATCGCACAAGATAAGATTCCCGGAGTTTCGTGACCAATGGGAGTTTGAAGTTGGCTAATCCGTCCGACGCCCGCCCGCCTGTAATCATCGGGAAAGAAACCCGGTTCGCATTCTTCAGAGGGCTGGGTGGACCCTAGGACCCGTCTGGAGGAGAATTCAGCTTGGAAAAATCCCCGACCCCGGCTACTCCAATCCGCAATCAAAAGTTTTCCACTTGGCAAACCGGACCCACTTAATAACGTAATATTTTATTAAGAAATAATTTCTTTTTTCATTATGTAACAAATTTAAAACAAATTTTACAATTTTTTTTTACAAAATTTGATAACAATCACCATTCGGAATATAATTCCTTTAATAAATACCACTACCGACAAGCTTGATCAGTAAAAGACTAACATCAAGACAATATTTAGCTAAAAATGTAAACCGACCTGATGCAGAGCTACATCTGTCACCCATAGATTTCCTCTTTGATCTATTGTTAACCCATGAGGCATATAAAACCTGAAAATAAAAAATATAATAGTAATGCCGGAATCTTTCATGAATTATTACATATAAAAATTTGCTCGAGAATACATTATTTCACAATCACGGTTTTTATTTATGTTTCAGAAAGGCTATTAATTTATAATTTCCATTGATTGTAGAATATGATGGAAAATTTATGGTTAAAAATAATGGTTTTGGAAGTATAAATGCTTAGTTTTTATTATTAAAACTAAATATTAATAATAAAAAACGTCATTAGATGTCAATAATTTCTTAAAAGATTTAAAAAAAAATGATGATGAAACACTTCTGAAAAAAAATGTTGATATGTCACTGGGTAAAATCTAACAATTTTAATTTTATTTCCAATAGATCCTGATATCTTGCATATGAAATACGTTTATTTTTTTACTTACTGTAATTTTACTTAAAAGATAATGTAAATGTAGTTCTTTTGTTTTCTTTTTTTGTAATAAGCTAATTTGTGATTTTATTCTTCTCTCCCGCTGGAGGGCGCTGTATGGGTTGTTTAATTAAAGCCCTGGTAATATAGGGCTTTATGTTTAATGATTTGCTATGTGGATGGGATCTAAATGCAGTTGCTTGTTTTTAAAAGGAAGACACTCGTTTCTGGAGTCATCTTTAATAACCATCCATTGAAACCTATGGTAACAAAAGCCACTTCTCACTTCAATTATACCTTTATTTATCAACTATCACCAATAAATAAATTATATACGTTTCTTCTATAGACATACTATCTATTTTAATGATTGCTTTCTTTTCAACAAACAATAGTTTATCAAAATAAATCATTTATTTTTAATCCTTGCTTTATAATGCCAATTAGATGTAAACAACGACTCATTTAAAACAGAAAAACCTCAATAACATTATTTTTTTTTAGAAATCTTAATTCTTTTATTATCATAGATCATCTTATGTCTGTAGCTTACAAATATTTTTAATGTACATTTTTATTAATATTTTTAACACATGCAAACACATTTTAAAACTTTTGTATTCAGAAAAAAAAAGAAAGTATTATTATAAATAATTTTTAATTCCTTTATTACAAAATAATTTTATCAAAGGTGACTCGAAATTACAAAGGAAGTTCGTAGTAAGTGAAACAACCTAGAAATGTTTTGCTTATTACTATCTTAATAAATTACCCAATGTGTATGTGAGGATAATGCCATTTTTTAGCTTGAATTTTTGTTTACATTTTTATACGATTTTATAAAAGAAAAAAAAAAAAAGATTACAGTTGAATAGTAAAAATCAATAAATAAATGGAAAAAAATAAAAAAAAGTAAAGTAATATACAGAAAAAAGGTGTTTTTCTGATAAAAGAGTTCTCTCATAATTCAGATTAATTTGTTTTCAAGAACTTAAATAATTTCTTTCTCTCTTTTTTTTTTCCCTACTTATCTGCTATAATTTTAATTGAAAAATATTGTTATATTTATATTCGCATTTTATTATTGTGTGTGTGCTAGAATTTATTACTTCCGATTATTATTTTTTTATCTTCATATATAAATAATAATATAATTCTATTATAAAATTGTACGTAGAATTTCAAACTACATACCGCTTTTTACTTTCATTGCTATATAATCCTCAGATATATATTGAGTAATATTATTGAGTCAATATATAGAGTAATTTATTAAGGTAGTTAATAAATAGTACTTTATTTTGTTTAGTACGAACTTCCTTTGTAATTTACTTTTGTAATTTCGAATTTTACAAAGGAAGTTCGTAATAAACAAATTTAGAAAGTGTTATTAAGTGTATCTTAATAAATTACCCAATATACTGTATATTCTCTCCTTTTTAGAATTAAGTATTTTTATAATTAAAAATTAAAAATTACCTAGCACAATAATAATAATAATAATAATAATAATTTTCCTTTATTTTGAATACAGAAGTTTTAAAATTAGATTGCAGAAATGTTAAAATATTAATAAAAATGTAGAATTAAAAATATTGATAAACTACAGACAAATAAGACTTCAGATACACGTGGATATCCGTTTCAGGTTTTTTCATCATGACGCAAAGAATAAAAACATTCTCTGACCATTACCTAGGAATCCAACTATGTAATCATTTCGTAAAAATTTTCACGGGAAATACAACGTAAATGGCATATTTTAAAAGATGAATGATGTATCGGTAAAACAAATCCTCCCTTAAATATGTTTGTGGTATGAATATTCTGAATGTTAAAAGTTAGTGATTAAACTTTGCGTCCATTATTTTAACAAATGTAATAAATATTATTATTCATTTGATAATTAAAATTTGATATTTATGAAGTTTATTATAATCATTACATCTAATTAGATTTCTATTTGTTTAGATCAGTTGAAGCTATTTAATGTAAGCTCCCAATCCATGTGCTCTTTATTCATTCAAACAATAATGCACTGATGTACAAGTGTCATTACAGATGTTAACAGTTTATTATGTAGCATCCCGTAGATCAAATGAAGGACCTATTTGCATTGGAGTTTTCTTTATATTGTGTGAAACTCTAATGCACTGATGTACAGCAAACATTTCACATTTAGGAGTTCAGTTATATAAATTTAAACTTGAATGTATGTAGGTAAGTTTAAAAACTAAACAAATAGTGAAGTTTAATGACCTCATTTTACAGACCGTGTGAGTCTCTTCAGAGACAGTGGAGGTTTAGACCCCAACAATTCCGCAGCCATCAGGCTGAAGTTGGGATTGGTTGGTCAATTTCCCGCCTTCCCGCCTTTAACTCCGGTCCCCATTTTACAGAGAGCCAGATGAACCCTACACCCGTCTGAAGGAGAAACAGCCAGAGAAAAATCCCAGAGTTCAGCCGGGAATTGAACCCGGATTCTCCAGCCGAGCTCCTAGGAACACAGGACCCACGTTTCTCAAACTAAGCTTTTTACCAAAGTTTCAAACCTTACGGATAAGAAGACTGGAAGATTGCTTATTTATAGATAAAGAATAAACATATAAACAAAGATAGACTCTTTGAAAAAATAAAAAAGAATTTTAAGTAACAACATAAGCCAATATAACTTCAATGAATGCTTTTTGTTTGTAAAACATTCATTGAAGTTATATTGGCTTATGTTGTTCCTTAAAATTCTGTAAGATAAATAAATGAACAGGAAAATAGATATTATTACAACATTCTACAAGGCTTTGGAATCGATTTTCGAATGTAGGACGTATTAACATCTGTTCTTGGTCTGAGGAAATTCATACTAAAAAAATTGAATCAGTAGGTGGTTGTATGAAATGAAATAAACAAAATAAAATTGGCAGTACTTAATTTTTCAATGTTAAAAAAAATAATATTTTTTTTAATTATTGTTTTGATCATTCTTCATTGAGAAATTTAAAGATATTGTGGAAAATTTACTAGTTTTTAACCATATGCACGTTTCTGTTATTTAAAAAAAAAATTCTTAATAATATTTCTTTTTTTTTTTTAATAAATTATATGAATATTTTAAATGAAATGATTAGTTTCATATAGCCAATAAACGTGTAACACTCTCGTTATGTACATTTGAATTTGTATATTTTAAATATTTGTCTATTTTATATTTGTATATTTGTAATTTGAATGTATGAACAAGAAGAATAAAAGTGCTGATGGAATTCTTTACTGTCTACTTTCGCTTAAAAGTTGAATGCTTACCTGATCGAATCAGTTACTGTTAGCATTAGATAATTAATAAAATAGGCTTGAAATTATTAGTCTACATTATCTGATTCATCGCTTCATCCTTGCTGGATTTGAACTCTGTATCTCTTATTAATATTAAGGCTTATGGGGTTTTATAAAGTAGTCATCAAACTCTTTTATGAACGTAATTTTTTTATTGTATTTTCTTATTCTTTAATTCTTATCATTATCCGAAGTTAAAAAGCTTTCTCTTGTAACATTAAAATTTAATATACTTAATTTAATATGAACATTTTTTTAATTTAATAATTGGTGTTAAAATATCAACAAACACATCGCAATACTAGTATCATTATAAAGGGTGAGTTTCAAAATAAAAAAAAAAAAAATAGAAAACAGAGAGAGAGAGAGAGAGCACTGACTCATATACACTTTTTATTATTATTATTTTTTTATACACTTTCCGCTTGCTTCAGCTGTCCTCATGCTCCTTTTTTACATCATCTCTGTCCATTTTCAGCTAACCATTTGTCCTCTTCACTGCCTCCTCCGCTGTCAGTTACCTATCACCTTCATATCTCATTACACATCCTTTCCCTTCACTTACCTTTTCCATTTGGAATAAACTGACACTTTCTTACACCATGATATTAAAAGAATATTAATTATCTCTCCTTTGCTAAAAAAAAACATGAAAATACTTTCATAATTCAATTTATATCCAATTTATTATCATTTTTGCCTTCTCTCGTCAACAGTTTAATTTACATTTTTTATTTCGGAATCGCAAAATTCAGAATTGAATCGAAAATAGTTGAACATTTTTTTGAAGTACGCATTAGCTTGACTTAAAATACTTTTCTGTCCTAAATATTAATATTAAAATAATTAAGGATTTAACATCTTTCTATTTAATGATCAAGAAATAGTTAGTAATAGAGAAGTTTACTTTTACTGTTTATTATTATTATTATTAAGCTTAGGAGGTACTAATTTTTAAAAATGTTCTTGAAGAAATTTACTGAGCAAATTTTAAAATGTCCCCATCAGGTTAAATTTTGGTGAGACTCAATTAACATAGATAAGAATAATTTAAGCTACAGCCTTAGAAATGCATTCTAAAACACACGAAAATGAGAAGCAGCTGTTACGATATAGAAATCATTGATTTTTATTACCTTTTCTTGCCTCTTGCTTCCAAAATTTTGCCGGTTTCACGGTCGAGTTTTAAGATTGTTGCATCAGCTATTGGGCCTTTATCAGCTTGAGTGTAGTAATTAGTCCAATTAAATGAACTGCAAATAAACAAATAAAACAGAAAAAGTCATTAATCTGCATTGCGAATTTCTGCATAACAAAGAATTTATCGTCTTATGCTGCGTAACTATAAACACTATTATAAACTATATATTTATGCAACAAAACCTACTGTCATTCAAGTGTAATGTAATTCAGCAATTCATTACTGAAAATTAACATTGTGTGATACAAGAAACGAAGGAGTTAGAAAATGGAAACTGACAAGCGGAAAGTAATGTACTAGCAAAACATGGCTGTAACATGAATTTAGAAGTTTAATCTAATTCATTTTAATTTTTTTTTTAACATAAATAGAATAAAAGCGATGATTAACGAAAGGATAAGCCGTAGTTATTGCATTGGATCGATAGTTCTCTATATCTAACTTCCGCTTTCTTTATTAACATTCATTTTGTCGTTTGTCAATCTTTAATTTAATCAGATAAAACAGCATTTTTTTTAAAAGCTACTTTTCAAAATGTTCTAGTTCTCTTCATTAAAATGTCAGATTACACGGTAGTACATTGATTGCTAATCTTGCTAGGCTGACAGTTGTGCCTCACTTTGCGAATATATTTGCAAATGAACATGTAAATTTGATCCTGTTGTTGTTACTTTATTGAATTCAATTCCCTCCCAAAAATAATAACAATTAGATTCATTAAAGCTATAATAAATGCAAAAAATGTTCGATCATCATTATCTAAATAGCATAATTCGCTAAGTTCAACCATCACAGTAACATTACCATCAGTGCAATCAATTTAATTAGCATTCAACATTATTGAAACTGTTATCTTAATTCATTAAACTAATTACAAATGCTCATATTTGGAAGCAGATCTCTTGTCTAGAAATAGAAAATAATTCATCCAAGCCTTCGCAAATATTCTGATGGCGAAAAAAATTAATATCTGACTAAAGTCCTTCAAATAGTCCTTTGTTGTAAAATTCTGTGACGTTCACATTGAGTAAAAAAAATATGGAATTTAGATGGTAGCTCAGACACACTTTCTTCATAAAAGATCATTTATCTCATTTTTATTGTACAATGGAGGACTGGCCTTAAGAAGATGCTAGTATTAAATTGCCATCGATCATCTAGTCTACATTGTGTTCGAAAATGTCTTTGATGTAAGAGGTAATGAGGCCGATTGTCCCAGAGTCTGATTTTGTCTGTATCAAAATCTGAATCATTCTTAATCTCACCTTAAAGGTTACACTTAAAAAAAAAAAAAAAAAATAACAAAGAAAAAATACTTAAATGAAGACCACGGGATGCCTCAACTACCTGATCTGAGCAGTGGTTTCCAAACTCAGATGGGAACGAAATCATGATAGAAATGTATTTAGATAATAAAGTTTTTCTATCAATTCTGGAAATTAGATGAATTAAGATTTCAATTAATATTTACAATATTAAAAAAAAATAAAACAACGGAATATTTTGAGAATTTTTTTTTTTTGTCATATCAAAAATTTTAGAATAAGTTAGAAATAATTCAAATAATAAGAATTAAATGAATTAAGATGGTATTTATAACTTCATTTTAACATAAACTTTTATTTACAAACGCTGAAAGAATAAATTCACTTATAAGGTAGATATGGCAAATATCGCCATCTTAACTTTCGTCGATTTCTAGGTGTTGAATTTATTTATTTATTTATTTATTTGTTTTTTATTTTAACAAATAATGTTAAAATGTTCTTCCTCTAGAACAGTAGAAATTTTCATATAAAAATAAAAAGAAAGATTGCCAACTGACAAAACACTAACACCTCTGCTTGCACTTTCTTTAACAAAAAAAAAAAAAAAAATAGAAAAAAAGAATGGCGATAAACAAACTAGAATAATGATGTAAATATCTTAATGCTGCTTTGAATTAAATTTTAAAAAATGCAAAATATGAAAATAATTATTGCTGTATTCAATGTGAAATTACCCAATTTTACATTATATGGTTGCTTGGCCATTTTATTATTTTTTCTATGTTTTCACTGTAGGTGTTCCGACTAGTGACTAGCCCTAAACCATTTTTATATTTTCTCTATCTCTTGGATCCATCTTGGATTTTTTTTCCTCAATCGTTTTGGAAAAAAGGCCACTATGTGGTCTCTATGAAAGATAGAATATTCCAGTTTTCACTGCCTTAAAGAAGAAATTCTAGCCTTCAATTCAGAAAATGTACAAATATGTTACAAAGAGATTTGGCAAGCAAGACTTTAATTGGCTTGAATTTAGCCATCCAAATCAGCAAAAATCGCCATTTTTAAAGTGCTATAATAAGAAAAGGGAGTGACAAAAAGCTTGGCAATTTTTTTTCCCGAGAACTTTGGCTGGAAGTATTATCAGTCATGGAAAAGTGAACTCTGTCTGGAGTTGATCCTGTGTTTTTTTTTTTTTTTTTTCTTCAAATTGGCGAAATTTTGAAAAATTACAAACCTTGGTCGAAAAATATTTCGAAACGGGTAGCAGTTAAAATTTTAAAATTTTGCCCATGTAGAATATACTAATCCAGTACCGAGCAAAACCGCCAACTTTCAGTTTGTGGCTCGCCTCGGTGTCCATGTTACAGACTGTCAAATATTTTGAAAATGGCAATTAAATGACTTTATTTAGTGTTTTACTTTCTCTTTCAAGGAGACAACATACCTTGCATATGGCACGGAATTTCATCCCTTTTGTGAGATGAAGGTATACATGAAATACTTCAAAAGCACATGTAGGTTTGGGATTTCGGGATATTAGACGTTGCTTTTATTGGATTTCCTGTAATAGCTAAAATTGTAATATTTTGTCCACATATACTACTCCAGTACAAGCAAAACCAACAAGTTTCAGTTTGTGGTTCGTCTCGGTATCCATGTTAATGACTGTCAAATATTTAAAAAAAATGCTATGAAAGAATTGCTTAGAATACGAGAGCTCTTCATTGTAGTCGGCTATAGTTCAGAAGGTAACCCCTTCTGTGTTCAAACTCCTGAGATCAAATCAGATATATGTTTGTTTGTTTTTTCTTCGGTTAATTTTTTCATTTTTTTTCTATCTTAGTTTTTTAGTTTTTCCAATTATTTTTTGCAAATTTTATTTTATTGTTTTTCTTATTATTTTTATTCTTTCTGGCTTACATTAGTAATGCCACTAGAAATTTTAAATATTATCCACTTTAATTAGAAGATAAAGAAAAATGTTACTTTATTTTTATGAGTTTATTATTTATACAAATGACCAATATCATTTACTTTTATTTACTTTCTTCTTTTGCTTTCATCTTCGTTTCCGCTTCATCCTTTGTTTTTCTTTTTCATTGTGTTAATGCATTTTCTTTGTTCTTACATTAAGAAAATTAAAGGGATTATTAATTACATATTCTAATCGCATTTTTTTCTGGGTTATATTAATAATATGAGTAATAAAAAAAATATATTAATATAATTAAAAAAAAAGCAAAGGATGAAGAAAAACTATGAAGAAATAAAACGAAGAAGAAATTAAACGATGATAAATTTAACGTGCGTGGAAACATTTCACAAGTAATAAAAAGGGATAAAAACGCACAACAAATAAAATCACTGAGC
>JAFIDM010009631.1:173058271-173078963 GCA_023159025.1 Thereuonema tuberculata
GCTCAGTGATTTTATTTGTTGTGCGTTTTTATCCCTTTTTATTACTTAAGAAATTAAACGATATTTATATAAATAATAGTCCTATAAATAAAAGTAACATTTTACTTTATCGTCTAATTAAGAGGATAATATTTAAAACTTCTAGTCGCAATTCTAACGTAAGTCAGAAAGAACAAAAATAATATGTAAAAAGTAAATTAATCTATATTACTAAAATCTTTTATTTCTCTGTATATCTGTCTGTTCGGCGCAATTTTCTGTGCGAATGGAAAATAGAAATAATTTTTACAATGAAATTTCCGCGACGGGAATTGAACCTCCAACCTTCTGATCCGAAGTCGGATGTGTTATGCATTAGGCCATAGGGACTACAACCCTTTCCATAATGTTTTTTGACTTATATCTCCGCAATTGTTGTGTTGTTGTTGTGCCCCAATGTTAGTGCAACAATGGAAAACGGTTTTTCATTTTTTATTGTCACGAGGAAGTCGACAAATTCAAAATGAGCATTATTAAACTTCAAAATGTTGCGTTAACTGCTTTCTTTGGAATCGAGTTTTGTTAGATTATCTTAACTTTTATTTTCTTCTTATTATTACTTTTAATAATTGAACTGTACCTTATTAATATATTTTTGTAAAAACAACTAAACTTATTGATTCACGTGTTTTTGAAATTTGTTTAAGCTTCCAACTATTTTGTTTTGTTGTACTTATTCCAATTTTATTATGCTTGAAAAAGAGATGGCTTGAAAAGAGTCTTCAAAACTTCAAAATGTTGCTTTAACCCCTTTCATTGGAATCGATTATTCTTATATAAACCATCGTTTTATCATCGATAATCAATTAGTATCGAAATGGACAACGAGAGAAAGGATGAGATCTTTTCAAAGAACTGTTAATAGTATCGTAATCTCGGCCATTCTTGACTACAGGTAAAATTTGTCTGAAGTCTCCACCAAAGAGGAAAATTTGTCTAGATTCACAAGTCATCAGAATTTGGTTATCTTCACTCGAAAGAATAGTCACAATCAATTCGTCGCCAGGAGTATCGTATATAAGCTATGATCTTCATTTAACATCTATATCAACCAACGTCCATCTAAATAAATCTCTTCTTCAAATATCTATAACGAACAATCTGTACACGGGAGATGGCCTAGTACTGTATAAGGAAAAAGAAAAACAAAGCCAAGATAGAAAAAGAAGAAGAAAAAAATCAATTATGAAGAATAAAAAAAAAAAAGCATACAGCTGTTTTGATCCCAGAATCTTGACCACATCACTCCAACATATCATTTGAGCTATCGCTAACTACAACAGACCTCTAGCATTCCTAGCATTTTAGCTATTACAGGAAATCCAATGAAAACAACGTCAAATATCTCAAAATCCGTGGAGGGTTGATCACCAAACCTACATATATTTTGAAGTACTCCATATGTACTTTCATTTCCCAAAAGGGCATCAAAATCCATGATATACAGGATATGTCGTAATGATATCCTTGTTAGTTTAGAACAGTTAAAAGATTAATGAAAGTCTTTTTAATTAATGAATATATGAATAGATCATAACTTTGATGCAAAGCGAATTTTTGTAGCTCTTCTCATAGGCAAGGCAGAATGAAAATGCTCCGATATACACAGGCGTGCACGTGTAGGTTCTTTTGCAAGCAATGACATTCTAAAACAATAATATTTGCAACCAGCAAGTCAGTCTGTTGCGAACTCCAGAGAGTAATAATGTGTAATTTGTAACAGATTTATGGCGAATTTGTACATTTCCTGAAAGGCCAAAACGATCCTTATATCTTTCAAAGAAACCACACAAGGGCCTTTCTTTAAAACCTTGTAAACTAGTTTTTGCTTCTGGCGATGAAGAAAAAGAAACCTAAATCCAAGATGACAACAGATGGGGGTAAGATACAGATAGGTACTCAGTAATAGTACACCTGCGATGAAATAATAAAAAAATAATAATAAAAAGGTCAGGCATCCCATCTGGGTGTTTGACATGGAATGACCTTATTATAAGAAGTTAGAACAGTATGCTAGATTAATAATCACAATTTTATTAAAACTTCGGCACTTTTCATTTTTCATACAGTATACGAAGACCTTCTCTTCATTCTTGCAGATACAGATTCTTCAAGTATTACCTAATTTTGTACATAAGGTTAATTAGACGTAACCCATATAAACTCTGGAGTTTTGTTCAACGGTTAATTGTTTGATTTATTCCCAGAAGAGTCATTTGTTATGAATTATCAGTATGCGAGAAAAAAGTTGATGTGTCTGAGTCACTAGAACATTCAGAATAGTGTTCTGGTTTACTTGAGCTGCTGGAACAGCTGTTGCACTACAGTTTATATGTGGAGGCAGTGCTGATGGAATATCATAATACAAAATGTTATTATCTGAACGGTATTATTGAATTATGTGAATTTGAGGACAAAAGGTTCTGTAGAATCCATGCCGCTTTTTTACAATAGTGGCAATCTATTGAAATGATTTACAAGTACCTTCCTCCGATACTATCCATCTTCTTCGAGGCAAAATATGTCCTGTAGCAGACCATGTTGAAGTTTCACACACTTACCTTATAGTGTTAGAACTTAAAAGAATTTTTATTTTAAAAACTAAGAATTTTCAAGAAACTTACTCATAATTCCACACAACGTCTGCACGATGGAAAATAATGGGATGACCATCTTTATCTACAGCAACTCCAGTTACTTGACCAATTTTCAAATCTTCAACAGGCCAGTTGATAACTTCGGTTGGATTAGGATAGTTCACCTTTAAAAAAAAAGAATATAGTTGCAAATTTATTATTTCATTCTTCTTAAGTAACAAAGAATTAAGTTTCATTGTTGCTGGTATATTATTATATCTGTTTTAACCTGGATGGGAAACACAGCTATTAAAAGGAATTTTGGTTTTCGTTTTACTTTTATAACATTCTTACTATGCAGCGGAGAGAAAATAAGATTAGAACGAAAAAGCTTAAAATGCCATTTTGATTCACGTAATGTTCTGATCAAGATAACACCAAAATATTATCCTAAGCAGCTGAAATTTTAGTGCTTACATCTAGGTTATCAAAGGTAAAGTTATTGATTTTGATAGGTGTTGGACATGTAGATAACAAACTGTGGGCCAAAACACTACAAACTTATCATAAAAATAAGCTTTGTTAATTTTCAGAGGTTTACCTAATAAAGATGGAATCAGTAACTTTTCTATGATTCCGCATACTGAAGAAGATATTGTACTTGCACTTTTAGGTGATACCCTAAAAATTCAAATATTTTATTCTTAAAAGGACTTCGGTTTTGTTTTGTTTTTTGCGGAAAATATAGTTTATTTTAATATAAGCTACATTATATGCAAAAGAATAAAACTGAAAGAAAGAAAGAAACTGTGTAGAGAATACAGGAACTATAAAACTTAATTCAAGTAAATATGGAAGCCATTTTTTTTAAATGAATTCTGGGACTTCTTTACTTTAAGAAAAGAGTATTTTATTAAAACAAATTCACGTAAAAGTTAAATGTAGCATATTGGGCTACGAAACAAGAGTAGGAGACAGAAGCTTAAGCTTGTTATGTCCTATTTGAGTGCTTTGCTGCATATATGTCAACTTTTCAGTCAGAGTAGAGATCGCTATTAATCTTAGAATTAATCATGAAGAATAAAGATTATTATAAGTAGGCATGAGAAACAGATGTTTGGGATGTCACTTGTAAACACGATCTCACCATTTTAATAAAGATTATTGTCAGCATAATTATTATACTATCTTCATACAGACTCCTAGTATTAAGCAGAGATTGAAACTGCAATTCCTCGGACATCGTTTATGAGTAAATGCTGTTAAATATGTTAATGATATAAATATCGAGGATATATTTAATATTTGTTATTCATTTGTTAGCAACCTTGGGTGTTTTTGAAATGGTTAGTTTTAATTTCTTGAAATCAGTACAATACCTTGTTGACTACAGAAGGGCACTTTTTGTCCTCTATTGTAATTGTCCTCCTTCAGTTCTACCTATTCATTTACTTCAACTTTCCAGTAAATATCTTTTATATTACCCTATTTTCATAAGAAAGAAAGGTTCACTATATCAGTCAATCTGTGGTGTGTGTCTGTGTGTCTGTGAAAAAGGTGGCATTAATTACCATAGAAAAGCATGAGAACTAAAACAATCTGCTTCTATGATTCTTAAACAGTGGATATTAATTCGCTTATTAACTCTATTATTATCTGCGCGAGCTTAAATATCATTAAAAGGAGACAAGTTAAGTAAGTATTTACAAATTAAGTAACTATTATTAAATGTTTTTTTTTTTTTTCTTTTTTTTTACAAAATGAAAAATCTCTACTATTCAGCAGTAGTATAATTTAAAAATAAATAAATAAATAAAAACAGGATACTTTAAAAAATTACTTTCAGAAGTTGAAAAATAAGAATAAAACAAGAAGTTCGAAAGAACTTAATGTCTACTTTCCATAAAACGTTGCTTCTTAAAACTTCTTATTATTCTTTTTTTTTTACTAAAATTGGGAAAAGACAAATAACTAAAAGCATACATTCATTTTTCAAATTACGTATAATATGTGGTGAATGCAAAGAATATAAATTTTCCATTTTCTGAAAAATATTAATGAAATCACGTTACTGACTTAAACTATCGAAATCGGATTAATTTTAATCGTATCAAACCACGAAGTAATTAATGTATTAACTAAAAGGATTCCTATTCCTTGTTTAAGATAATAGGACAGAAAAGATAAATATTAATAGAAATTCTCATTGCATAGAGTCGACAAAAGTTTGTCGCCTTTTCACGACATTCTCTCAGCAAGGAACCACTTGGAAAAGATTTCAATACAAAACTTCGATCATCGGTGGTCCTTAAATAGGCATACTAAGTTCCAAGAAGATCCATCCAACGGTTCAGACGCACATTCACGTACAAACACAACAACACTTACTGAGTGATTTGATAAGCCTCACTTTCCTAGGAACAGCTGGTTAAAAAGCATAACCCACAATCATCACTCTTCAGAGAATAGAAATCTGGTCAAAAAATCGAGTGGGCGCTTGAATGGAACATTTTTCATTTTATTGTACTGAACCAATTCAATGAGCTTTATATCCACCCATTGCAGTTTCTTTTCGTTACAACTCTTTTTCATTATTTGGAATCATTAATAAATTCACTTTGGATTGCAAGGCAGTGTAACTAACATGTAATTATTGCAATGGTTCATCAGTGCTATGGAAATCATAGACGTTTGAATAATGTCAGAATTTTAATGTTTCTTATTTTTCCAATGTTTATTTTTAAATCAAATACCGGTATATTTTGGCGTTTCGTATTGGTTATATCTAGGTAAACTATAAACAAGAAAAATCCGATGTAATTTAGGACGTATTTAATATTTATACTTTTTAAAATTAATATTTTAAGATTTAATTACCTTTTTCTTCCAGTGATAAGTAAATTAACTACATCGATGTTAGATTTAACCTGTGAATAGAGTCATCCAATCATACGGGAATGACATTTGTAATTAAATGTAATCAAATTTAATATGCAGTGAAATGCATTTAAATAAACAATACGAGGCATGTACAAATGCTTTGCCATTTTCTCAAGTCACCTTTGCCATTTGCTGCTAAGGATAGTTTTACCTATTTCATATTGTAGTGGTATTTACTCTACTGCAAATTGCCTTTGACAAATGAAAATTTAATAATTCCTTTCATGGTAGGTTGCATTTTTTACTGAATTTTTATTCGTGCATGTTATATTTTAATTCATTTTTTGATGTTGTAGAATGAAACTTCTTTGTTGTTGTGCTATTAATGCTTTGTTTATATTACTTGTCACTTAAGAATAGACATTGGCACAGATAGGGCATTAAACTGAAATGCTTGCATAAATGAAGCGATGTTTATTTATTGCTTGAAAGCATTAATCAATATCATAAGAAAGACGTAAAAATTATTTTTTAAAAAGGAATAAAATTATAACCTACAAGCTTGCTAAATACAATTTTCAGATCCATTAGTCCTAATAACGGATGATTCATAACGAAGTATAATCTTTATTAGTAATCATAAAGACCAATATTTGTCTTATAAAAAAAAAAAACGTTTTATTTAAAATACACGCATAAGTATAGCGTGTTTCAAAAAGGAAATAATGGCTTTCGGGACAGAAATAGGTTGTTTACAGGAAAGAAAACATCATTATTTGGTAATAGTGGTTATTTCTTTGTGTTGGTGTATTTTTCTTTGAAATAACTTTTTTTTTCCCTCATAAGAAAAATAAATAAAAATCAGATTGAATTTATCAGACAAAAATAGTGATATGTAATTTGAAGTGAAATGAACAAAAATAAATTAGCTTAGAGAATGGGGTTTTGAGTCTAACATTTTATTTCATTTCGTTACAATATGTTATTTTTAAATATGTGAATCTATTTAAAAAAAAAATATTTAAAAAAAATGATTTTTAAAGACTATGAAGTACACATATACTTGCTGAGCTTGAAGTTATTTATTATAAGTTAATTGAAATTGTTTGAATCTGAAATTTATATTCTAGAGAACCCATACTACTGTAATTTCACAACTACTAATAATGAATTCATTTTTGAGTTTTTAAAGAAAGATTCAGTAGTAGTAAGAGCAGAGTATAAAGAAGAATTTCAAAATGTTATTAGATCTCAATGTGCCTGAACTAATTTTTGGGTGTTTTGAAACGGACTTGACAGTGTAAGAAGCAATGTTACTGGGTTTTTTTATTAGTATTTTTACTGTTTTTTGGGCATTATTGATTATTTTCATCCAATAATGTGAAATTGTACTCACCTGTTTTGATACTCGTTCTTGAAGCAGGTAATTAATTTCTTGGTAAAGACCTTCATCGACAGCTGTGAGAGCTCGAGCCTGAGCGCAGTGCGCCACAAACAGGACGAGCAACAGAGAGACGATCAGACAACGCATTTTCAAACCATGAGAAGGAAAATATGGCGAATAACAATAATTTCCCCCCCTTACTGACTGAAACGCAACCCCTGAAGGTCCCTATTCACTGCAAGACACGGCTACAATCCTTAATGAAAGCTCCTATCCACTGCTATGTGACGTCACTCATCTATCATTGATAAAATAACCAATGGCCGCCGTCAGTGTAACGTTGCCTAGCAACGAGTGATGTCATCATTAAAGGACTCTTTCCATCTGTTTCCTTGTTATCGATTCGAGTCTATTTTACGCCGAAACATTGCCCATTGTGTTCATTTTGCTGATTGAGAATGAAAAAATCCTTGTCCCATAAGACAAATAACGCATTTGTTTTACTAAACAAATATTAACTTGCGATATTTTAAGGATTAAAATAAAGCAGAATAATAGAGTTAAACAATAATTTATTATATATTTTTTTCAAATCACTTGAAAATAACTCGAAATAAGTAAATAGGTTCTGTAGTTATCCTTTTACTAAAATTGAATTTTAGGTTTCTTTGAGCTAGCAGTGATTTAGAAATATTTAATCCTTGCTGTCTCATCTGCAGTTGGGGAGTGGAGTTAAGGGTTCTTTCACCTCTCCGATATTAATGAAAAAGGTGGGAGTAGGACAATTTTGATTAGTTTAAGCAAGAATTAATTCAGAATAAATTTTTGATTAAATAAATTCTCTTTATGAAGTTTTTATGGCAATGAGAGGAGAATTATGTAACCAAATATTTTTAGAATAAACTACATATAGTCTACATGTATGAAGGAAAGCTAAAGTTTCCGGATTGTCTTCAAGGTTAGGCGGCACAGGAGAGGCTCACGCGATCATTAACGGAACGATACTAGCAAAAGTAACATATCAAAGGAAATTTTTATGTTAAGTAGTTTTATATTAGAGGATATATAAATCTCAAAAGTGAGAACCTTAAAAATAAATAAATAAATAAATAAATAAATAAATAAATAAATAAATAAATAAAAATCCGCTTCTTTTAAAGCAGATTTACTTTTAAAACATTTCATTTTCCAGTTTTATATCTTTTAATGATACACTCTTTATATTGTATTAGCCCAACAATGAGTGTAATAAGAATCTTCAGGTTTATCCAATGTTTGCAAATTACTCAAAATCATAATATTTTATTGTTGAATTTCTAACTTATGCCTAGAATTAAGTTATTGATTCCAACTCTGTTGTTGCTTTGGGAAGTTTTCTATCCAGGGCTTTGTGAATAGGGATTTGCTGCAGCTTCTGCATAAAACATCCTTTGGGCCTTCAGAGCCCACCAAGAACCCATTTCCAACCTGTTCTTCTTCGGTAATATTTCTAGGAAGGGAATTAACGACTTTTGTTACTTTCCAGAAATGGCTTTGTTGCTAAAGTGAACAATTTCATGGCTAAGATATGACCTTACTTTTCTCAATTTCTATTTCACATTTTGCAAAAAAACAAACAAACTTCATTTAAGTAAATTTCTAAGATTTTTTAGAAATTCGAAAAACTAAAAGACTTGAAAGTACGAGTTTTTTTTTCCCCTCAGGAAGAAAATAAATAAAAATCAGATTGAATTTGTCATACAGAAAAATAGTGATTTGTAATTTAAAGTGAAATGAAGAAAAATAAAAGAAAGATAATTAGCTTAGAAAATAGAGTTTGGGGGTCTAACTGCAATCTAATCGAATCGAATTTAATTGCTTTTTTTAAAAAAATACTGAATAAAAATATAAAAAAGTAATTATGGAGTTCCATATAATTGAATAATTATATTATATATTGAGTTATTACATACGCAGTAAGAAAAATGCATTATATGTATAGTAAATATATCAACATATTATTAGTTTTCTTATATGACTCCCCAAAATAATCTGATTCTGGCTGTAAGATAAAATATGAAAGGTATTATTTATAACTACATGAAATCAAAATATATTTAATGTTTTGTTTGTTACTTAGAAGTTAGTATTAAAAAATGCTTTGTTCAATTAAAAATAATATTTAAAGATGATTACAGTTTAAAGAAATAATATGAGCTTAAAGAAAATAAGAAAAAAATTAAGAGGGGAAAATAAGGTTCTTGAATTACAGTAAGTTGTTTGTCGATTGTTGATATTAGATATTGATTTATTTCCTCGCCTCAGAATCGATCTGGTTGTAATTTGTAGCTTTTAAGCCATGAACACATCCCTAAACATTCTGTTTTGATATGAAAGGAACGCTTTGCTGAATTTGCGAGCAATCTGGAAGACATCGTGAATAATTCAGTGGAAGGAAGATTGGAGGTTTTGGAATATAGAACAGACTTTTATTATTTGATAGGTAACGCACTTCAATAACTTCTTCTCTTGAGTTGAATTCGATAAATTATTTGCTGAGGTTGCTTTATGTCTTTCATTTTGGAGCTCTAAACGAGAAAGGCAAGTGATCGATAGATCTCAAGTAATGGTCTAAACTTCTACGATCCTTTTTCGCGCCTAAATATTATCGTGAGAAAGCTATAATGAGCGACCTTACTAGACAAAAAAAGAATAACAAACAAAACAAAACAACGTAAGTTCGAAGCTTATTGTGGGAATTTAATTCACTATTCCTTAATTTAGTAATTATAAAATTCCTTACAAAGAAAAAAATCATGTTAACATGCAGTTAGTTAAACGATTTCTTCTTGGGAGACTTAATGTGAACTTCCAGTCGTTAAATGTATTGTTGAGGTAATTACACAGTGATTTATTTAAGCAACTTAAAGCTTCAACCGTTGAATTAGTTAATAAACAACATCAATACTTGAATGAATTTTTAGAAACATAAAATGTTCTTTTATTTTATCAACTTCAAATAAATAACATTAAAAGTAGTATTGAAGAATTACTTAATCAACAACAGGAAACAATGAAAATATATTGGTCATAATCCTTTTTAGATAATAAGTAAACTTTTGTTGTTGATGTTTTCATGTGCATTTCGAAGAATATATTGCTTACGACTTATTAATTTCACGTCTGTTGATTTTGATGAAATTTTAAATTAAAAAAAAGCATTCATCGATAAAAATGCTAATTTTGGTTAAAAATCGGTCTTTTATTTCGAATGAAAATCTTTTTGTCATTTTAATTCAATAACTTGTGAAAAAAAAATTGAATAAATTTCAAATTCTGATAAAGCTTAAAATTAAATTCCTTTTGTTAAGGGTATTTTTTTTTAATCTACTTAAATTTGTTACAGTATCGAAACATTTTTTTTCCAGTTTATTTTATGTTAAACTTTTCCTAATATGTATTATTTGTAATCAGTTGATAAATTTATTGATTAAAAACATCAGAGGGAGATGAACTTCGAAAAATTTACTTCGAGATTAACTTTTTTTCTACTGCCATTATTATATGTTTCTGATCAAAGAAAACTTTTTTCCTTGTATAGATTTTCTTCTATATCTAGAAAGTTTATTCAATTAATGTTCCATTGTCTCAATAATTAGTGAGTGTGGCTAATACTGTGGTGTCATTTGACCTTCAATTAACATATGAACATATGGATCAAAAGGCGGCATCTGTAATGAAATCTGTAAGTCATTAAAATACTTTATGATTTCATAATCGGTTGTTTTACAATAAAACAACCTTACATACATTAAAAAAAATGAGTTGAGGCGGTTTTATACTTAAAATTGTTACATTAAAAAAAATTAGGATTTAAAAATTTCTAATTTAAATTATCAAATGATAACAATAATCCTAAACTAATGTGAGTATTACTATGTTTTCCTGACAGAAAATATTTTAAAAAGCATTAGGCTTACTTTAAAATTAATTTTAGAAATATACTGTTTTTTCATTTCTAATATTAAAATAAAAAAAGTAAATTTAACTAAAATTATTAAAACAAACACCAACAGGAATATATTTATAATTTTTATTTCTATTTTTACAAATTTCTATATGAATATAATTACAATTTTTTTCTTTATAAGAAATGATGTTAACAAAATGATTTCTTTTATAATAATTAATTATAAAAATAATAAAAACAGTTAACATGGCAATTGATAGATAAAAAAAAAGAGAGATAAATATTTCATTTTCTGTTTTTGCTTTTCTTTCAGTTAGATAGATACAAAATAATTGATGAAAATAATAAGCACTGATAAAAAAGTAACTATTAGTATATTACATAATTGCAGTGTTAATAAAAGCTAAATAGATAAAAGAATATCAAAATAAAATAAATAACATAACAAATACTTGTTTATGTAAAGATGTCATATTAAGAAAAAAAGAAAGATAAAAATTAGACAAAAGAAAATTGTAGATGCTACAAAACGTTTTATGAAAATTTTATTCCAAAACGAAAACTCCTTTTAAACGCTAAGTTTAATATTTCTTTTTATTTCAATTTATCAAGTGTATACTTAATATGTATTTTCTAATTTTGCAGACAATAACTGCAGTATCCTTCTTGAGGATATTAGCAAAAGATTTTCTTTTTTTTTAAGGAAATAAATATCACCAAGCTTGGAACATAATTGGTGATTCACTAAAGATAATAATAAAAATCATACTATTTCTTTATATTTTTATACTAAATCAAACTATCTGTTTTTATACTAAAGAAATTAGTATAAAATATTTATTAAAATAAACAGAAATATTAAATAACAAATTTCCGTGTTATTTATGGGTTTATTAAATAGCAACGCTTTTTATTGTCATCATAAATAAAAGTTGTTTTTTTTCTAAAAAAAAGGCATTATTTTTTTTCAGAAGAATATTTAGTTTTTTAACAATGAAACAGTTTTCAAAAGATTAAATCCATTCTTATTTAAATTCCAATTCTCAAATAAACAAGAATTGCTTTTATATTTTAAAATTATTTATTCCAAATTAGTTGTTATCTAAATTACCCTCAAATCTCTGACAATTTAGTTCAATCGCAAATTTTAATGGAGCTGCAAAGTAGGATAAAATTCTAAATTTGAAATTTCAAAACCACCAAATATGATGAGATTATTGGGTAGTTTAGAACCAAACAACTACCCTTTGTTAAGTCATCAAAGTCTTTAGAATTATAGTATGATGGCTTTATTTTAGAAGAAACTCCAGAAACACCATATCATAATACATTTTGCATAGCAGGAAGTGTGGGCATAAAATGAAAACTTAGTCGGTTCAGAAAACCAAATTCTGAGAAGGTTGCATTTTCAAATTCGAATGAGTTTCTAATAAATAAGTAACTGCTGGCAACTGCAGTTACTAAAGCAATGTAAAATTGTACATTGGGATTTTCGTTATGAAGAACCAAACCTTCTGGTTTTACATGCACTCACATCTTATTTTGGACTGTCTGAACTTGAATGGCTTTCATTTTATGTCCACGTAATGTTTCATATTAATATTTCAAAGAATTTCGAGTTAAATAATTTCGCTTTACTGAACATAAAAAGAGAAAGTGGATCTTATTTATAATTTTGCAGTCGTGAAAGTCTCAGGATCAAATTTTAAGACAAGAAACCCAGTACTAATATATCCTGACTTCTTATCTTTGTTAATGTCCGACTAAAGCATGGATAACAGAGAAACAGTAACAATGATTAAATCACAAGTTGTAACTATTACTGAAACTCTGAAATTGTTCGTCCTTTCCAATAAAGCAACAAAACAATCGCAAAGCTCTTGCACTCAGATATTGCATTTCGATAACACGTTTATTAATTATATATAATCAAGTGTTAAAATTATTACTATGTCAAACGATCTTGAATAAAATAACTTATTTAATTATTTATATGGAAATCAAAATTATTTATTGCAACACATCATTAGAACACAGATTTTTTTCGTTTAATCAATACGTTTCTGTTTCTGTGTTATCAAGAGAGTTTTATTGTAAATTACAGTTAGATAATGATTTTTGCTAATTGCTGAGCAAGACATTTTGCTTAATTTATAATAGTGAACTTTTACGAAAAAACGAAACAAAAAAACCGAAGCTCGCAAATGTTAATCATTGTCATGAAATACTGTTATTGGTTATTGCCTTTTCATTTCGTAATACTATTGATACAATACTGTTTGCTATTTACATTATTAGTATTAAACAAACGTTATTATACAACTCTATAAAAAATAGCTATAAAAAATATTTGCCTTAAAAGCAAACCTATTGTTAAAGAAAAGCTTGACAATAAATAAAAGGTTTGTCCTGAAATATTGATACATTCTGCGATATAATCTCTTATAACTCTGCTACTAAAAAATTGTTTAAAATATATTTTAAGATAGATAACAAGGTAATATCTAAAAAGTAAACAGAAATTAATTTAATACCATTCAGAATTCTTAATTACTAAAATTCGACATATGTCTTCGTTTTGGTTAAAACTGAAATGCAAAGTTGAATGAATAATGTTTAATTGCGGTGAGATGAACATTGCTAGACTGTATTGGACAATGCAGAGTGAAATTCCACTTGGAACTACCCTAATGAGAAATTATTATCGGGGAAATGGTCTGCTTTGCAGTTTCTCAGTTTCATCAGTTCGGTGAATGGTACTGTTCACTTCCTAATCTGCATCAATGCTTTTTCACCAAATCTTAGAAGCCTCGTTCTGGCTGCAGCCAGATGTAGCCAGTGCTTGTCATACTGCAGAAGGCATTGTAGTATCTGCCTGGGCCACGACAATAAGACCATCTGGGACACCGGCATCGAAACTGATGCTGAAACTCTTCCTTGCAGATTTCATTCCACCAACAGGTTCTCTAAAGAAGTATTAATATAGATAAGAAAAGATATTCTTTTAATTGTTCTGAATAGTTTAGATTATTTACTTATTCAAGGTAGGCAGTAAAGATTACGACATCTCCCAAATACTATTAGGAGATACTATTGGGAGATATATTGCAGTAGTTCAAGTGAGGAAAATTTCCTATTCAATTTTCTTCTTTTTTCTCAAATTCTCTAAATTTCTGGAAAACTCTGTAAACTTGGAGTAAACCCCACATTAATTAAAAAAAAAATTAAGAATTACTTATCTGACATTATAAACCTCTCTATTTTGTATTAGGATGTATAAATAGATAAAACTTAATAAGCAAAAGCTTTCGAGCCTTATTAGTCGTGCTGACAGGTTTTCCTTAACTTATTAATTTTTATCTTATTTAATATGTGTCTTAAATTTATCCGTTCAATGAAATATATATGCGCTTTAAAATAAAGAACAGAAAAATATTTCTTGCAACTTCATTAAAGCTTTATCTATTTCTTTCCTATTTTTTTTTTTTTTTTGATTTTATCTTTAAAAGTAAGATGGACTGATAAGAAAGATCGAATTACATTGATACTATTGCTGGGATCCTTGACTTTTAAAAATAACTGGATCTCTGAAGAGCGTCATTTTTCATTTAATTTAGTGTATTAACTTTTTTCAAGGGAAAATGCTTGCCTTATACCAACAATAGCCAGTTTTCGAAAGAAAACAGAACTGAACATATATTTCTATAAGCCTTTCTTATAAATTTTTCACTCAATATTAAATGTTTTCGCACAATTTTCTATTGTTTATTTCTATTAATTTTAAATTTAAATTACTATTTTTTCCCGTCACATTGCAAACCTAGTTCTCTCTCTGGCAATGTATTGGCTTATATTTAATTATATCTCCAGGAGAATGAATACAAACTCATGTATAAAATGGTAGCTTGAACATGAGTTCACATGTATAAGAATTAACGCAAACAAAACTTTGTTATTATTTAAATATTAAATTACTGTTGGTTGAAACACGAATGTTTTCATTTTAATTAAATCAATGGAACTTGTTTATTAATAAGTTATACTGTATTCAAAACAGAATAAATATTATGATTAAAACTGTTAACTGAATTATAAATTAATAAAAGAAAAAAGAAAAAATTTAATGTAGACAAGTTTCCTAAAAAAAATTATTTTGTTTAACATTATAAACACTGAAACTTGAAAATGAAACTTCCAAATGCTGTCTTCATTTTTTTTAATTCAAATATTAAAAATTGAGAATCTGCAAATATAATTTTTCTAATTTGTTATTTATTAAAAAAAATCATTTAATTACAATTGCTTTTTATAAAATAGATACCATAAAGAAGAAAAGCTAATTTTAAAATTGCATAAAAAAATGCAATATTATCTTTACAATTAATATTTTCAGAAATACAAACTCAAATATCTATTCTTATAGTCAAATGAATAAACTAATATTTCTCTTAATTTGTTACTTATAGTAAACATATAATAAACTGGCAGCTCTATTAGTTACACGATATTTCTTATAGTAAAGAATAATTTAGTTAGCTAATTTTTAGTTACGAAAAAAGATAATTTCATTTGACTTCTTAGTTTTAATTTTGATTTAGATCTGGCAAGAATAGCTTGTTTTCTTAGCTTTAGCGATCCGAGATTTCTTAATTATTAAATCTGTAAATATTAATAAACAGTTAATAATCAGAATACTTACACCATAACTTAATACATACCTCATTAACAAAATCCTTGACAGTTTGATCGTAATAGCCTCTCTTCTGATATGTAAAAGCTAAGAAACCACTGCTCAGGCAACTCAGCAGAAATACGGCAGCAGAGAAATTTAACATTATCTAAAATAAAGTATTAACATCAAGTGAGATTAGAACAGAATTAAAATATTAGCATCAAAGAGAAAAATACGATGGTTCTTTAAATATCGGGATTTGATGATTAGGATTGACTTAAGTTGCGATTAATTACTCTGTCATTGAAAAAATTAAACTAGGAGAAAAGATTTGTAGGTTATCCTAATCTTCGCTTTGTAAACTATTGATTAAAAATCGTCAGCAAATAACTGTTTGAACAGATGTAGTAGAGAGCTTTCAGAAATTTATTATTCAGTCGCTAGGTACTATTCATCTCTGAATATCGTATATTTGTCCTGTGAGCTACTCTAATCTACATTATAACCTATTTATTTAAAGGAAATCTAAAATTTAGAATTGATTCTGATGACTGACATTCGCAATCCTTAATTATACAATATTTCATTTGCAGCGATCCTGACGGTCACTATTTATGTTTCAGTGATGCTGCAATGGTTCACGATTATTTGCATGCGAAAATTACAAGGAATGCTGAGGTGGAGTGAGAAGAGAAAGCCTTACCGGTTGATGTGTTGGGGTTCTCGCCAAGATAATAGAGATTCTCGTTGCCTCATCGCGCGACCAGAGAGAAGCGCGAGAATGTAGGGGGAGGCGGAGCCTACACACTACGACCTATGCTCTTTTTTTTTCCTTTTTTTTTTTTCATCTCTCGGAGATGACGACCAGGACTTCTTCTTTGCGGTGGACAAATCTTTTAATTGACATTAGCAGCATTTCCATCCTACCGCTTCTCTTTTTGGTTTCTCTATGGTTTTTCTTGATAATAGAATAAACTGTCTTGCAATTATAAATCGAGTTTATTTTTTACTAGTTAATGGCTATATATTTGGTTTCATGAGGAAAGGAACGGAATGCACTTCGGTCCTTAGGGTCACATGTGAAAGTAGTGTGCACTTCTTACGCACATTTAGGCTTACAGAGAAGGGTGCTTGGAGTAGCAGAAATGCGCATGCTCATTTAGTGTTGCATTCTGAAATCTGGTCTGTTCTGAAATTTCCAATATTCAACGTACCTACCATTTGAGCATGGCCTTTTTTTTTTATTTGTTAGGTTTCATAAGGACATTTTAAAATTATTATTTTAAGAAAAGAAGGGCAAAGATTTTTTTTTCCCCCCCACGATAAGAAAGTAAGTTAATAAGACATATTTACAAAAAATAAAAATCTCTTTTGAGCGATTAAAAAAAATAAAAAAAAAAGAAGAAAATTAAAGGAAAAAAAAAGTAGGTTAATTCTTTATAAAACGTAACAAATATTAAGCAGTTTTGAAAATAAGAAGCCTCTGTTTTGTTTTTTCATTACTAACAAAAAAATAATAATATTTAATTAAGTATCTTACTCTTTATAAAAATTAAAAATTTACATTGCTTTCAAGATAACTAAAACGTTCGGATGCAGTTTTCACATTTCTACTCTTTTTTATTTGAGATCAGTTATTATATATAAAAGAAATAATTCAATCTCTGTCTTTCTAATGAAATCTTCAATTTAGTAAAACATACAGTGAAAAAAAAAAGTATTCTATATAAGTATAAAAAATAAAAAGATATACGGTACGATTTGAGAAGAAAAGAACTAACAATAAATAAATTTAACCAGACAGCTTGATCTAATTTTAACAAATAATAATAATTTGTGGAGAAAAATAATTAAAATAATTAATTGTTGATAGGACTTTTTTCACATTATCATTCATTTGTTGAAAGAAAAGAAAAACGAAACAAAATTAGTTTTCTGCGATCGTTTCCCATTTTTTCAATAAAAGTAAATGAACCATCCTATGGTGGTAACTGAACAATTACAAAATCACTATTAGTAAAATCTATTAAATAATTAATAAAATTACTGTAATGATGCAACTGATGAGCTTTAATACTATAATTGTAAATATATACGGTATATATATATATCAGAGGCGTCACAAGGGTTGGTGTCACCCAGTGCGGCAGCTCATGGTGTCACCCCTCGGAGACATGGTGTTCAACCAAAAAAAAAAAAAGGAAATCTTGTAAAAGCATTTTGGTGTCACCCTTTGTGATGGTGTCACCCGGTGCGGTCCGCACCTCCCGCACCCCCCTAGTGACGCCAGTGATATATATATTACACTTTTGGTTATATTAATAGTTTTGATACTTGTTAATATATGCTTTATTCTATTATATTATATAGTATGTTTGTCTAGTCTCTGTGCAATGAGTAACTTTGGCTAATAAGAGCAAAAAAGTTCCCATCCATTTAACAAAAATAGGCCAAAAATAAATAAACCGCACGATCTTCACGCCTCCAACCTACGAATCTACTATTCTGTGGATGCTTCGTCTATCCACTAATAAACTAAGGTGTATAGTAATGAGTTTATCTTGAAATTGGTCAGCAAAGAAAAGAGTGGAGCAATGATATTTGTATTCAACAAACGGCACAACTTCAATAATACAGTTCATTCATTTCTCCATTCGTATGAGACTTTCTATCAGAAAATATTAACCAAGTAACAAATTTTAGTCGTATCAAATTATCGAGAAACCTATCTTCAGGAATCTTCTGTTTCTTATTTTCAAAGCTTCAAATTATATCGGTAAAAATCATTACCCTTTAAAATAACGTTGAAAATAATATTTCATTGTCTAGTTACTGACTTCAAATTAGACTATATTTTAACCAAGACAAAATAGTGAACTTCGTCCAAACCCAAAGGGACTTGTCTGCTTCTTAAACTACTTATCTTGCAATTATGCTAATAAATTTCATAGTGGATGTAAAATTTGCCTGCCATTGTGTTGAACTAATTCACGATTAATAAAGAGAAGGGTAAATTCAAATTGTTTTTAAGCATAGATATTACAAAATAAAGAAACAATAACTGACTGGATTGCTTCTACACTCAGATACAGACCATGAATATTTTTTTTGTAACATTCGTTTTTGGTAGTTTTAATTACTAATACCTTCTAAAACAGTCTAAATGTAAACAGTAGGCCTGTAGCTAACGAGGTGTATTTAAGCTGGCTGTCGTGTTTAGGAAATTTTGAAATAGCATGAAAAACTGTATAAAGATCGAGAAAAATCTCAGATGAAGTTTAGCACTATCACTTCTTGAAACCAAATCTCTAAATATGCTCCTGCTGTTAACTCAATAAAAGTTGAATGATAAAAGAGTCATAAAGTTCGGCTACACTGCTAGTACTGATGGAACTACTCCATCGGAATGAGTTGCTGATGAAGTACCATCTAAAACTGACATTTTAATTTTCAAAGGCAACAATAACTTTCTGAAAGCTTCATCTTGAGTAATTTAAGGAACCTGCATCTAATCTTTTATTACCTAAACAATTACATCACCTGTATGATACAACACAGACTAGGTGACCACTTTTGAAAAGAAATCTAATTCTATCTATAAAAATATCTAAAGATACGTCTCCTCGATATGTAATATCAAACCAATTTGTAAAGAGGGTGTGATTTGTTGCAACCTACTTTAAAGTAGGTAGGACATTAAAGCGATTCAGGAACTTTGGTCAATTTTTCATATAATCCGAGGGTAAAGTCGAAAAAAGTAAGTTGTCCTAGATGTTGTGGACTGGAGCTGGAATTATAAAAAACATTGATATTAAAGAACATTGATATTTTAAGATGAAAGTTCAGCTCTTATTCAACCGAGCCCTAGTTCAGGCTTCTGATATATTCCATTACCACTTTAGAATGAAGAAAACTACAGAAAGAGTAAATTACTCATGGCTTTCTACAATCAATAATATAAATTCCATTATGTACGAATATTTTGAATATGAGATATAAAATCGTTACTAATTATTATTATTATTATTATGTTTGTATGTTTCAAACCTTGGGTTTCCCCAGCAAAAACAATATGGCGGGTCAAGGACCACAGCACATATTATTATTATTATTATCTCGAAAAAGTTTCAAACCATGGGTTTCCCCAATTAAGACAATACAGCGGGTAAAGGACCAAAGCACATATTGCCAAGTGTAAAAAAAAAAAAAAAGTTTGGAAGAATAGTTAGGGATGGGTGCTTGTGTTCATAAATTTCCTAACTATGCGTGTTGAGTAAACACAGCCTTCTGGAGTTGTGCATAAGTGTTTTTGTGAAGTCCTAGAGTGCTGAGACTGTGGTGCAACGTGTGAGGCACCAGACCAGTGGCGGACAGGACGATGGGTACAACACGTACTCGGTCCTGCCTCCACTGCTTCTGGAGCTCGTGTGCTAGATCAGTGTATTTACTGATCTTGTCTGCGTGAGTTTCTGCATGTTCTTGCTGATAGGCACTGCAATATCAATGAGATAGGTCTGTTTGTTGACCTTATCAACAAGTGTAATGTCAGGTCTGTTGTGATGTACAGTTTTGTCTGTGTGAATGGGATGGTCCCAGTACAGCTTATGTGAGGGTGACTCTAGTACGCTTTGTGGTGTGTACTTGTAGTATGGGACCGTGTTCTTAATAAGTGAGTGTTTGTGTGCTAGCTGTTGATGAACGATCGATGCTACCTGATTGTGTCGGTGGAGGTAGTCTGTTTGGGACAGAAAGGGACAGCCTGATATTATGTGGTCGATCGTCTCATGTTATTATTATTATTATTGTTATCATTTTTATTACAGTTATTATTATTATGTTCCTAGTCTTGGGTATCCCCAGCTAAGACAACATGGCGGGTCAAGGACCAAAGCAGATGTTGCCAAGTGTAAAAAAAGTGTGAAAGGTGAGTAAAGTATATGTTATGGATATGGTTATATCCATAAATTTCCTAGCTATGCCTTCTGGAGTAGTGCATAAGTGTTTTTGTGAAGTCCTAGAGTGCTGAGACTGTGGTGCAATGTGTGAGGCACCAGACCAGTGGCGGACAGGACGATGGGTACAACACGTACTCGATCCTGCCTCCACTGCTTCTGGAGCTCGTGTGCTAGGTCTGTGTATTTACTTATCTTCCATGCGTGAGTTTTCTGCATGTTCTTGCTGATAGGCACTGC
>JAFIDM010009631.1:173094435-173107299 GCA_023159025.1 Thereuonema tuberculata
TTTTTATACATGTTTGTTTCCTTTCACACAATTTTAAAACAAAGGCTAAAATTTTTGTGGAGCAGCACCCCCCCACTAATTTTAACTCCGTCCAAATAGCAGTCCTTCAAGTTAACTGAAGTTTGGTGCACACCGCCATCAGTGTATTTCATTAGTCTGCTAACTGCATCTTATCCTGAAAATTTGAGCTCTCTAGTATTATCCAGGCCGAAGCTATGAGGGTTCGAAAATACGACGAAACGCTTCCAGAAAAGGTGCGTAGTGCCCTTCCTGCCTTCGGCTCGTCCCAGATAATAATTATTAATAGTACATGTGTATTATGTACTTTACATAAATGTCTTACTAATTAATGATTTGACAGTGCCATTTATAATAATAAATAATAATAAATGTAATTTACGTAAACTTCAAATTGTCAAATAATGAGCTAGCTGTGTTTCATACCAACATTACAATAGTAAAATCTTGAGACAGTTGCTATTGCAAGTTATGACATTTTTCAATGTATCTGTTGGCAGCAATGTAACGATTCAAAATTTAATTTTAAGTTAGACACTACACTTTTTATTTGACATGTCACATTAGGTATTTCGAAGAAAATAAATTTTCTGCATTTTCCAAAATTTTCGTTTTTGAAAAATCTCAAAAAGGCCATTTTTTATTTTTTCGGAAATATATATTTTAAACATGATTGTTTTCTTTGCATTATCCCAAATTTTCAGGATGGGACATGAATGGGAGCATGTTTATCTATAATTTTAGACAATTCTGCAGCTGAAAAATTGGTAAAGGTATTGTAAAATACATACTTTCTATTTTAGTGTTTACGAAATTTACACAAAGAAGGAGTATGCTCAGTATTAAGTAAAACTATTCTGAAGTAATTCATAAACTATATTGTTTAATCCAATATTGAAGATTTTTTATGCAAACCTCTCTACATATTTAATATCATGTCTACTTCTAATTACAATATTCTTCATTTTCAACAAAGCAATGTGCAATCAAACTGAAGGTTTACTGGTTCTCTAGTGTGCAATCCTGCAAACAGTAAAAGACAAAGCAGCATATAACTTGTCTTAATACCAACACTCCTGTAGCTTCAGTTCAGTCTAATGCGGCCTTCAGACCAGCAACATATACAAAGATGCATTAGTTAATTTTTCAGTAATGATAAACCATTTTTAATAAACGAACTAACTGTGTGGTCGTACATTCCAGCATACTTGCCAGAAACGATAATGATGGCAAACAGAAAGTTCACTTCCTGCAATCACTCCAAAGGACCATCCTATTACTGTAAAACCCGAATCCAGACATTCAGGACATTCCTGTGAGGACAGTTTTATTAAAGGTAGAGCCTACCACACCAACAGGGCAAGTTCTTTTAAAAAGACATTTTAAATTCAACAAATCTTCTAAAGCAAAGGCTGAAAGACAACTGAAGATTGGCAAAAGTACTCTTACTTGCACTTAAAATTGTATAACAATAAAATTAAAAAAAAAAAAATTAGACTATACGTTTTAAAGTGTAAAGTGAAATGACTACTATCTTGAAGATGACCCTGGGTCGTGACTATATAGAGCATGTATGTGGGCTGTCTATTTTCTCAGGCAACTGTTATACTGTAAAGTAACTTTGTTTAAATGTTTTGTATTTTTTTTTCAAAATACCTAATGTGACAAATCCAATAAAAGCTCTTTTCAAGGGCTTTAAAATGACATCTAGTTGAGCTCTCTAGGACAAAGGATTACTGAGTAATAACAGTTTGTGTATATACTGCGTTTGCATTTCCCGCCATTTTTAAATTTGAATTAAAAAAAAAAAGGCATACTTTCCGTAGATACAGCCTATAAACCAAAAATTATGTCAAACTTAAATACAAGATTCAGACCCCTTATTGATTAGATATGCAATGTCCCGATATCAGCAGCACAACAACAACAACAACAAATTGCTGACCTCAGGCTCAGTATCTGAACTAATTTCGACTTCTTTTAAAACAGATCAATTAACGTTTATATAGACTTGCCATTTGGCTTTGATGCTAATTTCAAAAAATTCTAACTTGAAAAAATTTTTCTTTATAAAGTCAAACCAATCTGTTCAATACATACAGCTTTTCTTCGATAGATTACTTAAAGCTGGGGAAATTCCTCAACTAATTTTGACCTCATCACTGCATCAGACCGAAAGGTATTAAAACAATATTTTTATTGAGAGAATTAGAATCACCGTTGCAGTGATTCACAAGCTTTGCTTGCTGAGGACCTCTTAAGTCTCCAATTCGGAGGACACCATTGCAAGCATTTTATTTTTGTTCTTAAAATATATATATACTGTATATAGATACAGTAGAACCCCGTTATTACGCTCCCGCTTATAGCACTATCCCGTTCTTTATGCTCCTTTCATACGGTCCCTGGAATTTTCTATGTAACTCTGTATACTTTTACCCTCTTATAACGCTTCAAATCCCGCTTGTAGCGCTTTTTTTTAGATCGGAAATTTTGTATCGAAAAGAAATGTAACACTATAAAAATTCTTTTCTTTTCCTGGTAGGAGGGAATCTTTGAACTCTTTGAAGTGCGGGTCTGTGATACAGTAAGTTAGTGCAAAATTTCGAAGCGGAAATCCCTTTCTATAAGTGAAAAATTATAAGTGAATTCGCCGTAAGTACGACGAGAATTTTACGCTAATTGGAAATTCTCAGAAGGATTTCGCAGAATCTCTAGGAATTCCCTCATCCATTCTGAGAATAATAATAAAAAATAAGAATGGAATTACCAATGCAGCGAAGGGTGGTTGCAAACGTAAAAAAGTAAAGTGGAAAATATTAAGATGCCGAGGAAATTCTAATTGAATGGATTCATCAGTCCCGTGATGCATCAGTGCCATGAAGTGGCCCAATCATTCAAGAAAAGGCGCGTGAAATAGCGGCAGTGCACTAAATCTGCTCCGAAAATATATTAGTGATGCTTCTAGTGGTGTATCAATTGATGTTAATAGTTACTTGAACCGCATTGAAAATGTCATAATTCATATTAGCAGCACACACACACGGCAAACCACAATCAAAGATTTTTTTTTAATAGGAAATAAGCTCACATTTGCACTATATCTACTGCAGAATCAAGTATCTTTCCTGTAAAATGGTGTCTAAATGTTTCCCCATCTCATAAATCATTTCCCGTCTATAGCGCTATCCCGCTTATTACGCTTGTAGTTCATGGTCCCTTGACGAGCATAATAATGGGGTTTTACTGTATATATATATATATATACAATACAAAAATATTCATACATGTAATGTATAGATAGACTTACTTACAAAATATAAAGACAGCCCTACAAATAAATATTTAAATAGTCCAGTCAAACTAAGAAAAATGACCAATAAACCTGGGCAAACTTGCTTCACAAGCGATTGAATTGGTTTTCAACTCAACAAATTTTGCCTTTTAACATATCCAAAATCAGACAATATCCAATAATGGGAAAGCATCTAAAAATCAAATTCAAAATGGCAGCCATTTTTCGAACTTTTGATTACTTAGTTTGAAGATATTTGTAATATTTAGGGTAATGAAAGCACAGCCTTTAAATGTAAGTGTATATATTGAAACAATACAGAAATTATATTTAAACAACAGATTTTATTTAAACAACATAGAAATAATTTTAAGTTTGATGATAAGTATAAATAAGTTTTTTTCATAGTTAGTATACAAGTATGAACAAATTCCTTAAGGAATTAAATAAGTGATTGGAAAAACTAGGCATCTGAATCACTGTCATTGTTTTCAATTACAATGTTGTTGTCACATCCACTGATCTGGCACTCTCCACATGAGGCTGAACAAGTCAGCCCGTTCTGTTTGCATCCACATTATATTGTTGCGCATTGCGTCTTACAAGAACAATGAATCATTTTCAGTAACCACTCTGGCGCTGGTGACATATCGGATACTGTAGGGTAATATGAGTTTTCCTTAACAAACCAACCCCATTCAGTAGCAATTAAAAGCGTTTCTTTTGATTTCCAAACACTGATCTGGTAGTATGTACGAAAGCTATTGTACTTTGTTGCTGATTCTGTAGGTGGCCAACGTGCAGGTGCGACAAATGATTTAACTACTGCAACTTTTTTCACTAACATTCGATGACGAAGTGTTTGTAGAGAACCTCCTTATCTTGCCAGCGTATAGTTGTAACATAGCCTTATGTCCTGCAAATTGTTGACTTCCATCTGAGGAAAATACATTTGCAGCCGCTTGTAGTTGTTTATCATTCGTTAGTTTTCCAGTGCTGTGGCTTTTCAAATCCCAAAGATTCTGGACGTTGTTCTCACAACCAGTAAAAGCATGTAAAAAGAAAAAATTGTTATAAATATCACTACCCAGTAAGGCTTGAATTCCAAGAATATCGTACACGGGATTTGTTGATAATCCTCTTTTGATGTCACTCCGGAAGTACAGTTTAAAACCATTGTTTTTAGCATGGTATAACAAAAGAATCAACAAGTCTGTATCTTCGCCAACAGTGACGGTCATTATTTTTTGGGATGATGATACTGCAGAATGAACAATATCAAAATCTGCATCTCCATTAGCATCCATGTTGAACAGTGCACTCTATTTTTGTTAAGGCTTCTGATATGAGCGTAATAAAACATTTGCTTATTTCTATCGTTTGCCAAGAAGTTTTCTTTCTCCCAACAAACTTCATACCACGAAGGAAATTTACAGTCTTGCTAATTTTGGAGGCGATTAGCCTTCTGTAAGTCATGTCCTTAATGGAAGAAGCACTGTTGTAACCGTCGAAGACAACAATAGCTCTGCCATAATTGTGAAACGTGAACTCTACGTAGGAATTGGCTATGTTCAGATATGTATCACCAGGCGTCCAAGGCACACGGTGAAATAGGAATCCCCCATCTAAAACGTAGGCCTACTGGACATTAGCTTGAGTTTCTGGAACATTTGCTGTGCACAAGTTACCACACTTTTTCAGTATTGCATGGGTTAACTGAGACTTGTCAGCTTTTCTTAATAGAGTTCTTGATTCAAATATTGCTGGCGGATAAGCACTGAGCTCATAATTTAAGACATCTGCAAGCTTCATATCACCTAGTGTAGCAACAGTCATCATGCTCTGGAACAACAATGCTGGATCTATGTCAATCTTTTTTTCTGCACTTCTAACAGCAGATGCTGACCCCAATGTCTTCAGTCTGTCGCTTCTTTTAGCATTAGATGTGAATACCGGTTTTCCAACCATTTTGTTTATAATTTCTGTGCGGAATGTAGTTCCTGTACGTTTACACTTTGATCGCAGTAACTCTTATAATAATATTTCTGAGAGATGAGGAAATAGGTTTCCACAATCAAATGAGGAAATAGGTTTCATGCATTCGCTAACTTTTTGGAAGTCACTGATATCTCTAGATCGCCTGCTCTCCCCAACTTCTTTGTGCTGTTCGCTAGTTTCAAATGAAATCCTGCAGTATTCTTGCATTGCGAGGTTGTAAACACAACATACAGGCATTTAAGCAAAGTTGCCTGCTGAATTTCTGTAAGTCCACTTCCTCGTGTCAATCCACCTCTGCTTTTAATAGAGCGCATCAGCAATTGTTCTATCACGATGTCACTCCCTAATCCTGCCCAGAATCGATCACTTCTTCGAACTACAAACTATCCTTTCTGAAAGAGTTCATAAACAGATGTATTATCAGATGGCAACTTCAACATAACCTACAGATACTTGTATCCGGATTTAAGATAATTGTGGTAACCAGCTGCTGCAACAATGATCAGGCATTCTTGGATTGCTTTTAAATGTAATTTCCATGAACTAGATCTATCAGTAGCAATCAACTTGCGTAAGGTTTTCACCATTTCCTGCTATGACAACCACAGCTTACTAGTCTCTGATGATTGTAGCTGCAGTTTCTTCTTCTTTAAATGTATGATATCTCACACATTGTATCCGAAGTCTCCACATTCACCATCGATTCCTTGCCTGACATGATACCGTCATACAAAGTCGAAGCGTCTTCAATAAGTTTGTGGCAACTGTCGTTTTCATTACAGGGAAAAACGTCAGCTACTAATAAAATAGACAGAGCTGCATCAAAAAGCATATGACCACGAATAGCCCTGGAGATGGCTTTGCCAATCATCTTATGAAGCACAGCATTGGAACCCTAAATCTCTTGTAACACTTCATTTAAATCTGAACCGTTAATTAATGTCCCAATCGAACCCACATGATTCATGAGAGTGTGGAAGGACCCAAGCATTAATACTGTGTTCTCAAGTTCTTTGTATTCATGAATAATTTGTGATGCTTTCCAATAGAAAGGTTGATCAAAAGTGACTATGCATGGAACCTTTTTATCATGTGCAATTTTATTCAAATATAGCAATGTTGATAATACGCAAGTCACGTTACTTGGTGCTACACAGAAGCTCGGTTATAACGCGATCTTTCGGATCCAAGATCTCGAAGATCGCGATATAACTGAACTTTTATTACTTCGCGACGTCAAATGTCGTATATCGCACCCTATTATCGCCCACACGATTCCAAATCGATTTAAAATGGTTATTTCGCGATTACCTACATCATTCAGAGCTATGTGAGAGAATTTTATGTTTATAAATATATAAATCATTACCTTTTCAACACTTTGATGGGTTATATTAGCCAAAATCGATTTGGCGCCGCCATCTTGGCATCTTGTACAAACAACGAGTCACGTGGATCGAAACTAGGTATTCATACGCCTATTAGATTAGATGGGCCTCTTTACTTGTTGTCATTGGCAGAAAAATAGATCTCGATATTCATTTTGGTTAAACGAAAAAGTCCGCGATTCTGGTATTGTTTTAAAAAATATATTGTATTTGACGCATTTTCGTGATATTAGGGTGGGTATAGAATCTCAATTACTGTAATTAATAAGGAAACAAGCATATTAATTTACACCTTTGATTTGATTTTAGGCGAAAAAACGGTAAATTTTGCAATTTTACAATTATACACCTTTTCCAAAATAGAAGGGGTCAAGACCAAATCGCGTTATATCCGAATTCGCGATATAAACAACCGCGTTATAACCGAGCTTCAGGGTATATTAATGATTGGTAGGAACCTAATAGATGCTTTTCCAGAGTGTTAGAGATTTGCGTTATTGTATACAGTCTGCATCGTTCCAGACTAATTGGAATGATGTCTTCCCGGAAACAATCAGGATAATTGCCAGAGGATATCAATTGTTCTGATGTTTGCACCAATTCCTTCTAGCTTATGGAAAGTGATATCCTTCAGAAGATTTTTGGAGAATCTGCACTCTCGGATCGTACCATGGACAATGTTCTTTATAGCACTGTCTGTAACATTATATCTCGGAACAATGGGTTGTAATTTAATTTCTGGTATTATAGCAACAATCATTCCCATGCCGTGAAAGGTATTATTCCCATCTAACGCTCGAATATATAATCAACACTGTCTGCTGCAAACAGTAATGCATTATTGTCTGTCACATCCTCTGAAAAACTTGCTAATTGCTGTTGCAGCATTCCTTTCAAATTTCATAACTTCTGTGTAATATAACCCAGAGAATGAAGAACATCGATAATATATACTGTAATGTGACCTGAAGTTGTGATGCATTTGAACATCTACACCTATCTGCAGTGGGCATATTAAAGCTCTTGGGTGTATAGCTTGCATAATACTCTGGCCAATTACACCAACTGTAGTCGAAACATCTTGCCCCACAAACATTTTTGCACAGAACAACCTTAAGCTGCCAGGGAGATAATCCATAGTTTTTCCTTTAGTGAGATATTAATGGATATGTTGATGGATATTTAACTATATTTGCCCGTTCTTAAGCTTTCACATCACTCTTGATTAGTCTCGCAGCTGACTATTATATGAATCTTTTGTAATTCAGGATCACAATCTTTTGAATTTGCATGGTATGATCTAAGAATTTGATCAGCAGTCTCTTTTAATGTTGCAATGTCAGCCTTTCCACTTTCACCAGATATTATAACACTTTCACCAGATATTATAACACTTTCACCATAATATTCTTCAAGTGTCGTCGATCATATGCTTTGCAATCACTTTCTTTCAGATACTCTTCCATTTTGAAATAAGATCCACAACAAGTAATTGTTCCTCGTCATTAGATTCAAGGTAAGTACATGTCTCTAGGAAAGCTTCTTCTTGTTCTTCATTGATTGGACTCCATTGTTTCTCTCTCTTTGAGAATTGTTCGTTACGTGCATATTCTTGAGGAATATTTTTCCCACTACGAAAGTTTGCACAATATGTGCGGTGGTAGACGCAATCGGCAGCATTCAGATCTGAAGGAAAATATTTTATGCGTCCTTTTACCATATAAGACCATTCATCGTAACGTTTCTCACATCATTTTTTGATAGTTTCAACAAATTCGTATGTTCGTACTTTAACTTGATCTGATTTCGGTTTGTATTTTGCAGAAAACTCCACAATAGTTCAACAAACAGTCAGTTGGGGCGAAAAATGGTCCTTCAGCTAAACGGACACTTCTCTTTCGAATGCATATATTTAAGGTGACCATTTTTTCTAAAATGAAAAGGAGGACGCAAATAATTGAAAGAAAAAAATTATCAGAGTTTCACGGGTATAAACCTATCTGTTCAACCAAAAAGAAAAAAAAAAAAAGGTTTGAAACTTCACATTTCAAAAAGGAGGAAATTTTCCTCTTCAAACATCAAAAAGGAGGACAGAATTTACAACAGGAGGACATTTAGGATGACACTCCTCAAGGGAGGACATACCTTCAAAAAGGAGACGGTTGGTCACCTTAATATATTACTTGTCGATTGTTGTTTATTCCAATGTATCAATCCTTTTAGTGCGTTTTTCGGCATAACACAGGCACTCTGTTTCCAGCACTTACGATGACATCGCTTCCACGGAGTTTAATGGCCGCGTTTACGCCATCAGCACCCTTCTGCATTAGAATGACTGCCTCTTGACAATCTTCGACAATTTTTTTGCAAATACCACACTATTGTTCAGCAGCAGCCATTTTCAGACATTTTCTAAAACAAGAAAATGTTCTTTAAATATTATATCCTTTAAAATTACATATCAGAAAACATTTCATCTTATACTAACAAATACGATAATTTAGAAAAATGGCCGATATTTTCAATTTTATTTTTAGGTGCTTTCCCATTATTGGATTTTGTCTGATTTTGGATATGTTAAAAGGCAAGATTTGTTGAGTTGAATACTTCTTCAATCTCTTGTGAAGCAATTTTGCCCAGGTCAAATCATAATTTGACTAGACTAAAATGTTTTTTAAGTTTTACGGCATAGCCTACTCTTAAATAAACTAAGATGTAAGACCTAAGATGTACGATGTTGCAAAAGAAGAGAGCATCATTAAAAATGGTGAAAATTCACATGCAAGAAGTGGTTTTTAAAAAACTAAACATTACTTCTAGACTAATAAGAATCGGGTTGTGAGCTCAGCTCCTCTTTTCTTGTAAAGTCAATGTATGGTCTTGTCTGCTCTAGGCAAGCACGAAAAGCACTTACAATAATTTTTACCGCTGTTTTTTACAAGAAAATTGTTGTTTTCTTTAATTAACGAAACATTTCACAGAGGATCAATTTAAAAAATATCGTGTTGAAGGTAATCGAAAATTAATACCAAACACTGTTTGTTCGTAAACTAATGACGAAATACTGGTAAATAGATCTGCAAAGACTGTAAAAATAGTCTGATTTGTTTTTTTTATATTGAAAATGTGTCTTTTGAAAACGATAGACACATTTGAAAAGAAATATGATACAAAATTTCACTTTGAATAAAATGTTCAAATCATCTTCTAAATCATCTTCTTTTTCCTTCATTTAATATTTTCACAATTTGCCGAGCAATAGAAAAAGTGAAAAACTGAAAAAGCTTGGCAAATTCAGCAGTAAAAATTTGAAAAAGGTATGAGAGAATAATTTTCCATCTTGCCATAAAATTCTCAAAAAAAATAACAAATCAGTATTTTAAAGCTAGAGGGGTTTTTTTTTTCTGATCAGGAAAATTAATGTTCAACAAAAATTGAAAAAGAACTACTGTATTATGACAACAGAAGTATGAAAAATAAAAATAAAATTGTCATTTAAGTAATATTTATTATTGTATATGATTCATTGTTTTTTTTATATATATTTCATATTCATATTTTTATTTTATTTTATATATATATATATTTCATTTATATTATATTTATATATTGTGTCTGCGGTCACAAAGACCATTCAGTGAATTTATTTTCCTGATCACAGAGGCGACATCTGTTGTGGAAAGGATAAAGTAATATGTTAAAAGATAAATAAATCAGTTGGCCAGCCGTAACAAATTGAAGAAAAATCCTTAAAAAAAATCCTTTTAATCTGAATAATGCAGTTAAATAAAGATGAATATTGGAGAAAACAATACTTTATCACTCATCACATATTAATTAAAACAGGTTTTCACTAAATGCACATGTGCAGCCGGAGGCCCCAAGATAGAATAGCGACTTTTCTGGCCTTTAACAAAATTTTGGCCATTTTAAATTTAAAAATATCTCTGCCGTGAATCCACCGCTGTAAGGGTATTTCCCAAAGGTGAACCACCTTGAGATTTGTGAATAGTGATTGAATACCATCCGAGTCCATAAGGGTATCTAGTATCCGTAAACGTTTTAGCTGAAAATGTACGGCAGTTATCCACATTCTAACTTTGACTTCTAAATCCCGCCCCTAAAAACCAGAGAACAGATGTCGACTTTTTTGTTACTTACTTGTAGTTAAATCAGTGCTCTAAAACGTTCGTGGCAAAAGCTCTAAAAGCAACGTGAGGGTAAGGCTTTGAAGATAAGAAAAAATCGTCAAAAAACGGAAATATATATACAGGGTGTCATAAATCGACCGCATTTGCTTCACACCATGGGATTCCTCATTAAACACACTGACTGCTCAATTGAAAGTGGACACCCGTGGTATGGAACAGACGCTTTATTTACAGCGTGTCTAATAGCGGGTACTGTAGCCTTTTGCCCTAAGCACAGCATCCACACGCCATGGCATGTTCTCTACTAGTTTCTGATAGCAAGCAACCGGTATTTTTGCCCACTCCTCCCTCAAAGCCTGCACAAGTCGGATGCGTTTTGCGGTCGCATCGGATGCGCACGAATCCGGCGCTCCAATTCATCCCACAGATGTTCAGTAGGGTTGAGGTCCGGACTCTGGACGGGCCACTGAAGTTCCTGAACATTATTCTCCGGAAACCAGGCGCTGACAACACGGGCCTTACGGCACGGCGCATTGTCCTACTGGAACACAAATGGTCCTTCACCGAAATGCGACCACAACGTAGGAAGCATGGAATTGTCTAGAACGTCCAGATACTGTGTGGATGCCTTATTCCCCTTGATCACAACCCCTCGATCACTGTTGGAATGACACACTCAGATGCCCACTTTCAATTGAGCAGTCAGTGTATATCAGTAAAATGTCTAATCTACTTCTTTTCACGAGCCAGAGACACCAACAAAAATTACCACAATATAAAATCTTTTATTTCTCTGTCTGTCCGGCGCAGTGCAACAATGGAAAACGATTGTTCCTGTTGCATTGTTGCGAGGAGGTCGACAAATGCACAAGGCGCAATTGTTGTGATTTCCAATAACCGCAATGTTAGTGCAACACTGGAAAACGGTTCATTGTTCCGAGGAAGTCGAGAGATTCACAATGAGCATTGTTGAACTTCAAAATTTTCTGTGAAAAACTTCTATATTGAAATGTTCGCGACGGGAATCGAACCTGCAACATTTTGATCCGAAGTCAGACGTCCTATCCATTAGGCCACGGGGACTACATTCAAATTGTTGTTTCTTATCACTCCCTTTGTGTGTGTGTGTGTGTGTGTGTGTGGCGCAATGAGAGAAGAGCTAGAGAAAAAAGAAAATAACTCATTAATGTTAGCCTACTAGATTAAAATGTAAATTTCAATGTTCATTTTTTTAGCTTCTCTCCGTCAACAATAGCGCGCTATCAAATAATGAATTCATTCAAAAAGGATAAAATATCACTTTTTACCATAACCGCTTGGAATCGATTTTTCTTGGATTATCTCATACTTACCAGGGGGAGACGGGGGATGGCCTAGTGTAAAGAAAAAAATCCTTACATGATTGAGAAGTTTTAGATTCATATTTCCTGTGTGAGTTGAGTTGACAATAAGAGGATAACGCTGTAGAGAGCAGAAAGCTTGTGAATCTGAGCTGTAAACTTACAGACAAAGCTTCAAACCAAATGCGGACTCATCAGCCCAATTCCCGCCTTCCCCTAACCGAATCAGAAAGGCAAGACCTGGTTAGTGTAAGCCCCTGCCGGCTTGACAGTGACCCCACAAACCACAAAAGACAAGAAAACAAATTGCTGCTTCTCTCGAAGCCAGCACAAACCTTCTCCTAAGAATGTTTAGGCTGAAGGAAAATAAATAATAACATAAGGTTCAAAGAAATTGTAATAAAGAAAGTTTAACGTGCTGGGATAATAGGTAAAAAATGACAAGAAAAAGAATCTGATTCGGTTAGGGGAAGGCGGGAATTGGGCTGATGAGTCCGCAGAAGGACGAAACGGCCGTTCCCAATTTCCTTCCCATAATCTAAAATCAGAAAGGCAATTCCTCATTTTGTTCATGTGCTGTTTTCTTTTTCTTGTCATTTTTTAACAAAAATTGTTTACTGAAAAAATAAAAAAGTATTATTATGTTAATCGAATAAGATTTTTTTTTTTTTTTT
>JAFIDM010009631.1:173121730-173133767 GCA_023159025.1 Thereuonema tuberculata
ATATATTTATAAATCTCTCTCTCATCATTAGTTAGTTAGCATAGTAATTTGCAATATATTCATGTTAATTTAAAATTAATTAAGCATTATAAAGAAAAGATTAGCCTATATATATATATACACACACACTTGAGAGCAGAAAAATCGCACAGTTGCATTTTTTTACTTTTGTTTTTTTTTATTTTCCTCATGATTCGCAATTTTTGTTTAATCAAAATAATGTCAATTTAAAGATCGTTTCATCACTTATCCAGTGATGTCACTTAAGTATATTTTCCCTTCAAAACCAAGACAATAACAACAATAGAACACAACACCCCAAATTGATAAAATCGAATGAGTGCCATAATTAAGGCTAGAGGAGGGAATACCCGTTATTAATAAAGATTGTTTTATAAATGTTTGTATTGAATTTTGTTTTAATCACCATTTCCCAGGCTGTACGAAAACGAGGTTTTCGGGTAGGCTAGGAGATTCCTCCAAAAAGGACTCTGCTGACACGCAATACACATTTAAGTGGTATCATTGTATAGATGATGAAACAATCTTTAAATTGACATTATTTTGATTCAAAGAAATTGCGAATCGCGAGGAAAATGAAACAAAAAGTAAACAAATGCAACTGTGCGATTTTTCTGCTCTCAAGTGTTATATAACAAATAGCCTAATTTGTTAACTATTTAAATTAAAAATGGAGAAGAAACTAGAAAAGAGTTAAGTTTAAGATTAATTATAAATTATTTAAACAGATTGGAATAGTAGAATATTCATCAAACTTTTTGTGAGGATATTTAAAAAAAATAAAATAAATGGTCATAATTTAATTCAAAATAAGATAATTTTTGGATCCTTAAGTTTCATTTCAGTAGTTTTTTAGTTTCTTTTTCACAAACTCTTTATTGATGATGATCTTACAGGATTGAAACAACCTTATTTAAGCCTTAAATTATGATAATTTTCTTACATTAAAGAAAATTTAATATCTCTAAGAAACGCATGACAAATATTATGCTGTTTTGAATGGTTTGCATGCTAATTCATTGGATTAAATTTAATTTCTTTTCAATGTGATGCAGTGCTTGTGATCCTGTTACCAATTTTGGGAGTGTGTGCAATTTTTGTTTTGATTTTATTCTTCATCTTGGCTTGATTTCTTTATAGGAATAATTTGGCATATCCAGGAACAAAGAAGGAATACAAAAAAACACTGTATAAATGATAAAATTTATATTGAAAATCCTGTGATAATGCAGTTAAATTTCTTGTAGCTCATTCACACAACAATTGTAGTTCTTAATCTTGATTTCAAGTTTTAAAATGTTTTATTATTTTTATTTCTTTTTAGGTTATCTTGATGGTGTTCCAGTTAAGATTGGTGAAAAATTTAAACCTCCAAGAAGGGTATAAATGATTTATATGAATTTATATTATATTTTATTTTGCTTTTAATATTTGAAGAATTATTCATGTGCATATACATTTTAGAAGTGTTTATCTGGGTTTTAAACAGGAAATAATGATAATATGGGATAAAAATTGTGGGTTTTGATTTGTGAAGGAGGAAACAAGAACAAATTATATGTAAGAAGCAAAGAACATATTTTAAATGAAATTTATGAATTTAGTTCCTTATTATGATTCTTTATTGAGCATGAAATATTGTTTAATGCATAAATTTCAGATAAGGAAGCAGTCCAAAAAAATTGTTTTTTTTAGAATTACATTTGTTGGACTTAACTGAACTTAATGTCAAATTATACTTTTGTATAAATTTTAGATATTTAATCATTAAATAAAGAGAAAGGATATTTTTCTTTTCCAGTTTTTTTCAAATTTGTCATAATATGAAAGAAAATTGTAAAAAGATTGAAAATATTAGATAAAAATTTTATTACTGTATAATTTCATTTTATATTTTTGTAAAATATGTATGTATGTAAAATTTACAGGATAGTAATATTTTTTTCAATTTATTTTCTGTGCAAAACTTTTGTAGGCGAGTCCTTCTTGTCCCAGTGAGCTGCATATGTCCTTCAAAATCTCTTAAAGGACTCTTGTATATAACAATAAACAAACTTTTGATGGTGTATCATTATTTTCATACAGTTCTGCTCTATTTTGATTAAGAAATTGTCCATAGCTCAGAAAATATTCATATGTTGCTGAAAACACTGCTGAATACAATTTATTCACTAATGAACCCTTCTAGTGCACTCCTCAAATTTTGTTTTCTTTTTTGTTTCCTAATATATTCTGAACTCTTTTATTGTTTTAGGCAAAATTTGTCTTTTACTGATTTCAAAGTGATTTTATTCTTTCATCCCCAAACAAAAGTAACTCAAACTTTACAAGACACAAAATTTGATTTAACACTTTTATTATTTTTTTTTTTTTAAAAAAAACATCTTTCAACACAGAATCTCACAATATGTCCATTGATCTTTGAAGAAAAAAATTGCCTCAGAGTCAAAAAAAGATCGGAGGTAATTAATAATAGATTTACCTTTACATTCTCAAGTTAGAATAAATACTTTTAAATAGTCACTGCCTATTGCTTTGCTTCGGAAGCCTTGCATATGGAATGGAAAAAAAATTGATTGAAGTTGTCCTTGTGCTGTTGTGAATTTATCATTAATAAAATACACGATAATAAATAATATAAGATAATTTTTATATGCAAAAGCTTTTGTTATGTTTAAAACATTTTATAATAGTATTTATTTATGCTAGAAATAAAGATGGATCCTTGTGGTACTCCACCAAATGTCTTAGTTTTTTTACTTTATTATTATTATTATTTTATAGCAAATTATATTAAAGACTTTAAATCAGTATTATGTTTTATAGTAGTTATTTAAGGTATAAGCTATCATAAGGTTTCTTTTTTAAAGTTCTTATAACCTATTAATAAATAATTGTTTTTTTTTTAGGTTTTTTTTTTTTTTTTTTTTTTTTTACAGTTGTCTAATAAGAGATTGGTAATCATTAAGAAGAGACTTTACCGATAATCATATTTTGTAGTACATTTTCATTTGTGATAAATCATTGTAGTTTTTTTTATTTGGTTTTGAGTTTCCATACTTCCTGTAAAATAACAAAAGTTCATTGGTCAGTTGGGGGTGATGATTTCTTGCATCTTTATTTATTTATTTTTTTTCCTAATTCTTTTATTTTTCTTGAATGGTAGAATTTACCCCCCTTAACATTACATTGAGGCATCTCCATTGTTTCTTTTCTTTTATTTTTTTATTGGACAGTTTTCTATATCAGGGTAAATTCCAATGTTTAAAATATACCATGATTTTTTTTATAACTTATTAATAAATTATTGAGACCCATTAAGTTTTGTTTTTCATGTTTTTTTTTGTTTTTTTTTTTTTAAATATTATAATGCCCTTTGTTGAAATTGGAAACAATAAAACCATTGAGTTTGATTTTTTTTCTTAAATATTAAATTCTTATAGAATCTTATGAGTTATAAGTTTTGATTTTACATGAATTTAGAAAGGTGTTGCCCATGTCATTTAAAGTATTATATAATCTTTTTTATTTTAATTTTCCAACTTATTGAGTTTGTCGTATCATTTTTGTTGGCAGTTGTTTCTATTTGTGTTTTTCCCATTTCATTACTTTCTTGCACTAATGATATAGTAGTAATATATATTCTTTTTTTTAGTAAGATTATTCAATCAGTTTCTTGTATTATACTTACAACAATTCATAGAATATATAAATATAAGAAATTTATTCAATAACCTTATTAAAAACATTAATACAATTAACTGAATATTTATTTATTCTTTCAACTATTGTAAATAAAAAAGTAATAATAAGTAAATTTGTATTTGCGATTTTTTTTTACTCTTAATATCTATCATTCATTCATTTTTGTATTTAATTTATATTCAATTTTACATTCAATATTTGATTTGTATTTTGGCTGAGAGATGCAGCATTATTATTGTTTGTAAAAATTTATTTTCTTGCATTGATGAATAGTCTTCCTCAGTAAATATTATAAGAAATTATTTCATATTTTATTTATAAATTTTGATTAATTTTTCTTTTTTACATTTGTGTATTTTATTATTTTTTTATTTTATTTTGGTTTTCTTTAGTGCCAGGTAGAAGCATTGGCATTAAACATGTCACTTGTAGTTGACACTTTTCGTTTAAAACTTAAAGAAAAGAAAAGCTACGTATGCTGTTTTATGATTTCCAATTGCTGTTAATATATTGGTGATTTGAATTAAAAATTGGTAATCATGCATCATGCCATATCGACTATGCTGAACATAAGAACTGATTTTGTAAACAGTGTGAGTTTTGTCTGTTCTGCTTACTGTATTATAATAAAACTTTTGAGGAGGTAAGTCAGTGGATATACTATAATAAACCATTAATAGAACTACAGTCAAACTTGGATAATTTGAAGTTGAAGGGAGAAGAGAAAAAGTTCGAAATATCCCAAAATTCGAATTACATATATTCTCTAAAACAGAAGAGATAAATAAAAAAAATTAAATCTACGATCAAAGATTTAACACACAAACTTTATCTAAGAATACTGCTACATTTTTTTTTTCATTAAATCAAACATTTTTTACTAGCTTAATTATTCATCATTTAAAAAAAAAAAAAAAAGGCAAATATTTTTAATTGCTTCATTGAATGCTATCTTTGAGTCATAGCATATGATTCCAACCTATCAATTGATACAAAAATAGAATCTTCTACATTAGACTGACCTTCAAAACAGCATCTAAGTTCATGTATATGCACCATAGCTTCTGACGCACTAGGTAGGGGCTTTCTTGTATTTCCTTGTCCTCTTCAGCCCCAGATAGTCCGTCCTCAGCTTGGTTGTTCACCGCCAGTTGAACAATCCCCACATAGTGACATTCCAACCCTCGCTTTTGTTTTCCTTAGAAAGACCGTTAAAATAAATAATGCACCTTAGCTGAGAAAAGTCTCAGGAACAATTTTAACCGTAATATTTTTAGGACAATCGTACAAAAAATTTGAATTATCCAAAATAAAATTCAAATTATCTACAATTTTTTAACATTATTTTAATACAGAATTCTAGGGACCGAGCAAAAAATTCAAATTATCCAGAATTTCGAATTAAACAAATTCGAATTATCCAAGTTTGACTGTATATTAATATTTTCATATATGCACTGAAAATGATTTGGCTATAATTATCACACCAAGTACACATGCAATATTAATATATTTAGGTTAAGTTGATGGCAACTGTGAAAGTGTCAAATATTGTTACAAATTTTTAACATTTTTCAGAAATTGATATACAGCAATAAATATTAATGTAAATTCAAAATTTATAACTTCTTACATTCTTTGCTCTGCCATAAAACAGCATCACAAATTATTAACTTATTTCCACTGCTGCATTCATGTGGCCCTGGTACCAACTAAAATACACATTCAAAATTCTTTGGGACTTTATGTATGTTATTACTCCTGTGCGATTATTTTATAAAAATATCAGATACTTGCCATGTCTTTTTCACATACTGCTATTATTGATATATTAATGAGCGAACTATAAAATTTGAAATGTTATTGATGTCAATAAATTTCAACTTTTCATTCTTGATTAATTTTCTAATAAGATAATGTTATTTTTTTAATTATTTATTTTTGTATGCAAATCCCTTCTTTAAATATCCAAAAAAAAAAAAAAAAAAAATGTGAACCTTGAGAGTATTTTAATCAAAAACAAAATCTGGAAACAAGGACAGCCCAAGAATAAATAAAATTGCCTTTCAGATTCTGAGATTACTGAGGGTATTTTGTCCACTCATTAAAATGTATTCTTAAACTGCAGTTCCAGCCCATAAGGTCTCAACTATTGGTGCTTCCCATATTTCTTTTATAGATCCCTCCTTCTACAGCCTCTACCATTACATATTTCCAACATCACAAATTTAAATGTAAAAAAACTACATTTAATACTAAAAAGCAAATTTTCAAAAAGATTATGTCTTTTCTTTTTCAAGCCAATAATAAGTTGAAGAACAATTAAATTCCTCGAGATAATATTAACAATATCATTTACTTACAATCTGTAATAAAATAAAATACAATCCACAAAATGTAATAATAAGGTTACAATCAAGGAACTAAATTGTTAAGCTATATCATGTCAAAGATTGATAGTAAATCATATTGTTAATATTTTCTCAAGGAATTTAATTGTTGTTCAACTTATTATTGTTATTTTTAGGCTTGAAAAAGAAAAGACGTAATCTTTTTGAAAATTTGCTTTTTAGTATTAAATGTAGTTTTTTTACATTTAAATTTGTGATGTTGGAAATATTGGTGCTTCTATCTATTATTAATTTCCAGATTGTTAGTTATGCTTTTTTTCTTAGACTACTTGACCAATTACTGTAGAATTTGTCATACAGTGTTCAAGGCAATGAGAGGGTGTTTTAAAATGATAAAATAAAAAAATTGAACAAGTCCTTAAGTATGTATGACCAAAAAAAATGGACCCATTGTAATATACAACAAACAAACATGAAAACTAAGTATGATTTGGCTCGAAAAAACAATGATGCTGGCTTTGTTCTGAATTTCAATGCAATTGAGTGTCTATGCTAATTGCATTGGTTTCACTGTTGATTTTGACCTAGTGAAAGATCAGAATTATTAACTATCAGAGCCATAAAAATAGTTAGTGGGATGTTAATTTTGCAGAGGAGTTCTTTAAAAAGGCCTAAAAGATAAACATTTATGAGAAGGTGAATACAGCAAAATCTTTGCCATATTTTTTTGAGCAACACTATATGATTGTGTAAGTAACATCACTATAAAAAAGCATGTATCTGCTTACATTCTTTTAAATTTGATCTAGAAGAAAACAACATGAGTTGATTTGAATTGAATGTCTTTCCATTTACTTATATTTGCTTAGTAAGTGTCTACTTACAACGGAATGGTTAGGTTTAACAGGTCAAAACACCTTTGAATTTTTTATCATTTGTTCAGGACCTCAACTAACTGATGAACTCAATTACTTTAACTGGAATGAAAACTGAATTTATCACAAATGAACAACAATATATTAATGATTGAATTCCTTTTATGAAAATGAATTCAATGCTCTGCCAGAAAACTATAATGCCCCCAGCTCTTAATAATGATGACAGATTACTTGTATGTAAAAGAAAAGCAACAATGAAAGTATAAGAGATTGAAGTAGACATAGAATATTCAAGATACTGATAACATGGATATTGTGTAAACAGTTCCATAATGAAAAGATATTAATTCTCCAGCTACTCCTTTACTATTGTGTGTCACAGTAATTTACAAATTTCTTTAAATAGAGAATTCATTAAGAGCAAAATCAAGTGAGGTTTAATATATGTAATTGAGAATTCAGCAACCTGACTGAAAATTCTTAAAAGTTGTAAAGATAATCAAATAGCATACAGAAAACTAACATGCAAAAAAGCTCAAAATGATGATTGGGAACATCAAAGTAAAATGAACTAAAGAAAGAATTCAAATCTCACAAAAAATATCTATGGAATTGAATGTAATCATACTTGTAGAAAATTAACTTAAATGAAGGAGAGCCTAAATGTTTAACATAAGTAATTTGAATACAACTTATAAACTATGAAGGAAAAAAAAAATAAACCAAAAAGTAGTAAAAGGTCTTTCTTACAAAAATTCCTGAATGACATAAGCAAGGCACTTATGATTAAATCACTACAATTGTCATTTATTGACTACCAAATAATAAAAGGATTTAAATTAAATAATGCCTGATCTAAACAGGAAATTAATAACTAATATTAATGAATACATTTTTACAATATTAATATATTTGATAATAAAGTCAATCTACTAATACAAAACTATATAGAATATATATTATACTCGTGGATTATTATATACATACTATTATAACACTTTGCATGTATTATAAGACATTCTGTGTAGACTACTGCACTGCTAAAACTAAAACAACTACATAATTGGCAATAATTCAAAACAATAAATCTGACTGTTCTATTAGGTATGCCACAAAGCAGAACTAAAGCGAAGTAGCTTTGTAATGTTATCCAAATAGTGATAACTTTTTATTTTAACATCACTAACAAGGGAATGGTTAGGTCGAAACCTCCCTTGAATTTTTATCATTTATTCAGGGCCTCAAATAGTTATTGTATACCAAATTTTAGCTGCTGATATGCACTGGAAGGGTGTAAAAAAACTTGTAAAATTACAAGAAATAGTGATGTGACGTCATCACTCTTTGCAAGCCAGTCGTATGACGTCACCAATCTCTTGCTGCCGAGCAACACTCAAGGTCAAACACACAGCAGAGTAAACAGCACAATAAAATATTTAATTTATAAAATAATAATAATATAATTACTGTTTATAAAATAAAAGCAATAACTTGAAAAGTGTGGTCACATTTGTATTTTAAAAAGAAAGATTTTATATAAAGAAAAAATATTATAATTAAAATTTATTTAATGCTAACTGTAACTATTGGCATATTATAAATATATTTACAAATAAAAATAATGACAATAAATCTAATAATAACTTAAAGAAATTAGCATAAAATAAAGGAATAGAAAATGTTTAAAATAAAACTGGAAAATAAATTTCATTTTTTCATAAATTTAGGAAACATTACTACATGTAATTGTAATAAGAATGTTTTGGATGTTAGTACTATGAACAAGTATAACTTGATGATTGTAACCCCAACTATTTATGAAATTACAACAATAATCAAAAGTAGTAGAAAAAAAAAACATTGTGTGAACAATAGATACAAAAATAGCCAATAATTACTTGGAACAAATCTTAAATATCAATGGAGGAGACCAAATTGTTTACCAAATGATATCATGGAACAGCTGTTTCACGCTGCCGAAAATCTTAAATATGTATATTCTTGAATTTACTAGCTTCTAAAATATGTTTGTATTTTTATTTTAAGAATTTGTCCTTTTAGATTTATTTTTCTGGAGTTATGTGCACTATTTCTATTTTTCATGGAAAATGTTCTTTAATTTTACAAGTTGTATTTTTTGACTACTTTCAGCGCCAACAAACAGGTAAAAGTATTGAAAAGAGATTTAACATGCCTGAATAATTAAAAAATAAATAAAGGTAACAAACGAAGGCACAGCACTAAAAGAAGGAATTTGCACCGTGAGCTGTCACCGGGAAGAGACTGGGATGGATCATTTTGTCCTTTTTAGGACTCGTCAGCCAGCCAAACTCCACTGATGACAGACTCAGAAGGTGCGAGAGGTTATGGATCCTGGGTCTTGCTCCTGAGAGTGGGATCTCCCCCCGAAGAAATCCTAACCAAAAATAAACAAAAATACAAAATACAAATGTTCCTTGTCCTGCAATCCTCTAGGCACAAAAAGAATTTAATAAAGGCATTTAAAATAACTAAGCCATGTGTTGGGGGTGCGAATTCCTCCTTTTAGCATTGTGTCTTCGTTTGTTATCTTTTTTTTTTTAAATTATTCACACACGTTAAATCTCTTTTCATTTTAAACACACGGCTTAGTTGTTATTTTAAATGCCTTTATTAAATTGCTTTTGTGCCTAGTGGATCTTTTAAAATACAAATAATTCCACACTTTTCATTTGCTGCTTTTATTTTTCAAATGATAATTACATTATTATTAATAGTAGTAAGTTAGACATTTGTTTGACTTCAGTGTTTAAAAATATGTTAGTTTCAAGTCTTATGACTTTGAAATGTCTCCTAAATTTACGAAAGTATTTTCCATTTTTATTTTAAACATTTTCTATTTAACACTACTATTGATTTCTTGTGCCATCATTTTTTTCCCCTAATTCTATCATTTTGCTTAAATCTCACCCCCCCCTATTTAATATTACATTTTGACATTTAGGTATCTTCATTGTTTTTCTTTTCTTTTTTAAAATGGTTTGAGTGAAGTGGAATCTTTCTATAGACCTGCCCATTTCTTTCTTAACCTGCCCACTTCTTTATATCAGTTCCATGCATCTCAGTTTCTGTTTTCTTAGATGTTTTTTATTTATCACACTTGATTTTCATTTCAGTATTCAAGTTGCTGGCTATCAAGTTGAAGTTAACTTGCTGATTTCCTTATGCTTTACAATATAAAATTGTTATAATGTGTTATTTAATTTTTGTTATTTGATAAGTTTTTTTTTTTTTTTTGTTAATTAATTATTCTTTAGCTGTCACAGATCAATAAGAAAAATGCATGTTGACTTAAAAGTATGCCTTTTCATTTCTTATTAATAAAACCTACTTGCTGATCCTGTACATTTTTTGCTATTGCACCTTACCCTCACTCCCTTCACTTGCAGTGACTTTAAGTTCACTATATTGAAAAATTGATTGCTTGGTTCCCTATCATAATCGATTAAATATAAAACTGAACAGGATTCAATTACTTTCGCAAACTCATGTTTTAATCAGGAGTTTAATGTATGTTGAATATATTTATGAAATAAGTGAAACGTTGACACGCATTGTTTTTGGAATCATCTTATATAAAAAAAAATAAGAAAATATTCAAACTGTAACTGTTAACTTTTTCTTTTCTGTTGCAATTCCGTTGAGAATGGCAATCCGCTTAGGATGTTGAAATGTCTGGCCCTCAAGCCCCATTTATGTAATGTATTCTTTTTTTCATAATTTTTAATGTATATTATCATTTCCTACATGTGTGTGTCAAATGTTTTACTCATTTCATAAACTCATGTTTTAAGTTTGAAATAAAAGAATTTAAATTTTCTTGAAGAAGTGAAAGGATTTGTAACTTAAAAATGAATAAATCCTAAGCAATAATGGTGATGTTAACTACCTTGATTATAATTACCGTCAAAGATAGAACGTTCTGGAGCAAAATTTATGTATTCTGTCTTAAAACTAATTATAGAAGGATCTTTATACTTTATTTATTATAGCAGTAGTTAAACCATATAGGTAATTGTGTATCCTAAGATGATGAATAATTTTGTTTATAACTTAAGAAAAATTTAGAAATTAACAGAATTCCTGCATAACTGGGGAAGTTGTGGACATCTCTCACTCCATTGATTTTATGTAATCTTTGCTAGTTCAGATTACTTTTCCTCAAAACACTGTTTCCTGTTTTAGAACCCAGAAGTCATGTCTAAAGTATGCATATGGTATTAATTGTATTTTGCTTTATTTCATTCTCCTTCCATTTTTTTTTAGATAACACTTCCTTTAAATTACGTCCATCGGAATGCTGATGAAGTTCTTAGCGAAAATGTAAGTACATATATAATTTGGAATGACTTTTTTATTTTTTTATTTTAAGAATGACAGAAATACTTTGTAAGTTTCTTAATCACTTGTGATTAACAAAGAAATAAATCCTTTTTTTTTCTTAGTATTATGTGAATATTTTTTTCAACTTGGGTTTTTCTCCATTCTGAACAATGAATGCTAAGTATAGCCTTTGATGGATTTAAAAATTAGAATGAAAAAATATTAAAATGTTAAATGAAGTATTATATTGTGATATTCATTGTATGTCTGCCTATCTTTCTCCTTATTTTTCCTAAGTAGTTTGTTAAAACAAAAAATTCTTATGACAAAATATGTCCATCTTGAAGAGAGAATCCAAATACATACTGACTTTTCTTTTGTTCAGTATTGTGTATTTTTCACTTTCAGATAAAAGTGAGAAAATTTTTCATTATATCTTATATCAAAATAAAAAAAAAAAGTGCAAAGATTAAGGCTTTTTAATGATGGACTAAACAGAAATAACTTTATTAATTTACAGTATTAATGTGCAAACAATTAATAGTTATTTAAATGAATTAAAATTGCACATAAAAAAAAAATACGTTAAAAAGAAAATCGACTACAAATGAAAATAAACAGAAATAATAAAAGTGCGAATTTTAACGTGTGTACGTAGTCATTAAAAAGTCTTAAAAAACACACAAATAGACTAAAATAAAATTAAAAGAAATTAAAGTT
>JAFIDM010009631.1:173143635-173174357 GCA_023159025.1 Thereuonema tuberculata
TGTTGCTTGTTTTGTGTTTAAATTTTATTGAGTCAAAATGCCAAAAAATAAAGCCTTTAAAAAATATAAAAAAAAAAAAAAAAAAAAACAACAAACAAAAAACGAACCAGAGGTAACATGTTGTAACGTCTTTAATTATAAGCTACTTAAAGATTCAACACCAAAACAACTTAATCACACAATTTAAAGTAATTCCTTTCATCATTTTGATCTCATTGCAATTATGAACTGTTTTAGTGCAATCAGTATACATTTTTGTTTTGTTAAAAACTTTTCTGCTTAGCAAAAAGCTCTATCCGCAATTTGGTTGGAGAAAAATTAAATGAAAATAATAGTTGTAGTTTTTAGTCATGCCTAGAAGGAAACTTCTCAGTCCAAAGCTTAAAAGAATGAGAATAGATTATATATAGACTAAGCTCCTGCTGTGTAAATTTCTACTTTTAATTTTTAGCTAAATATAGTGAAGGGCTTAAGTCTTAGAATTTCTGTATAGTATCTTAAACAATGTAGTTAATTATTTTTTAAATCCTAAATGTTGATATTTATTGCATCACAAAATATTAGGTATGCTTTAGAATGATTAGTCAGATCATTTTGATCCGTTAAGTTAATCTACAATACTCTTCATCACTTCCTATCTTAGTAACTTTTTTTGAATATGTCTAATTGCAATTTTTGGTCTTTTGTATTAACATGATATTTGCCTTTTCATTAATATAATAAGCAAAACCTAATTTATCTGGGTATTACACTTGCATTAAGGCTTCCCTTTATATCTCTTTTATTACGTTTTAGCCATTATAACCTAAATTGTAATTGAGATATTTCGTATATTTTTCAGCCAATCTTTTCTTTCCTGAGAGCTTTCTTAGAGATTATTTTTATAGATCCAGTTTATAATCAAGTGGGGAAATAGAGCCATTGACTTCATTGATCATCTATACCTTCAACTCCATAATATAAGATTTGATCTTTAGTTTTTGAAATCAAGTGAAAATGTTGAATTCACGGATAGAAAAGTGAAGTAAATATTGCAGTCATATTGTATGTCAGGAATGGATTCCTGAATATCTTGCATAATTCAATACTTAATTTTACTGTAGAATAAATTTAAAGTAGTGGGATGCATTCTCAGATCTCATTAATCTATCAGGTTGTAAAGAAAGTTTCCGAATAATTGTAATGTGGCTTTTAGGAACATTATATGCAGCTAACAGTTGGATGGAAACTTCCCAAGTGCTGTTGCTTGAGAGATAAGGTATTGGGATATTCATATAAATTCATGAAATAAGTATCCCATCCTTTATTTGACAAAAATTGGCTTCAGTGCTACTTCATTGTCGTTGCTCTGCATGGATAGGAAATTTATATAATTTTTTTTTTGCATCGGTTGGTCATGGGTGACGAAAAGTGGATAATGCACGTGAATGTTATACACACAAGGTCCTGGATGAAGAAGAAACCCCATAGAAGGTCACTAAGGCACCCAGCATGGTAGAAAAGTGATGCTGAGTTATTGGTTTGATTGTCGCTGTGTGAAACAGTATGAACACAGTGTGATACACGAAACAAAACTATCACAGCTATACATACATCCACCAGTTGGAAACTCTCCATGCTGCACTGCAATAAAAGCATCCAGCATTACTTAATCGATATGAGGTAGTGTTCCATCAGGATAATGCACTTCCATATATCGCTTTATGGACTTAGCAAAAATTACAGGAGCTTGAATGGGAAATAGTGTCTCACCCACTGTATTCGTCAGTCCTTGCTCTATCTGACTTTCATCTCTTCCGTTCTTTTTTCAAGTTTTCTTGCTGGAAAGAACTTTGCTAATGACGACAAGGCAAAATGATGCCTTGTTGACTTCTTCTGCCAAAGGCCGAACTTCTATCGAAATGGGGTATTTCAACTCATAGAGCAGTGGAACAACATTATCAGCTCCAATGATGACTATCTGGGCAATTAGGTACAGTGTTGTGAAACGGATATGCCGGTTTGTACCAAATGTTTTGAATTTCCCAGAAACTTTCTTTACAACCTAATATAATCAACATACTGTAATTGATATCAAAATTCATAGTAGTGAATTTTGTTTTACAGTATATTTTTTAATAAATATAGAGTAATATAAAGTAAAAAGTTAACTTAATATAGTGAAATGAGTTAAAGTAATGATAAATTATCATTAATTTTATTGCTAATTTAACTCATTTCATTATATTCAGTAAATTCTGATAATATTAAAAGAGCAAGAGCTGCAATCTCTGCATATAAAAATTATTACCTTTGGGTGCATTTTTTTTTTCAACACTAGCACCATCTGTAAATAAATGTTTGGGTGACATTGTTATGGTATATAAATAAAACTTATAACAGTGAACCTAAAAAGCATATTTTTAAACATCCCATTTTTTTCTGATGATTATTACTTGAGGATATTATTATTTTCACCCCCTCCTTTTTTTTATAATAAAATTGCCATCCAAAGCCATACTATCTTTGCATAATAAATTATCAGAATGTTAGTTTCAAGTTTTGGATGAGAGAAAGTTTGCATTGTTGGCGATTATTCATTTAGAATACAACTAAGTTTTGTTCTCAGTTGAGTAAAACTATTACTAATATCGAAATTATTTTTGTGCAAGAAATAACTAAGATTGGTGAAAATATAATTTTGAAAGACAAAGGAAAATTTCAGGCTGCCTATTTCATTTTCTTGGCTGTCTTTCCCTAGAGATACGATTGATGTTTGATTTTTCTTTCTTAATCACTGGTCTGATAGTTATTTGCTGCAGCTAACTGTATCCATTTGTTGCTGTAGCTAACCAATTACATATATTCTTATTTTGATGCTTTTGAAAGGATTAGCCAATCACAGATGATCTACTTACCAATCCTCAGGCTTTTGGGATTTCTGAAAACCTGAAAAATTTTTTTTTTAAACAGATCATGCATATATGCAGAACTGTTCACAAAGGGTTAAAGTTTTTCTGCTGATTTCCTTTCATATTTAGACTTTATACTTTTGTCTTTTGTACTGTTATTTTTTATTCTTTACTGTTCTGTCTTCTTTTATTCGTTTACTATATTACAATTTATGCTTCTTTACTGTTATATATTACGACTGCATTGCAGTTTAATATTACTTTACCTTTTGTTGTTTTACTTTTCTGATGTATCATGGGTATCATTGTTTTTTCCCCATAAAGCCTAGCCAAGCATTTCTCTGACTGAATGAAAAGAGCTAAAACAGGCCGTTATATGACTAAGTCTCATGCGGTGTTTTGCTGTTAAAGCAAATTAGGAGACATAAAGAGCTTTGGCATACCTGGCCAACCTAGTCCCTACCTTCTTAACACTGCCATACTCCTAAATTTGTTGCAATCATCTTGCAACCAACAAAGGGATGTGGATTCTTGTTGTGTGGACCTGCATTTACCCTAAATTCTACACAGCACTGAAACAGGCATATGATTATGTAATAATTATGGATGCTTTTTCTTTCTCAAACATTGTGCATTTATATGAAGATTTGGATTTATCATATTGGTATGACTAAGAGAAAGTATAAAGTTCCTTGTAATGAGTGAACCTGCATTCCTTAAAATATGCATTATAGACTTATAATTATGTGCAGAACTTGTTATTTGTTAATAAACGAGACTTTGTTTTCAGAAGTGTTATTCTGGGACAGCTGTTTCATGCTATTAGGTATTAATTAGCTAGACTCACTTTTGAACACTCTGCCATAAGGAGTGTAGATTTAGTTAAAGAAAGACATAGGAACCTCCAAAAGTTAAAATAAATAAATTAAATAAATAAATAAATGTTCATAAGTGACAGCCGTCCATGCTATTTGGAACTCAACAGCCATTATCAGTCACTCCTGGGCACTTCAAATACAGATATACAGGGTTCGCCAGAAAAATGTACACACACTTTAAAGAACAAAAACTATTTATTATGTGTTTGTTTTACATGTAAATACTGATCAGAAGTGTAGTACTGTCTTCAATTAAGCACATGCTTACTTTAGATGTTCAAAATATTTGCCGTTGGCGTCCAGACACATAATGCAACGACGAACTGTCGCTGCAGCTACGGCGGACAATGTTTCAATTGAGATCTCGGCACATGCCGCTGTAATTTCCCGGCGAAGATCCTCCACCGTGCGCGGCTTCTGTTGATAGACTTGATCTTTCACAGTTCCCCACAAGTAAAAGTCCATAGAGGTTAGATCTGGCGATCGTGAGGGGAACTCAATGGGCCCCCTTCTTCCAATCCAAGTTCCTGTAAGCTGTCATCCAGGAAAGCTCGTACGGCTAGGTGGTAGTGTAGTGGCTCCCCGTCCTGTTGGTAGAAGACCTCATTATCAGCTTCGTAAAGTGCCCGTACACCTGGTAAAATTCATGTGCATAACATTTCCAGGTACTCTTCTCCAGTGATATTACCATAATAAAAAGGGTCCTACTAAGCCCCTAGATGATAGTCCACACCAAATATGAACCCCTGGTAGATTGACCATCTTATCCACATGAATATACGTTTTTTCCGGTGCCCAGTAGACGCAGTTATGCCAATTCACTGTTCCATTAAGTTTACACTGGAACTGACGCGATCTCCATTGAAACATTGTCTGCCGTAGCTGCGGCGACCGTTCGTCGTTGCGTTATGTGTCTGGACGCCAACGGCGAACATTTTGAACATCTAAAGTAAGCATGTGCTGAACTGAAGACAGTACTACACTTCTGATCAGTATTTACATATAATACAAACACATAATAAATAGTTTTTGTTCTTTAAAGTGTGTATACATTTTTCTGGCGGACCCTGTAATAGAATCAACATGTGACCAAAAATTAAGAAAATATATTCATTGTGAAAATAAACAACCAATTCATTTGCCCACTTTGTATTATTATTACTCTCTCTGTCCCATAATACTTGATAGTTTTCGTTTCATGGCCGCCGCTTATCACAAATATATGGCTCGATCTCAATATTTTTTTCTTATGAGTTTAATTGATCATACTTCTTTATAAAAAACATCATTTACCATAAATGTAACCATATCTTCTTGCTTTATTTCATCATTATTTCATGAAAGGTCAAAAGTTCTGAAAATTGTTGTCCCACATTACTTGATAGTTTACTCAAAAAGGGTAAAATGCTCTATAATGTGTGAAAAAGAAAAAGTAACGATAATTTTGCGCAATCTTTTTGTGCAGTAAACAATTAGGAGTAGCATTATTGCTCGTTAGTATTGTCATTGCATTTTTGTACTCCTATTTATTCAGTCTTTCGTCGTAAGAGGAAAAGCTTAATTGTTTCAGATTCCTACCCATAAATATGGAACAACATAAAACGTGAACTTACCGATCAACAAAGGAGGCTAATATATGATGATTTGCTAAGTGGAAGTGACAATAGCATTCTTAAAAGAGGTGCATACAAGTCAATTGCAACTAAATACAGTGTCAGTACTCAAACTATAGCCAGAATCTGGAAGCGAGGCAAAGAAATCAGTCCATCGAATGTGACTTCAAGAAAACGCGGTCGAGTTGGTCCAAAAAAGAAAAATTATGCATTAAATGGCAGGATTTGCAATGTGCCATTAAACAAAAGAAAAACCATCAGATCACTTGCTGGCGCCTTGAATATACCAAAAATGTGTCTGCATCGTCGGATAAAAGCTGGAGATGTGCGAGTGTGCACGGCAACATTAAAGCCTCTGTTGACGGATGCAAATAAAGAGGAGCGAATTATGTTTATATTACGTCATTTGCAATTTTTTGAAGATGGAAATATTTGATTCCAGGATATGTTTGATATGGTTCACATTGATGAAAAATGGTTCTATCTAACTGAGGAACAAAGCCGTTATTACCTTGAACTAGACAAGGTTGAACCGCATCGCCAGGTGAAATCAAAAAGATACATAACAAAAGTGATGTTTCTTGCAGCTGTTGCTAGACCTCGATTTGATTCACATAACAATGAATGGTTTGATGGAAAAATTGGAATTTGGCCTGTTTCTTCAGAAGTAAAAGCAGAAGTATTAGCAAATGCTCTTTCTGTTTTAAATAAATAAAAATTTTCATTTTCATAAATACTCCTACAATTTTTATTGATGTACTTATGTAGTAGAATTATCTTTACTGAAGTACTTATGTAGTAGAACTATCATTTTTGAAAAATAAACTACTCTTAAATAAAAATATACTAACTTTTTTGTCACAAAATTAATTTTAAAGAAACATATCAAGTAATATGGGACAAGAAAAAAAGGAGAAAACTATCAAGTATTATGGGACAGAGGGAGTATTTCTGTATTATTTCAACTTTAACTATTTTACATTTTGTTTGAAAGGTTAGCTTTTAGGTTCACTGAATATCATTAATTAAAACCAAGACACTAATCTAGGTAATGTTGTTTTTCAAATATATATCTGGATTTGATTTAGTTAATTTTCAGTTTTGTTAAATTTTTTGATTTTTAAAGTTATATATTTATAGATGTTTGCCTTATAGAGTGTTTTACTTGAGTAGTTTTTAAGTCTGTGAGGGTTTATTTTACCTGTACCTGTTTTGTTTTTCTTTTTACCTTTTTTAAAGATTAAACAGCTTTTTAGTAGATAGTTACACTCTTTTGGTTCTAGTCAGGCAAACAGATAATGATACTTCAGATCATTGAAAAGACATAGAAATAATCTTGAAAAAAAATATTTTATTGTTTGTTTCTTGATGCCATTCATTTATGTTCCTTTTGTTTTTGTTTTATTATTGACATTGTTTAATAGTTAGACAGTTCTCAAATGATTATCCAAACATCGATAATGTATGGCCAGAAATTCAATAAAAATGTTTATTGTTATAGTTTTTGGAATTTTTAAGATGAAAATATTACAATTAGACTTAATAGATTATTTTAGAATTGACAATAGAGTATCAATATAAATGTTGTTGAAGAAAATCCTAAGACATAAAACCATGTTACAGATATTTCCGATTGAAAAGCCAGTGGGAAGAAAACTAGAGATTTTAGTTATTTCATGTCTTGTTGTCATTATGAGAAAACTAAAAACTTAATGTTATAATTATGAAAGCTTATAACCGATTTTTGTGTTTCAGAATATTGCTTCTATTGGTTATGGGGGTGGTGTTCGAGACCAGTCAGGTTCAGTGTTAGAGAATCCATTTTCACAGTTGAATGATGAAGATCGTTCATTAGTCCTGCAAATAATGGATATGGGCTTTCCTCAAGCCAGAGTTGCTCGAGCAGTAAAACAGTTTGGACATGATGATAAAAAAGTAAGATATTTTTTAAATAATAAGATTAATACTTCAGGTAAATTAAAAAAAAAATACAATTTAAATAAAATTTCAAATACAAACATAAATAATAAAATCAAATTCTTTTACAGATCTATATTTTTATTATACAATAATATTTAATAAAAAAAAAAGAAGAAGAAATATATCTATGTAAATAATCAGACTGTTTGGATGATGATGATGCAGTTGACATCCTAGCATGACCCAGACATGCTCGATGGGGGACAAGTTTGGGGACTTGACTGGCCAAGGAAGAGAGTTTGAATTGCTTGGAAGCACTGCTGGGAATGTGTGCTGTATATGGACATGTATTATCCTGTTGGAAATTGCTCCTCTTCAGCATGACATGAATGGCAAAACAATTGTCAATAAAATAAGAAATCACCACCACTCACCAAAAATTGTTAAAATGTCTTTATAATAAAAATGTTTAAAAATACATTATTGAAAACCAAAAGGAGAGCTTTCGGAATCTTGTGCGATTCCCTTGTCAATCCAAGGAATCGCACAAGATTTCGAAAGCTCTCCTTTTGGTTTTCCGTAATGTATTTTTAAACATTTTTATTATAAAGACTTTTTAACAATTTTTGGTGTGTTTGTTGATTTCTTATTCTATTAAATGCAATTTTAACACGATAAGCTTTTAATCTACATGTATCAGTGTATATGTAAAGTTTCTTGAATCGCTAAGAGAGTGGATCTGCTGTCATAAGAAATGACTCTTCACCATTACACCAACTGTAATGGCTGTGTACTCTCGACAATATTGATTTGAATGCTGCCCAGTCGTCTTCCATATGCAGATGCGATGATCATCTGCTGATGAAGTGGGACTCATCACTAAACACAATACGAATCTACTCAAGAGCAGACCATGTCTCTCTGGTATGGCACCATTCTAGATGGAGCATCGGTGCTGGATTGTTAATGGCAGGCCTCTTAAGGGGTGATGGGAATGAGCCCAGTGTCTGCAATTCATCGAGTAATGGTATGGTAGATACCAGTTGCTGAATGCCTTATGTCTCTGGATGATGGAAAGTGAAGACAAGCCTTTAGAGCTTGTCTCACAACAAACTGATTGTCTCTAGCAATGGTACTGTTAGGCCAACCAATTGAAAGTCACTGAGTTGGTGATGTGAATTTAGGTGCCCTCAAGCAACCATTGATTCCAGCAACTTCTCACAGAAGCATCACTACGACTTAGATGGCGAGCAATTCATCTGTATGACCAGCCAGCTTCTATCAGTCCATGATGCGGCCTTTTTCAAAGTTCTGCAATTAAATAAGAAACCAAAAGTTGTTAAAAGTCTTTATAATAAAAATTTAAAAATCCATAAAGAAAAATAGAAATAAATAAAACGCACTTACTTACAAAAAGTTGACAGAATTATACATGGTAATAATCCGACAGTTTCGGAATACTGTGCGTATTCCTTCATCGTCCTAAATGTTGTCTTTATGTCCTATATGTTTGTGCCGTCCCTGATGAAAGAATACGCACAGTATTCCGAAACTGTTGGATTATTACCATGTATAATTCTCTCAACTTTTTATAAGTAAGTGCGTTTTATTTATTTCTATTTTCCTTTATTTCATTCCACGCATGTTAATCCTATTTAAAAATACATTATGGAAACCTAAAGGAGAGCTTTTGGAATCTTGTGCAATTCCCTTGTCAATCAAAATATTGGATTGTTTCATAATTATTGGCCAATTCTGACACAAATAACAAAATCAGCAGTTTTGAAGTACATTTTATTCAGAGAAGTATCTGCCCTCGGCAGCAATACACTGTTAGTTAAAAGTTAAAGTATCCCACTTACAGGCCTACAGAGGCCTATGGGGTAGCTGGAGGGTAGGCTCCAGCATTCACGACCTAATGGGACGAAGTTGAGGTCGGGGGGTCAGCCCGATGCCCGCCCGCCTTTAGCTCCCAGGAAAGAAACCCGGTACCCATTCCAGAGAGGTCTGGGTAGACCCTATAGTAAAAAAAATGAATGATGGCCGCCCTGTTTTTGTGAGATCTGCACATATATCATCGATTAGTCTGGTCAGGCACTTCCGTCTGATTGTAAGACGGACGCTGCCATTGTGCGAATCGCTTGTTACTTCGCAAAAGAGCATTGTATTTATAAATAATATATATTTATTTATTTATATAAATACTTATTATTAGCAACTGATATTGGAATAACGCTAAATAGTAGAGAGAACTTTTAATTATAAATATTGTGTCAAAATTCAGTGTATATAATCTGCAATTGATGGCTTTTTTTTCAATATAAGCTGCAAGAATTTTGAAGCCATTTCGCTGTTACTGATAGGCACATATTTTGACCAACATCATTGAATAAAAACATCAAGATTACAAAAATGAAATATAATGAATAAACAAATAAAAATTGCTGTTGGCAAAAATCACACACAAGAAAAAAACAAAAAAAAACACATGAAATTTAACAGACTTAATTCTGTAAATAAACAGTATTTTTCTCAATTAGAACTTCTCCGTTACTTAAACGTTTGTAAAACGATAATAAAACCACTGAATAAAAAAATCAAGAAAACAAATTATTAAATGTAATACAGAAACACATAAAATTTGCTGCTGGCGAAAAGAATAACAAAAATACACAACTGAAATCTAATAAATATACTTCATAAATGAAAGTCTATAAATAAACAAGTATTTTTCTTAAATAGAACTTCTCCGATAATTAAACGTTAGCCTACTATAAGTTAACTATATTTTCTCAGTGAAAGCAGACGACGTCGGCCATTGTGACAGGACAACATAATTGATCAGCTACCGGAAGGACTGCGCAGTTCAAACTTCCGCCGGTCATCATTCATTGGGAGGACAATAGGACCCGTTTGGAGGAGAAAGGGGTGTGGAAAATTCCCGCATTCCGCCAAGGCCGGAAACCGAACCCGCCACCTCCAACCTGCAGCCAAATGCCCTAACCCACTCGGCTACCATGCCCACCAGCAATACACTGTGCCCAATGTGTTTTCAGTGCAAAAATGCCACGATGGCAAAAACTGACATCACAGTGGTGTAAGAAATCGCTAACAGCATGAATCACAGCATACTGGTTAGCGAACCGTTTGCCTATCAAGAAGTTGTCCAAATGGCGAAATAAGTGAAAGTCTGAAGGGGTGCCAAGTCTGGTGAATACGGAGGGTGAGGGAGGACCTCGTACCCTAATGTGTTGATTTCTGCCATGCTTTTTTGAATGACATGTGGTCGTGTTCCATCATTCAGGCATATGGGACCCAAGGATTAACGAGAGATGATTGTTTGTTGCATAATTTCTGGTGACATTCGTCCATCTGACGGCAGTACATGGCAGTTGTGATTGTTTGGCCACAGGGCAAAAACTCAGAATGCACCACAGTCTTGGCAGTCCACCACACAGAGATCAGAATCTTCTATGGGTGCAAGTAGGATTTGGGCAGTTGTTTCGATGGTTCCCCTTTACTGAGGCACTATTCTGTTCGCATTCTGTTGTCCTAAAGCACCATTTATCATCAACCGTAAGGATCCAATTAAGAAAGGGAGTGCTAGCCTCAAGTATTCAGAGGGCAATGCATGCTTTCATATGCCGTACTTGCTGCTGTTCATTGAGTTCGTGTGGAACCCAGGTATCCAGTTTTTTAACTTTGCCCTTAGCTGCCAGGTGTCTGGAAACTGTCGCTGGTGATATGGTAAGTTCGGCACTGAGCTCACGTATGGTGGACGTTGTTTTTTCTTTCACTTTCTGCATTAATTGTACTGTGTCACTCACAACCGGACGACCGGCTCCAGGCTTATGGTCGATGTCAACATCACCATCACAGAACTTTCAAAACAATCTATGGACAGTTCTGTCACTTGTTGTGCCAACACCCCACGCATATTGACATTAGCAACCTTAGCTTATTGACATTTCGGATACATTATGTCCAAGTTTGAATTCATGCAAAATCACTAATCTCACATCGCGTTGCTCCATGACATCACAAACTGCTTTGATCTGACTGAAATAACTTTTTCAACATGTGGACTGAACCCATTCACTTTGTAAGAGCGATTGCTAAGTTCCAACTACGATGCCTCCTTTTTAACTGGCTCTGCAAGTTACTCTTGCCCGAATCGGCCAATAATTATGAAACAACCCAATGCAATGAAGTGGTTCGGTTTAAAATAGGAAAAATAATAAAAGGTTTGTCCAATCAGAATGTTTTTGGAGGAAATGTAGGCTTGACCATTTCCTCCAAAAACATTCTGATTGGACTTTTCTTTTATTATTTTTCCTATTTTAAATAGGAAACACTTTGTATTTTGATTGACAAGGGAATTGCACAAGATTCCAAAAGCTCTCCTTTTATTTTCCATTATGTATTTTTAAATTTTTATTATAAAGATTTTTAACAACTTTTGGTGTGTTTGGTGATTTCTTATTCAATTAAATGCAATTTTAACACATGTTAAGCGTTTATTTAAAAAGTCCTGCTATATGAATGCAAATAGTGTGTCATTCAACTGGGACACTTCCTTCAGGGTGCTTCAATTTTTTTGTTACAGTGTGTATTCATTGATGATTCACAGTAATTATACTACATTACTGTTTGTGTAAACATTTTGCAAAAAGCTACTTTGTACCTAATCACAGATTTACTATTGATTTTTTTTTTCTTTTAGGTTATAGAATATCTTTGTACAATCCAGTCATTAAAAGAAAAAGGTTTTGATTCAGATAGGGCAGAAACTGCCCTTAATTTACACAATCAAGAGGAATCAATGGTAAAGAGTGCAGTTTTCTAATTAATTTTTCTTTATGATTTCATCATTACTTTTTGATTTGAATATCACTAAAGAAAAAGCGTTTTGAATAATAATTTACCTGTTAGAATTCAACATTTGATACAAATGCCAATGATTTTGAAAACTCATTAGTTTAATAGGACTTTGTGTTGGTTTGCTCTTCTCTTTTGACTCATACAGACTTGGGGAAAGTCATATAACAAGCAGTATCATCTTGAAAAATTGATGGATTGATTATAGGTATTTCTTTTGTTAAGGCTTGAAGGTAGGGGTGACGAATGGTCAAGAAAAGGTCAAGAAATGTTTGTTGCGTTGCTCAGTAAAGGATGGGGGAGGGTAATAAGGGAAAGAATATTGGGCTTACTTGATTTTTCCCTGTTATGAAGAAAAGAAGTAGGATTAGACACACTTAATTGGTAAAATTGAAGTAGAGGAGTTATTATTGTTCCATCTTCAGAGGATGACACAAGACGTGGCGATGATACAGGAAGCACTAACAGTAATGATGAGTGTTTTGGCCTTAGGTTATTGGATTATAATCTTTAAGCCAGATTATATGGTAGATTCAGAAAGGAGACAGTGGAATATTCTATTATTGTGGATGAGGGGTTTGGCATCTGAAAATGGATGTGTCCTGTTAGATTGAAATGTTACTGTGAATAATTGATTTTTACCAAGAGAGAGAGAGTGTGTGTGTATGTTTGTTTGTTTTCTCTTTACTTTATTTTCATCGACACACATTAAGCCTGCTCATCCATTTTTCCTATTATAAATGACTAAGTAATTTTCTCTTGCCCAGTTCTAATACCAGAGAAAATGCATTTTCCATTATTATACTTGCTAAAAGGCTTCTAAACTGCATTTTCCCAGCTACTTTCTTAATGACTATAGTGTTGTATTTTTGTAAATTCATTTTCATTAATTTCCAAATTTGGAAGCCAACCTTTCCAAATGCATTCCTGTATTGTCAACATTTTTTTTTTTTTTTAATTTTTATTACAGAGATATTCAATAGACTTAATGATATTTTTGCTTAACTAGATATTAACTTGATAGAAAATAGTTTAATAATTTGAATTGTAATTTTCAATAAAATACAGACTAAGAATGTTTCTACTAATCTCACAAACAGATAATAGAAGGAAAATTGGCAGTTGTGCTGCCATTTGGAAATAACATGCTCTGATTTTTGAAGATTATCTTGTAATCTACTGTGCCTTTTGTTATAATAGAACTTTTTATTCATATGCTTTATTAGCTATAGTATTACTGTATTTTGATACACTTTAAAAAGTTCTATTATAATCTAATATTTTGCAGTGTCTCAGATGGTCTGACACTTGATATATTCCTTCAGCAAGAAAAGAAAAAGATTTCATACTGGTGATTCGATATAATGCTGTCCTGGGTCCAAAAAGTTCCACCACATACATGAGGCCACAGCATATGAAAAAGCTAACCATGTCACATGGTAACCATTGTTTATCAGTTTAATATTAACTGTTTACAAACCTCGTCAAATTGTTAGCACTATGTACATTGCTTTAGAGAATTGTGCAATGTGATAAATGTGCACATGCATAAGAAGAGCCGACGGTTAAACACTCACATTTATTATCTCTATATACTAACTCTGTATACTATTTATTAACTTTATATACCAAATTATGGTAAGAGGTTTAAAGATTCTAAACCATAAATTGGGATCCACAGACTCCATGTTCTTTCGAAGCATATTACTTCAAGTCACAAGTGTATTTCTGTATATCTGCTAATGAATCTATTTGAAATTTTCATTCAGAAACTAGAATAGGATATAGAACATATAGTTGAAAATTACAAAATGCTTATCAGGTTGCACAATATTCTTCCCATATTAAGGCTCTTGAAGGCCAAAAATTTGAGATCACTTACCTAGCTCATAAAATATTTTAAGTGTAAATTTAAATATTAAGTCAATTTTGATTGTTAAATGACCTCTAAGTTAGTTCCTTTTGCCCTGTCTTTCTCTTTTTCAATCTAAAAAGATAATAATGCTGGATTAGAAAGAGCACAATAAATGTATCTGTATATGTAATATATATTTCTTATTACCAATTTCTTACAGTTTTGCTTTTGTTTTTCAGACAATCAAATATTTGGAACTCCTCAAGCAATTTCAAGATTTAGGTTTTCCTGAGGAATCTATTACAAAGGCGCTTTTACTCCATAAAAATGATCGTGATAAAGCATTAGACTATTTACTAACTTGATAAATGATATATCTGTTAAGTGGGCAAGTAATTTAAATTACAGATAACATTTTTTGAAGTTAAGAAAATATGAAGTATTAATTGCTTAAATATATATATTCTTATTATATATGCACAAGTAACATGTTCTTTTTAGTGTCCATCACATTTAATGTAAAATAAGGGGAAGTTTATTCTTTTTTTTTTTTTATTTATTTATTTATTTATTTATTTATTATTATTTTTTTTAATAATCGTTTTCTTTGTTAAGCGCTTGAAGCTTATGTTTAGGTTTATGGTATTTATTTATAAAATTATCATTGCTTTGCAAGTGACCCAAAACACAACAATAATGGCCAGAATTGAAGTAAAGACAGGTCGTGGCAAGTTGTTTTAAAAGGAAAAGCTAATGAATTATAAAAAAATATAATTATAAAATTACAATTACAAAAAATCTATGTGGAAGATGGTGTTTTGATATGCATTAATGTATTAGATTAGAATTTTTGGCGGAATAATCACATATCTTTTGTCTGAACAGATATCTGATTACCAACTTTTCTAAAAGGAGACCTCTGTGATAAGTTTAAAAAGACACTAATATTGAATTCTTCTGTCAACATTCAAATGTAGGGAAAGTATTTGTTTGAACTTATCTCAATTGTAGTGAATGATATGAATGCATTACAGAGCCAATCTTAATTATTATACATTATAATTATTTAATCAAGATGAACTTATTTTTTTTTTTATTTTATCTGTTGCAGTCTTAATTATAATAATAGCTTCAATAAATACTTTTCATATTTGTCTTCATTAGAAATATTATTTTTCATATTTTATTTGGATTTATAAATTTTTATCATATATTTTCTTAGGTGCTACTTATAATTTGTGATTGAGTTCTGCTGCCAAACCTGCAAATAGTGATTTCACTTTTGTTGATTTTAAGTTTTGATTCTTGACGAAAGAAAACAAATAAATATTACCTACAATTCAAGAAATGACACAACTTAAACTTCTAAAATTTTAAGACCTGCCATTCATAAGTTATTATTTGTTTATAACAAATATTTCAATTAGTTTTATTTTTTTCCCCTTTTAATGCCAGTATTTATGATAGAGTTATGATAAAATTAAGTGAATTTTAAGTTGTGTCAGTTTTGCAGGGTTGATAAATGAGGTAATGTAATTAATTCAGGGTTTTTCCAAATGTCTTTATTGCTATGGTGGACTTTGATTAGGACATGCTACATGTATTTGTTGTTCTTTGTGACTTCAAGCAATGAGATATTGATGTCTTCAATAAAATATAAGGCATCTCATTCAGAGTGTGATCCAGTAAATTAAAAGCAACTGTTTTCATGAGCAAGGTTAAAAATAAAGAAATATTTTAGTAAATGTTGCTGAAAGTTAACCTTGAAGCTTATCCCATATTTCGATATTCAGGTTACATTGATTGGAAGTGGATTTTTCCTAAACATAATGATCTGAATCTAAAAGTAACATTTTTTTTTTGTTATTATATACATCGAGTTTTAAATAATGTTTATTTGGAAGTATATTTAAGTATTAAGTTAATAGTCGTTATTAGTTCCTAAAGCAAATATGTACTTATTTATTAATAAATTAATCTTTGTATTGAATTAAGAATAGAAATTGTGACATTCTTCTAATATGGCATTGTGGGAAGGTGGCAATGTTAGCTATTTTATGATGTTTAACATTTAATTTGAAAAAAATTGTTAAATTAAAAAATGTATTGTTGCAGATTGCCAATTTGAAATAAGAAGAATTAATATATCTGGATTTTTCTTAATTATACTTTTTATTTATTGATGTTTGAGTTTCAAGAAATGTTGATAACTGAATGTAAAACTTAATTTTATTACAATAAAAAAAATTTTGGTTTATTTTTTTGGTTTCTTGTGTGAGGATTTTAAAAACTTTTGCAAGATAGAGGGCAGACAAAAAAAAAAAAAAAAAAAAAAGTAAGTAAATTTGCCACTGTTTTTGTGATATCCCCCCCCCCCCCCAAAGATTAAACAAAGGAAAATGGAAAATGCTTTAATTTGGGAGATTTGCAATATTTAAGGAAAGTAGGAATTGGAAAAATAATTTTAGTGCTTTATAATTTAGTAGGTTAACAATTTTTCCATTTTTATAAAAAAAATTACTTGTGCGTTATAAAATTGATTGTACTGCATTATTGTTCAGAACTCTTTCAGAGTTTTTGATTGAAAAACTAAGAGTTTAATGATTTTTGTAAGAAGTCTCTTGATTCCATGAAACAGTTCGGTTTTCAGATAAAATTTAAATTTCTCTTAGAAATTTAAGTCAGTGTTACTCTATTTCCAGATCATACTTTCAATGTATTTTCCAGTTTTAAACAAAAGTGAGAATTTTAGATAAAAGAATATTATTTTGTATTGTATTGTAAGATATTCCAAACTGTATATATTTGTTGCAAGATTCATTAAAAAAAGCTTTAAAAATATAAGAAGTTTGATTACTTTTATTGAGGAAAGGAGATGTAAGCCTATAGAAAACTAATCAACATCACTAATTAATTAAATAACACATTTGTGAAATCGATATTCTAATTCATTTATTTATTTATTTATTTATTTACTTATTTGGCTGAAATTTTTGGAGAAAGAAAAAAGAATTAAATCAAATTCATTTCTCTTTTTTAATTAATGTTATCATTGAAGTAAAGCTGTTTGTAGGTTTCTGTTGATTGATCTACTTGGCATTTTTTTTTCCATATTAAATCAAATTGAATTTCCAATACAACATCTATAAAGAAATGATTTTCAACCTAAAAAAATAAAATAAAATTCAAGTGTTTTATATAGTAATTATTGAAAATGATAGAACAACACTTTATCAATCAATCCAGAGAAAAAGTAATGGCTTGACATTATAGAAAAATACAAAACAATAATTTTATTGTGTACACAGAAGTGCAATAATATACTCAAATAAAATACATAAAAAAGTAAACAAAGCTGATAATTGATATTACATGATTCATTTGCACATAAGTGTGCAAATTAATGTCAATAAATCCAGGGCATTCATCTTAAAAATACAACATACAAATCATGAACAAACAGTTACTAATGGCAGAATTTATCAAGACATTTTTATAGTTTGCCATTTTGATTCAGATTGGTGAAAAGAACAAAGCTATTTGCAAGTGACTATGGCAGTATTGCTAAAAGTTTCTGGACAAACAAGATTTCAAGGCAGATGAGGTTTCAGGTATAAGCAACTAAGATTTTGCCTCAGCTTCATGGTTTTAGAAGTTGTAACTTATAAAGGCTTGCTTCTCAGATTTTTGTTTTTTTTTGGTAGATGATATCTTTTGATGATAAGCTAGAAATGTTTCTACAATATCAGATGTAGAGGAGAAAACAACCAAGCCAAGAAAAATGGAAGATGTGATAGCCTCTTATGTATTGTCAAATTTCCCATTTGTATTATATATTTATAAGGCCACTCACAAAATCAAAACTGCCTCTTTCAAGCAGCTTCTTCTGACCTACTTTCTTACTACAGAACTATCTCAAGGAAATTTATGTGACAATAAAATTCACTTAACAGAAGACTTGAAAATGATACCTGTAAGTTTGTCAACTGGTGTCTCATTATCAGATACATTTTTAATGGCTACCAGAAAGTTTGTCAACTGGTGTCTCATTATCAGATACATTTTTAATGGCTACCAGATAATTTCAAAAGAGGTAAGCCTGGTCATAGTTAAGCCTGAAGTTAACAATATGCCTTGAAGAATTTATTATAAATTAATATATTTATATTGGGTCATCACGACAGACCAATGTGTTAAAATAATTTTGGAATCTAAATATTGAATATTTAAACTTTTTCAGAGTGTCTACACAACCGGGAAGTCAGGGAAAACCTGGAATTGTCAGGGAATTTTGTTATTCTGGAAAAAATCAAGGAATTATCAGGGAATTTTGCAATTATTACTTAAAATCAGGGAAATTTTTTGGTTGAACAGATTAGTTTGGAGGTTTTTTTTTGGTTGAACAGATCGGTTTGGAGGTTTTTTTTTCCTCTTATCATCAGGGAATTTTAAAAGAAATTGTTCATGAAATCAGGGAAAAATCAGGGAATTTTTTTATTCAGATTTTGTAGACACCCTGTTTTTCCAGTAAATATTTGATGTTCCAAAGTATCTTACTAAAATAACATGACTAGCTAAATACTATATGTCATAGTATTTCTAATAAAGATTTTGAGATGTGTAGAACAAGTTCTAATATGCTATTTGCATTATCAGAAGACAATTAAGAGTTAAAAATTTTGTAAAAAAACGCTGGAGGAGGAGTATTTCTCTCAAAATATTTGAGATTTTTACCTTTCCTTGTTTCTTGAATTAGATAACTTGCATCCATTACTCATCTTTTAGGCAATCTAACTGACTTGTAATATTTTAAGTAACCATGAGATTCTTACTAAGATGTAAAATTTAAAGATTTTTATTTATTATTTTTTGTTTTGAAATTTAACAAAAAGCATTTCTTCAGATTATTAAATTACAATTTTGTGAAAAGTTGGATTTTTAAGAAAAAGGATGTCTCGCTGAAAATCTCTTGCCAGCACAATCTTAAGAAAAAATAAAGATTGTGTTAATTTTTTTTTATGTGGTTTATCTATACATTGTATAATAACACTGGAGAACAAAATAATATTTTTTTTTGTCTCCAGAACTAAAGTAGGTGAATCTGAAAGTACTTTTAATCCTCAATTCAAATATGAGTTTAGATTTTTTTTATCAGGCAAGGTTTTCAAGAGACAGGTGTTTATAATTTTAGGAAATGTAATAGAATAGAAATAAATAATAGATCCTTTTGCACAATCATTAATTAAAAAAAATCATATATATATATTTATATTTTTGAATTACATTTATTTAATTAATGATTGTGCATAGGCTCTAGTATTTACTTACATTCACTTAATGAAAATTTGTGCATGTTAAACTATCTTTATCTTATAATGGAAGTGTATTTGAAGTAGAGTGGGAAAAGAAATGGAACATCCATAAATCTAAACTAAAAACATAAAAATAAAGAAAAAAAAAATTCATGTGCTGGGCTTTGCCAGCCTCAATGAATTTCTTATGCGCATGTAAATAAAGAAAAAGTGCTAAAAATGTCTAAACACTTTAAAATTTGAGACCAATTCAAGAGCCCAGCACATGAATTTTTTTTTCTTTATTTTTAATGTGTTTTTATGTTTTTAGTTTAGATTTATGGAGGTTCCATTTCTTTTCCCACTCTAAACTATCTTTATTTTCAGGAAATGTAATACTTACGTAATACTAAGAACCTAATACACTAATTATTCTACCTTACCTGAAAAGCATGAGATGTGGATTTTCTGCAATGTTTTGCCTGTGGAGCATATCTCTTGATTGTCCAACAATAATCAGCCAGCATACTGGGACTCCATTTGCCTTGATACCATTGTAGAAATCTTCTGGTGAAAGCATTCTCCATGCTCATCAGTGACTGCCCGGAGATTTTCTGGGAAGAAGTCTTTGTGCGAGTCTATGAAATGTATTTTCAAAGACATGTTACAAGCCATAACTTTATATGATTTCAGAAGATCACTCACTATATCATGATGGAATTTTTTTGGAAATTGAAAGGCAGAGAACTGAGTAACATTTTTGAATGACTGCCAGTCTGATTTTTTCACTTGATTTAAATGTTCCTCAAACTTGTCATCGTGCATTAGTGCTCTTATTTTTGGACCCATCTGTGCGGCATTTCTGGATGTCTCGAACGCCTTCGGGTCTATCCTGCACTGTGCTGCTGTCTTTGCCAGGAGCAGGAGACGATTGTAGACGACCACTACAATAATTATGTCTCTGAGGTCATGATGGTTGTCGGGACCACATTTCCCATCCCTTTCCTTTCAGGTTTGAGGCAGGGCTGCCCTTTGAGCAGTCTCTTCTTTAACATAGCTCTGGATCCCATTATCCAAGCTGTTCAGGGAGATGACCCTGTCCTTCAGGTACTTGCCTTCGCTGATGACCTGATGCCCTTGGATGGGTCACCGGAAGGACTTCAGACAAAAATTAATGCCATAGTTGAACTTGCTGGCTCTGTCAATCTCAAATTGAATCCCAATAAGTTCTGTGCGTTTCACATCTTGGGGTGGAACCCAGTGGGTTGCTGGGACACTGTGTTCATGGTTAACGGTTTTCCTATTCCTACTCTGGGAGATGACGAAACTTGGAAGTTCCTTGGGAAACTGGTGGGCTTGCAGATCCTCTCAGACTGGACGTCCTTGAAAGGCTTCATGAATGTTGCCTCTGCCATCCTCAGCTTGAGGTTGCCCCATGGCAGAGAATCGATGCCCTGAAGGCCTTCAGTTTGCCCTTTGCACAGGGCAGTTTACTAAGGCAGACTGGGTAAGGTTGGACAGTACGCTTCATCCCGTACTGAAGCGGACCCTCAACTTGCCCCAGGAAGCGAGCAATGTTTACCTGTACGGAAGTTGCTGTGCTGCTGGAGCTTGCGGTATCCCAAATGCTGCTGACAATAGTGACATCCTTGCTGTCGATGGCACCTTCAAGCTCCTATCCTTGCACGACCGTATCGTCAGAGACCTTGCTTGCTCCGACATTGAGTCGACTGTGTCGGATAGGATTCGACGTCCAGTTGAAACTCCCAACCTGTCTGACTATCTGTCCTGTGACACTCATGAGGACTTTACATTGACAACAAATGAACGCCGTAACATGTGGACTAAAGCTCGCAAAGCTTCAGGCCACCTACAGTGTGAGTGGCACTTCGAAAACGGTGCCATTCAAGTTTCTCATAAAGACACTGTTATCCGAGAAAAGCAGCGCTAAGTGCTTGTAAGGATTATTTGTGGCAACGTTCGCACTGTCCGAAGTCAGCGCCTGTGTTCACTCCCGAACCAAGGCAATCGGGAGTATAAGAAGATTCTATACCTATTCATTTTTATATTTAGCTAATGCTTTAGGTCTGTTGAAATCAATTCTATGCCCTTTACACCAACAGTGCTTGGCATAAGCATCAATATTGCATGTTTTAATTGCCTTCATATGTTTAGTCAATCGACAATCCAAAACCCTGCTCATCTGTTGGAAATTTGGGCAAACCCACACATAGTGCAACAGATTCCACTTCATTTCCCAAAGGTCAGCATTTGGTGTGGTTTTACAGTGGCTTACATCATCTGACCTGTCTTGTTCGAAGAGATCGGTCCTGCTAGTCTTGTTATCTGCACTGTTAATGGCCAGCAATACACATCTCATTTAGCCAATCAGGTGATTCTAACAGCGTCAGTGCCTGGATTCAATAGTTTTCATTCAGGTAGGTGCCACCTCACATAGCCATCCTTGTCAAACGGTTGCTTAAGGCTTATTTTACCAAAGACTGAAACATCAACTGCCATTTTCATACAATGTTGCCAGCATGCTCGCTGGATCTAAATCCCTGTGATTTTTGACTGTAGACATCTCAGAGACGTCTTATCGTGGACACTCAACCAACTTAATGTGTAATGCTCACGACAAACATTACACGCACATTCACAACATTCTAGTGACAATACAAGTGACTATGTTCTGTGATTGAGCATGCAATTTTGTGATTTCATCATGTTGCCAGTAACGGAGGATACCATATCGAACGTAACACAATGTATCTTGTGTATCCATTATAGTATTGCATCGCCATGTATTGCCCTCTGAGACCATTTTTGTAACTGACGTTTATTTTTGAGCTAAACAAAGTTCATCGCTGCAAACGTCTACATGTCAAATATGAAGTCGTTCCCTGATTAGTTCCCCAGTTACAGAGGTTCGAAATGTGAACTTTAATTATGAACACCCTGCTTATATTTATGTATATAAAGTTTGTAAATATTCAGTGTGTCCCGGACAGATCTTAAGTAATTTGAGATAAGAAACTGAAGATAGGCAATGTCATCTTAAGGTTCCAAGTGGTTTGATAACCTGTCGAGGTCAAGTTTAACCGACTAAAGGTAAGGAGGTTTTTGTAAGCAATTGTAATATGTAAACAAAGATAATTATTATTTTGTCTAGTGCTGTTAATACTGTCAATATTTTAATTGTTATTATTTTACTATTGCCCTTAATTTGTAATATATTGCAGACACAAAATGTCTTTAATTGATTGGTTCTGATATTTTATTGAACTAACAGATATCATGATGACGACCCCTTCATTGCAAGCATAACAACAGTGCAGGACATTTGCGAGCACCCACGCAAAGATTCCTTGTTGTTATTTGCTTCAAGGATTTTACCAAAGAGTTGCTCCTCCTCGTCCATTAGGGTGTAGTAAATTAATGATTTGAAGTGTCGCTGGAATTTGGAGTGGCCAAGTGATGAATTTTAAGATTGTATCTCCTATCTTGTGCTTCTATCACAAAACTGCTCATCTTAGGACCTTCTACTACCTTTATCATTTGAACTGTAAACAGTTACACACTATATGTAAGCCCTGATAGTGGGTTATGAGGGCGATTTGGCTCATAACCTGAATCCAGGTTATGAACCCCAAAATTTAGTTTTTTTTTAGTATTCCATTTGGATCCAGGGTCAGATAATTACATTTAGTTTTGTTTCAAAAATATTACTGGATGGAGATCAGTATTTGCTTCATGTCATCTCTCTCAGAGCCTGTATTTATCTATCGATATCTGTTACATAGGTCCTAACAAAGAGTTGCTCCTCCTCGTCCATTGGGGTGTAGTAAATTAATGATTTGAAGTGTCGCTGGAATTTGGAGTGGCTATTTTTAACTGTAATGCTAATGGAAAGGTGGGTTTATATAATTTCTAATGACGTTATTAGACAATTCGCTGTTGATTGTGTTTAAGTCGGCGATGTGCCAGGACTCAAGTAAGGTGAGGGAGAAGACAGTTGCCGCCTGATCTATTACTGAATTTGATGGAAATTAGGGACTGGTTAGTTAATTTATTATGTTAATATAATATTCATTTGAATTTGTCTTTATTTTTGTAGTTTACCTGGTGTTGTTTCAATCTTTTTATTAAAGATTGTATCGTGTAACCAGGATATATTTTTATTGCAGTTGAGGCAAGGAATATTGTAGTTTCTGGCTTTGTTTAATATTTGTTAATAAATTTAATCGGTTAGTTGGATTGGGTGAAGATTTCTTTTTATGGTTTATTTCTTTATTGAGTAGTTCAGCAGTGGTGGATATTTTAAGAGCTATATATGAATAATTATATAAGATGTTTCCCTTAATTTGGATAGGGATATTAGAATTGTAATCAACTATTTTATTGGCATGAGTTTATGGACAGCAAAATGTAATTTATTATTTTTTCGGATTATTTGGCAATCAAGGAATGGTAGAACTTTATTTTTTTCTGTTTCTATTTCAAATTGAATAGAGCGTTGATATTTTCCATTATATTTTGTAAGTTGTTTTGGTTGGCCACAGCGAAGATGTCGTCAGCATATCTATAATATTAAATAATGTTATTTTGGAATGTGTGAAAGAATTGGTATTCTATGAATTTCATGACCTAGTCAGCCATTGTGGCAGAGGCTGCCATATCTTTGAAAAAACTTTATTTAATTTATTTGTTCTTGTTATTTGAAGCACTGATTGTTTAGGAGAATATCAACAAGTTCAATGAAGGTATTAATTTCAATTCGTTGTTGCTTGATTAGATCCTGGCAGTCAATCAGTTTTATTATGGCATCTTTTATTAGTTTGTGATCTAGGGAGCCATATACTGTTTGTTTTTGTTTACGAGAACCTTCAGCGCTTTTGTGCATATGTCAGGTCTCCTTTGATTTCATCAAAATAGGGGTGAGGAGAAATAAAGAGGGGACGTTTGCTTTTTATCAATGTTTTTACTGCTTTATCAGTTTACTAGCAGCTGCGTTCTATTTGCGCTTTTTGGGAAAGAATTATGGAAATCAGTAAGCATCCAAAAATACAGGTGCGTGCTACTAAAAAAAAAAATCTGGTCTTAGGAAAGTGCCCATCTCAGCGTATCACCCCTCTGCAGAGTAGAATCGTCTGCGAGTGGCGGATCTGGCTTTCGAAAACGAACAGTAAGTTAATAACATCCAATGAGATTAGAATGTGTTCATTTTGATTATTTCTTGCTGTTGTATTAATTTTTGAAATCATAGGAATCTATATTACTAAAATCTTTTATTTATCTGTCTGTCAGGTGCAATTGTTAATTTCCTGTGAAAAATAGAAATAATTAATGCAATGAAACGTTCGCGACGAGAATCAAACCTGCAACCTTTTGATCCGAAGTCAAACGTCTTATCCATTAGGCCACGGGGGACTACATTCAAATTATTGTTTCTTATCAATTCCTTTGTGTGTGTGTGTGGCGCAATGAGAGAAGAGCCAGAGAAAAAAGAAAATAACTCATTAATTTTAGCCTATTAGATTAAAATTTAAATTTCAATGTTCATTTTTTTTATGGCGTGTGATATCAAATAATAAGAGTTCATTCAAAAAGGAATAAAATATCATTCATGTGTTCATTCAAAAAGAAATAAAATGCCATAACCGCTTGGAATCGATTCTTCTTGAATTATCTCATACTTACCAGGGGGAGACAGGGGGAAGGCCTAGTTCTTTACATTAAGATTTGGAAATTTTTGATTGAAGCAGTTTTGAAGTATATATGGAATAAATTTTGATATTGGAGCATCATTGCAATTATTGATGATTGGTATACCCAGAAAGATGTCATTTATTTTTTTTTTTAATGTTTACCAGTCCTATTAGGTGTAATTACAAAATTATTCCTGTTTTGTAGGTGCTGGAAAGTCTTTTGAAAAAAAAAAACCTAATGTTAAAGTACAGATTAGAAGTTTTTACTATATTTTTATTGACTATATCATACCTTAATTGGTTTTTGATTTCTTTAAAATTATTACAATTATAATAGTACCAATTTATTTGTCTAAATAGTTTTGAATAAGTATATTCATTTACTCTAAATCCAAACTCATTGTTTATAGTAGGAATGTTGAAAATCTTCAACCAACTAAGTCTTGTTTTAAATAACTCGTCTTAAATCCTTCTTCCACTTACAAAACATCTTTAATCCTCTATATTTCGATTCCTTTAGCAGAAATCTTCTTCATGGAAAACTACAGAAAATGTAGAGAAAAACCTAACATTTTCTCTAACATTTAAAAACAGAATTCTAAGCTTAAACAATCATGTAGTCATACATGGTACAAACTTTCTTGAATAACAAAATAAATTCATACAACATATAACAATCACAAACTTTCTTTCCTGAATAACAAAAAAATTTATACAACAATCACAAATTCTTAAACAAATAACATTCACTACTTCTTATAGAAACAATTTATGTCAATTTCAATTTTTGTTTCAAAATTTTATTATTTTTTATAATTTTTTCAAAAAAACTGAATGAAATGGGATTCATTTTAAGTGCTTTAATTTTGTTAAAACAATTTGTCAGATTAATAAAGCCTGATTCCAACATGAATCTTTCTGATTCATCTTGGGATACGTATACAATGTCAATAATTGGATCTGGATTATGTGCCAAATTTATTGTATGATATGCCCAATCTGACAGTTCTGGTTTATTGTCTCTACAAGCATTAGTATGTTCCGTTAACCGTTCTTTAAATGACCTTCCGGAACTTCCAATATATAATCCCCCACAGTCCCTACATTCTAATGTATAAATTACTCCCATTTTGTACAATTTGTTGATTTTTTCTTGCCTTCTTTTATGAATAACACGTTTCCCTTATAAAATACTATTTTAATTTTGTTTTCTTCCAAAATGTTTTTTACATAACTATCTATTACAAAAACCAATAGGAAACCGAATTAATTTGTAATTTGTGACTTTATTACTGTTTATTTCCTCTACTTTCTTTATTTTCCTTTTGCGAAAAAATTTATCAATTTACAAAACATCTTTAATCCTCTATATTTCGATTCCTTTAGCAGAAATCTTCTCATGGAAAACTACTAACAAAATTAAAGCACTTAAAATGAATCCCATTTCATTCAGTTTTTTTGAAAAAATTATAAAAAATAATAAAATTTTGAAACAAAAATTGAAATTGACATAAATTGTTTCTATAAGAAGTAGTGAATGTTATTTGTTTAAGAATTTGTGATTGTTGTATAAATTTTTTTGTTATTCAGGAAAGAAAGTTTGTGATTGTTATATGCTGTATGAATTTATTTTGTTATTCAAGAAAGTTTGTACCATGTATGACTACATGATTGTTTAAGCTTAGAATTCTGTTTTTAAATGTTAGAGAAAATGTTAGGTTTTTCTCTACATTTTCTGTAGTTTTCCATGAAGAAGATTTCTGCTAAAGGAATCGAAATATAGAGGATTAAAGATGTTTTGTAAGTGGAAGAAGGATTTAAGATGAGTTATTTATATTTATATATTAAAGAAGAATTTTTGAATTTCATTAAGTCTTGTTTTGTTTTCAGAAGAGTATTTTTCTCCGATGTTTTTATATTTATATATATTTTTCAAGACTACATTATAAATAAATTTTCATTATATACAAAATTTTATATTTTACTCTTATACTTGTTTTATTTTCTTCATTTTGATTTTTAAAATTTACATAAATGTTAAAAACTTTATAGATTAATTTATTTGTGTTATTTGTTTGTTGCTTGTTTAAGAAACACCAACACTCAATATAGTTCAAGACAGAATCTACAAGAGCTTTATAAACAATAAGTTTCTGTTTCAATCCTTATATATTATTTCTCAAAGGTGTTTTTGTGTCGGTACACCATATCTCACTTAATACTTCATCAAAATCAATGATTTAGACATCATTTTGAAGATTACGTTCCCCACTAATGATGAAAACTAAACAAATTGTTACAAATTAATGTTTTCGTTAAAAAACTTTATTTAAAAAACCTTTTTATAAAAATATAGACACGCTTTAACAGAAGCGACTTATCTTTCGAAAGCGAAACAACATTTCAAATAATACTATAGCATCGTAAACTTCAAATATATCCTTTCTTGAATAAAAATACACTTTAAAATGATGTTTCATCGTTTATTTAATAAGAACAGATAAAAAAACAAACAAAGATTTATATTTTTAATAAAAAGCATAAAAATTTGTCATTTTCTCATATATTATTTCTCAAAGGTGTTTTTTTATTTCCCTTAATACTTCATCAAAATCAATGATTGAGATATCATTTTGAAGATTACGTTCACCACCAAAGATGAAAAATAAACAAATTGTTTAAAATTAATGTTTTCGTTAAATAACTTTATTTTAAAAATCTTTTTATAAAAATGTAGAAGGCAATCTGTTCATTTATTTATTTCCACATTACCTTTCGGTGACTGATCAAGATACAATGCGAATTATTCGCACGGGTCAACCTTTTTATAAAAATGGAGAAGGCGCCATCTATTGACAATGTGTTTAACTAACATGCATGACAGCTGTTGGATTTGTTTATTTCTTCTCAAAGGTGGCTTTTTGTTGCAAATTATTCGCACGGGTCAACTAGTTGGTATTTGTTTCTTAAGTGAAAGAATGTAATCTTTTAATTACGTAATTATATTGATTACACCAACTAAACGATTATAGATGTTTATACCTAAATACTTATGATTATTTATTACGTCAGTGCTCTCACAATTACAAGCAATTTGATTATCTTTGTTATCATTTATTATGTTTTGACACATATTTATTTGTAATTTAAAAGGTAAATTAAGATTTATTTTTTTAGTTTTGGTTTTGATAATCATAATTTTAGTTTTTCTTTGGTTTATTATCATTTTATTCGCTGAAGCCCAATTTGAGATATTATTTAAATCTTGTTGAAGATTGATTGAAGTAAAAGTTTGATCTTGGTTGCTACTTATTAGTATTACATCATCGGCATAAATGTAAATCTTACACTTTTAATAATATCACTAATAAAATTTATATATAAAATAAAAAACAAAGGACCCTAAATTTGAACCTTGTGGTACTCCTCTCTTAATATTTTAAGTTTTACTTATTAAATTATTTATTTTGATTTTGAATTTTCTATTTTTTTAAGTAAGTTTTGATTCACCAAGTTCGACTTGGTCTAATGTGTTCGAATTCATTATTTATTATTGTTATTATTATATTTATTAATGTTTTTATAATTTAAATTTTATTTATTTTATATTCATTTGTTATTTTTAGAACCTTTGAGGATTCATTTTTTCTGATTAGAATGTCTTGGTTTTTTTATCCAATTGAACTTGTAACCTTTTGATTTAGCCTCTTGTTTGATTTTCCAAAATAGATACTTTTGTTTCCTTGTTAAGTTTTCATTTACATAAATCCTTGTGTTGTTTTTGATTTCAAATAAATCATCGTTGGTAATAACCTTCTTTGTTTTGTAAGATGAAAGCCATTTATCACGATCCCTCCTATTTTGAAATTTTATAATTATTTGTCTATCCTTATTATTAGTCCTTCTTTCTGTGGGACAGCACAAAAGATCTTTCAGATCGACGTGCTCGGCTGTCAAGCCACCCAAATTCACACGTAATCTAATCTAATCTAATCCTTATTATAATGGACTCTACCAAATCTGTGGACAGCTTCCGTTGTGTTTGTAGGGTTTTCCAATTTTAGGATTCTTGTTAGTTTTTCTATTATTTCTGGAGGATTTTCTTTTTCAATTTCTTGGATTCGAGAAATTTCAATATTATTTTTCCTCATTTGAAATTCTAATTTATATATGTTTTCTTCAATATTTGCAACTTTGTCTTTCAGAGTTTTGTTTTCTTTTTCCATTTTCTTTTGGTTCTCTTCTATTACCTTCTGGTTATGGTTATATTTATCTAATTTCTCTATAATTTCATCATATTTTCTATCTAGGAATTTCATACAGTCTTTAATTTCTTCAAGTTCTTTTAAAATAGTCTGTGCTAGATTACTGTCAATTGCAGTATTAGATACTTCCATTTCACCATTAGTTTTTTTTTATATTTCAGTTGAAGTTTCATTTCTGGTATTTTCCTTAATATCGCAGTTTGTAGTTATTTTATCTTTTGTACTTCTAATTGTTATATTTCTTCATTTCATGCATATCCAGATGCTGTTTCTTTTTGGAGTTGATATATCAATTTCTTCATTGTCTTTGATACATTTTTCATGCTGTTCTGACCCACATGCTTTGCAAAGCAGTTCAGCTTTTTTCATAATTATTTTGCATTCACAACATTTTATCTTGAATTTGCATAACTGGTCATGATAATGATATTAAGTTTTTAAGTTAGAATGAGACACACAAGAATATATAATAAAAAGGTAATACTTACATTTTTGGAGTTAGTGTAATGGAGAGCGAAGCAACTGCACGTCAATACAGCTTGATGCATGCGCTGAATATCGCATTTTACGTTTATATGTTTCATGGTAATGGTGGCGAAGTTACTGTGTTTATTGAGTATGTTACTATGTACTGAACACTACATACATAAGTCAGAGCCGGCGTTACGGGGTGGCAAACGGGGCGATCGCCTCAGGCCCCGCACCTGGTTAGAAGAAATAGGATAAAATAGGATTGTCCTTTTTTTTTTTTTTTGGTTGTTAAAATTCATCTTGCCTGAGGCCCCGCACCCTCCAAGTGCCGGCTCTGGGTAAGTGTTCAAAGTAGTAGATTACAAACGTATAATATGATCACCATTATTTCTAATAAAGGCCTATATTCAATTGTCAATAATCATATGTCATTGTGGTTACAGTAATAATAGCAGATATGTAGTAACAGTAAAAGTCATTGTAAAATGGCTGTTATATATAGAGGAGGGTAGGGCAAAGTGGATCGCGGTATTTTTTTCTAATTCTGTCAATAGATGGCTTTAGCTGTACTAATAGTCATGTATCACTGACATCAATCGTTGCTACGCCTCGTTTCTCGTTGCCAGCACATATGTCAAGTAAATGTATGTTTAAGTAAATAGAGATGTTTTCCTAAAATATTTGTCATTTAAATAATTAGTAACAGTATTTTACGTATACTCTTCAAAATTTTATGAACTATGCCCCTAATAAAGGTATATCATTGGCTACTTCATGCAGTGATTTAGTGTTGTTAGGCTTACGCAGTGCTCTTTTTGTCATAGAACGCATTGGAACAGCGTTCCACCACCTTTTTTTGACGGATTTTTATTTAAAATGATGTTTGGTCCAAATAGAATCGCCCTGTTGAGCAGAGTAGGTTGCAAACGGCAACAAAATTATTATGACGGTT
>JAFIDM010009631.1:173174457-173215231 GCA_023159025.1 Thereuonema tuberculata
AGTATTATGAATATTATATAAAATTGCAAAAAAAAAAAAAAATATTAGCGTTCCACCACCTTTTTTTTTACAAAAAGAGCACTGGGCTTACGTATCCGACGTTGGCCATGTGGTTTGTTGAAACATGTAAGGCGGGGCAAAGTGAATCGCTGGTCCACGGTGGTCCACGGTTGCTACTTAATGGTCTCGGGCATAAATAAATCATTCTAAATAGATAATAGTTCTGAAATTAAACATTGCAAAGATGCTTTACAAGGCATGCAGTTTACACAATTTTCCAGCATCATTATTATTAATGATTAACAATTATTCTTAGACTGAGACTGATAGCAAACAGTTACTGACAAGCTAAATTTATTTAATTTTAGATCGTTATGGTTCGAAACTATAAGCGGAAGACCATGCAAGGTGCATGGTCTGAAGACAACCTTGCTGCTGCCATTGAGAAGGTTAAGGAAAAGAGAATGTCAATGAGGTCTGTATTAAAAACATTTTCAGTTCCTTTTGGAACGTTGCACCGCCATTGCTAAAAACAGCTCAACCAAACAACTTGGACGATTCCTTCCAACAGGAAATTGAGAGTTATACAAAAGAGATGGACTCTGTATTCTTTGGAAAACCAAACCATCTGAACGCTCTATGAGCAGGCCTGAGCCTACTAGTGTTCCAGTTGCAACATATTCCTGTTTAATTTGTGATGAGCCATTTATTGAAGCAACGTACGAAGGTTGGATAAAGCGTTGCAAGTGCAATGACTGGGCTCATGAGGAATGAGCCACTGTTCTTGAATTTGAATAGTCTTTTAGATTCTGTTACAAAATTTTTGTATTACTTGTTCTTTCAAAATTGTTTCAAATAAAAACACATAATTCACATTTTTGTGTTTTTTTAAAATCAATTAGTAGGCTACAGAAAATACACAACCTAGATCCACTTTGCCCAACAAAGGGACAAAGGGGATAATTCGCAATGTTTCGTTAAAACGTTAATTTAAAATATTTGGTAAGCCGGAAAGATATTAAGGTAAAGACACCAATAATGGACAAGGAGCCAGTTACGGACGAAAAAAAAAACAAACAAACCCCAAATCGTTTAATATAAGAATTGGACTTAGTTTTTATACACTGGCATCACTCTGTCATAGACAAAAGTCATCGAATGATCAAAATTTGTAGGTATAGTAAAACCTCAATTATCCGAGTTTTTGCTTTAACCGAGCTATCAAATATTTCTAGGATTTTTTTTTCGTCCATAGCTAGAGGTTCATCATACTAGGTGTCGATTACTAGGTGTCCATGACTAGATTCATGTTCATTACTGGGTGTCCATCACTAGATTTTTGTGGTCCATTACTGGATGAAAGTAACTAAGTTTTTATTCAGATATATCTCTGTAATTTAATTCAGTATTTTAGTTTTAAAAGAGAAATATCGATTAAACACAGGACCTTAACTTTTAGCTTATCAAGTGCTATAACTTTCACAGGTATTAGTACAATTTCAAAAATAGTACAAATTTCTCCTTAAAGTGTCCATAATTGGAGCCTTTACCATAACTATATTGAATATTAATCTTTACTGGTCGGAGTCGTAAGTACACCCCACTTTACACCCCACTAACACAATTGTACAAGCCCGAAAATGACATCCGGAAGGAGAAGGACAGTACACTTACAAATTACAAACTTATTTCTATATTTATGTAATTATGAATTCGATTAAATAAACGATCCTAATTATAAAATAGAAGAAAATATATGAGTATACATTTTACTAAATTAAATTAAATATTACATAGCAAGCATCTTATTTCATGAAAAGGAAAAATTTTGTATTCTATTTTTATTCTACATTAGAGTCATTAGTACACCCCACTATACACCCCATTAACACTATTGTACAAGCCCGAAAATGACATCCGGAAGAAGAAGAAGAAGGAGGCAAACAAGAAAAGAAAGGAAACATCCATGTCAATTCCGGGATTCGAACCCAGATTCATACATATCAACCAAGCCAGTAGCACCGCCCCTAGACCGCTCGGCTACGAGACTTTCTTATGCTAAATTATAGACCAAATTAATTTATGATATAAAATAAATACGTAGGAGACGAGGAAGGAATCATGTTCCTAATTGATCATAAAATGTAGAATCTCTTTAATATAATATTTTTTTTTTAAAAGCAGGATTTTTAGATAAAAAATTAAAGGAGACAAAAAGTTATGTATTATCTATTAACTTTTATTTACATTAATATTAATTTTTTATGTTAAAGAGAACAACAGAAAAAGGTAACTTCTCCTCAGGTAACATGGCCGTATCAGTATTAATGTATTCCGTAAGATCCTATGTTGACCTGTTGATTGACCTGTTTCAGCTTTTAATAGTATTGTTCATAATTAGTTACCTGATTCAGTGTTAAAATAGCGGAAATCTTGTTGACTATGTGTAACAGTATAACATGAGACTATGTCTTGATAATCATTGCACAGTAATAGGGTAATGTTGTATTTATCAGCCAAAAGGACAGCACGAATCGCCGACCTTGTCCATGTGATATTCATCATTTTCACCGTCCATAGGCTTTTGGAAGACTCTGGCTCTTGAAATGTATACATTTTCTGACCAAGAAGGTTGGCTCTTCAGATTTTTTTGCAGCTGATCTAAAAAAACAAAAGAAAGAAAGAAACATGCTTATGATTGAACTAAAAATATACTTATTTCTAATAATCATCATGTAGTCTTTCAGTCCGGAGACTGGTTGGAGACAGCACAAAAAATTTCGCCAAATAGCTCTTGTCTTGTGCTCATCTCTTTACAGTACCATAGCCCTCTGCTCCACGTTTTTGCAGATCTGTCTGATGAGTGTTTTCCTAGGTCTTCCCCTCTTCTTCCCCAAGATTCTTCCCTCAATTATTGTCATTAGAAGGTCATTATGACGAAGGAGTTGTCCCATCCACTTCAATTTTCTCTTTTGAGGTTATTAATTGGTTCTTCTATTTCCTGTAGAACTCTCGCATTGTATTTCTTCACTGTCCAGCTTATTGTTAATACCTTCCTCCAGCACCACATCTCAAAAGCTTCAAGGTGTTTCACATCTTGCTTCAACATAGTCCATGTTTCTGATGCATATAATGCAACCGACCATACAAATGTTTTAACGAGTCTTTTCCTAATCTCGATGGTCATATTTCTTGCAGTCAGGCTTTTATATTTCTCCATGAATGCCGTCCTTGCCTGGCCTATTCTTGTTCTTATTTCCTATCCACAATTTGCCTCCTCTGCTATCAATTGTCCCAGATATTAGAAGGAAGTAACTGTTGGATTGTCTTCCATCCATTTGGACTTTCAAAGTCGTTGGCTCTTTTCCTAATGCCGTGGACTTTGTCTTTGAAGTTAATCTTTACACCATAATCGCTTGTCTTGTTTATCTTTTCAAGCATTTTCTTAATTTTTCTCTGGCTTCCAGCCATTATAGCTTGGTCATCAGCAAACTTTGTAACATTGATTCTATGTCCATTAATTTCTATACCACTCATTTTCCCCAATGCTTCCTTCATCGTTTTATTGCCATTATATTGAAAAAACCTTGGGGACAGACAAGGCATCCTTGTCTCACATCTCACTCTATTTTTGGTGGTTCAGTCATTCCTTCTTGTAAACAGGGCTGTAGCTACCACTGGGGCAGCCGGGGCAGTGCCCCTGGGCCCCCGAGCAAAGGGGGCCCCCGAACGAAGGGGGATTTTTTTTTTAAGAAAAAAATTTTTTTTTGGTTGTTAAAATAAGATTGTCAAGGGCCCCGCAAAATTCATCTTGCCCGAGGCCCCGCACCCTCCTAGCGCCCGCTCTGCCCCGGGGCCCCCAATCCTCTAGCTACGGCACTGCTTGTAAATATACTGTAGCAGTTTGCTGTAATTAAAGAAGGCGGGTAATTTGATCATCTATTCCAGTTTCATGTGATAACGGGAAGAGTTTTTTCCATGATACAGTATCAAAGGCCTTTTCATAGTCTATAAAGCAAACAAAAAGGCGTTGTCCCGAATGATCATACGTTCTCCCAGTAATCTGAGCATCAGGAACGCCTCTTGGGTCCCCTTATGGAAACCAAATTGGTTATCCTCCAAGTATGTTTCCACCTTTCACTCGAGTCTATTCTTAATTATTTTAAGCAAGATTTTTTGAGGTGTGACTAACCAGGCTTATTGTTCTGAACTGTGCGAATAATCACGTTCTTTTTCTTGGAAATGGGAATAATTAAGGAATGTGAGAAATCCTCAGGTCATTCGCTTTTATCCACCATTTCAACTATCATCATATATATATTATATAATCTTGTATATAATTATCTTTATATAATATAAAACAATATTACGGTTTTTCATCTTTTCGCTTGATGCTTGTATTAACTCTATTGGTATCTCATCTATTCCCGGAGCTTTGGGTGTTGCTAAGGAATTTAGGGCAAAATCGAATTCCTCACGAGTAATCTGGGGTGTTTTAGTTTGATATCTTATATTTACTTGGTTTTCTATCATTTCCTGCTGTTTTCTGTTTTATAAAGCTCTGAAAGATATTCTCTCCAACGTTCCTTCTCTTCAACGTTCCTTGACTCTGGCTTTCCGTATTTATCATTTATTATTATTGTTTGCGTATTTCTACTCATCCGGGTTAAATGTCTTAGTTTTCTATAGGTCAAGTCGCTTCTTCTCAATTTCTTTCAAGTAGTTGCATTGTTCATTCCACCATTCCTCCCGAGCCGTTTTGCAGTCTCTGTTCTATCTCTTTTTTATGTTTTCTATATATTTCTTGTCCTTCAGGAGTATTTATATTTTTCTATTTTCGTCTTTCTTCCATTTTACTTAGTATTTCTGTGGTCATCCAAGGCTTTTTCATTTTCTCTTCTTTCCTTCCAAGACTCTTCTGCAGCTCTCTTTATTATTGTTTTAATATTATTCCATTTTGTCCCTACATCATTAATATTTATGTCTTGTTTATTTCTAATAACGATATTGTGATATTTGAAAACTTTCTTATCATATACTTTTTTGTTTTTATTTCCCTTTATATCGTAGGCAGTGAATTTAGGGCCAATGTTAGAACACTAATTTAAGGAGGACTTAAGTCTTAAGGAAAAAGCAAGCATTATACGTGTATTAACAGAAGACCTGATAAATACCACAAAAACTACAGAATAAGATTGAGAAAGATAGATACAAATTTTGACAAAAAGTTCTACCATTGTTTGCTCATTTATATAAAGATTTTTTTATTTATTTATAAAATAACTTTATAGATATTTCAATTTTACGCGAAAGCTTCTTCCCCTTTAAAATTTACAGCTTACCTTGTACTAGATGTCTCCTTATTGTAAAAGCTTCATTCATATTGATGAATAGAACTACTAAACCAATGTAAACGTACACTCTTAACATTGTTTTTTTTGTTCCTGTTATGTATTAAAAAAAAAAAAAAAGAAAGAAATTCAATTGACATTATTATCATGTATAAAATAAATACTTTTAATTTTTTCTGGCTTGAAATCATTTTTAAAATCAATGAAAATAAAGGAAATCAGAAAAAAATATCCCTGCATTTACACCATCCATTTTTTTTGTCATTTAATATAATACAATATAATACTACATAATACAATATAAATGGTGATGAAGGATTCTGGAGACAAATGTTTATCCTTCAGTGTTATTCATTTTGTTTACACTTAGCACCTTGATTTGGAAGACAATAGCTCTGATTTATCGGCACTTCAACCCCTGAGTGGATGGCAACAATCCCTAGGGTGAGGCAAAAGTCGCTTTACACCCCCTATAAAATGAGTAGTAGTTCTGAATAAATTTGTTCATGATAGAAACATGTTAGACCTGAGGGAACCATATTCTTGTTTCAACTGGACGGCCGCCATCTTGGATTCAACTCAAAATTTTTGTAATGGAAGTGGGGTGTTAAAGACTTTTGCCTCGCCTGTATAAGGATTTTTTTTTAGTCCATCTCGAGTGAATCTACAAAATGGCTGACATCCAATAGCCTCTGGAGCTAACATCCCTCTTTCCAGGGACCTGTGATTTGTGTTATACTTTCTGCATAATATTGATCTTATAATAATTAATAGACATTGTTTTATTCTGTTATCTTCATATTAATTTCCATTCCATTTCTACGCTTCGAGAGTCCTTCCAATCTTAATATATATGGTTGAAGGGATGACGTCATATCGTGTAGTTTTTGCAGTTAAATACCTTCTCATTGTATGATGATCAAATAATGAAAGTTCAGAATGAAATCAATTTCAAAAAATTAATATTTTTCCTAAAAATTTTAGCCAGAACTTTGAAAAAGAAATGGCTGGAAAATTACAGCAGTCTATCTAATGGCTTTCCAAGGACTGCCTAAGATTAGGAATAGATTGTTCAAAAAAACAAAACAAAATTAATTTAGCTAAAAATCTTCATTTTAATTTATTTAATTTAGAAATTTGAATTTACTTTGTATTCCGACAGATCAAAATTTGCAATTTTCTTAAAGTATCAAGAATAAAGATTCAAACTTAAATAAAAAAAATGGCCTAAATAAATAAATAAGTAAATAAATAAATGAATAAAGAATGTGAATTATTGCAGTAACTTCTCAATTAATGATCATACGACTAAAGAGAGAACAGCACTGAAAGGACAGAAATGAAATTTTATGGCTTTCGACTAAATATGAAAAAATAGAAATAACAGAAAGGAAAAGTGGAAAGAATATACACTGTCAGGCCACTTTATTAGGTACACCTACCTACCTAGTAGCATGTTGGGCCTCCTTTGGCCCTCGAAACAGCCTGAATTCGTCGAGGCATGGATTCCACAAGATGCTGAAAACGTTGTTGAGGTATTGTGTACCCTGCAGACATGAGTGTGTCACGCAGTTCCTGAAGATTTGATGGAGGTGTAGGCCCTAGAGCGAACAGCCCGTTCCAGCTCATCCCACAAATTTTCAATTGGGCTGAAATTCAGGGACTGAGTGGGCCACTGCAGCCAGGAAAAGTCATGTTCCTCAAACCATCCCATAGTGCGGGCTTTGTGGACCGGCCCATTATCCTGATGGAAGTAGCCATCTGCATGAGGATAAACTGTTAACATGTACGGTTGCACTTGGGCAGCTACGATACTTATGTACGCTCTAGCATCCTGACATGCCTCCAGAGGTCAATGAACCCAATGTGGGCCAAGAAAACACCCCCCACACCATTACATTGTCCCCACTGGCTTGAAGAGTTGTTGTGAGAGACAGCATTTGTGCGCACAGCAGGGGTGTACCTAATAAATTGGCCGGACAGTGTATACCAGAATACAGTACCAATGATTCAAAGAAGAGAATGATCGAAAATATCAGCTAACAAGAAAAACCTGGGAACGGTCCAATAAAAATATGGGCAAACTAGAAAAGATAATATGATTAAATATTGAACAGGATTCCAAATAGCTTTACAACATTGTTTTTTAAATGGAGAATTAAAATTAAGGATCGGATTTTGGAGAAGACCTAACTACAGTCTTCTTATATTGAAAAAAGGAATGTAAAAGAATTGATTAAAAACTTATTGCTGAATTTAAATTGGGTATCTGCGAATGCTAATTTTCTGTAGAATCGAATTAGATTAGCCAGCCGAATTATAATCCAAGAATATTGCTTTTGTAGAAGATGAGGGCAATATAAGCGATATGTATTTTAACGAATTTTGAACTTCTTAAAATCGACTAGAATCCTTACCCTCATTCGCAGAGGAATCGTTTCTCAAAATTATTCACGAAATTAAAGCTACGTCCTTTCATTAGCTAGTCTTTAATATCTGCTAAATAAGAATTCTAAATTTTTTAGAAAACATTTTAGAATGAAAAATTAATTTAGTATTAAAAAAATAAACAATTAAAAGAGAGCGAATCTCTTTAACCATTTTAAATTAAGATCTTTTTAATAGTTTTGAAGCCCTCAATATATTACTATGCTAAAAGTAAAACTATTTAGTTGTAATTAAGGAACTTTAGCATTTAAATATGACATCTGACTCCGATAGTATTTTCCGGAGGCTATTATATATGGGAACTAATTTATATTTCTTTGAATTTCAACTTATTAATTACCAAATTAATGACATTGTAATTGAATGCAAATAATTTATTTACCTGTAGAAATAAATTGGAGGAAAAAGCAACCGGAGTAAAACACTTTAGTATTGAAGTAAAAACAAGTTTATCATCTATAGTACGAGTAACAATATAAAATTGATATAAACTTTATACGACATTTAGTTTTATCATTAAAAAAGATAAGATAAAAACTTATCTAAAGATCATTTCTCTGAAATATGAATTTCAGTTTTTCAAATAAGATTCAGTACATCTCGAAGAATTGTTAGTATGACATTTAATAACGGTTTGGAAAGCCATAATTTTTTGCTGTGTTGATTGCCTGTGATTTCTTTCGTTGTTTACATTTTTTTTTTAATTAAATTATTTTAGGAAATCCGATAATAATTGCATCTATTACGTTTATTAACGGTATATTTTAAAATCAAAACAAATAATTATAATGAAAATAAATTCTGATAAAAAAAGTACATGAAAAAAAAGTTTTCATTATTTTTAATTTTTTATATAAGTAGGCGTGGGAATGGCACCTCCAGAAAAACTAAACTTAAACAAAATACACATTAAAAATAAAATAAATAAAATTCTTGTGCTGCCTTCCGGCAGCCTCAAAGAATTTTCTATGCGCAATTAAAATAACAAAAACGCCTAAAAAGTGCATTAACACATTAAAAGGGTGAGATCGTGTTTACAGTGACTACTCCCAACTGATGATCGCCAATCAAGCGAGAATCAGCTGTTTTCACTTATAAACACTTATAAACACGATCTCACCCTTTTAATGTGTTAATGCACTTTTTAGGCGCTTTTCTTATTTTAATTGCGCATAGAAAATTCTTTGCGGATTCCGGAGGGTAGCACAAGAATTTTATTTATTTTATTTTTAATGTGTATTTTGTTTTTAGTTTAGTTTTTCTGGAGGGCCATTCCCATGCCTACTTATATTTATATTCACAGCTGTATTGAGACTTCGTGTGTTTACAGTGACTACTCCCAACTGATGATCGCCAATCAAGCGAGAAACAGCTGTTTTGGGATGTCACTTGTAAACACGATAATTTTATATTTTTTAAAATAAATATGTTTAATTTTTTATAATTATCTTTAAAATTAATTGTTATTATTTCGATGTATTTTAGAAATAACAAATATTGGTAGTGATTTAACTTACATTAAGAAGAAGCAACTGTGATTTTCCAAACACTATATTATTCGTAAGCAAATGATATCTCCAATTCTAATCTAACTTCAATCTAAGTTGCGACCAACGGCAACAACATTGAAATTCTGTTGGAGACATTTGATAGGCCACGATATCAAAACGATAAAATTAAAAAAATTCAGTTTTCAAAGGTATATGCCTCACAATTAGCCTACTGAAGGGAAGGGCTTTTTGAAAGAAAATAAAGTCTGATTGTCTAAATAATCACAGCGATCCAGGAACGTTTATCTTATCAAGCTGAAATTTTAGTAGTAGATGGATGTTTCTCATTATTGATTTTAATAGAAATTTGACGAAGGCACTATTACGCAGTTCCCCTTAAAACTCTAAATTTTAGATCAAATATAAAAAACGTTGTTCACATCCCATGCTATCAGCTTTTTATGAGTTATCGTTGTAAAAAATTTAGAACAAAAATCTTATCGACCTAGAATGATATTCTAAAAACCTTTTTAAATATTGAATTTCATCAACTTACATTGGTATTCTACCAAGGTACAGTGCATTACTTTGGGACCTACATGTTTGCATTGCACCAAACCTCAATACCCTGTCCAGCCACTACCCTATGTATACTGTCCAGCCACTTTATTAGGTACACCCCTGCTGTGCGCCAAATGGTATGTCTCACAACAACTCTTCAAGCCGGTGGGGACAGTGTCATGGTGTGGGTTCATCGATACCTCTGGAGGCCCATTACGATGCTAGAGCATACCTAAACATCGTAGCTGACCAAGTGCAGCCGTACATGTTGACAGTTTATCCTCATGCAGATGGCTACTTCGAGCAGAATAATGCGCCGGTGCACAAAGCCCGCATCACTATGGGATGGTTTGAGGAACATGACGATGACTTTTCCTTGCTGTAGTGGCCCACTCAGTGTCCGGATCTCAGCCCGATTGAAAATTTGTGGGATGAGCTGACACGGGCTGTTCGCTCCAGGCCTACACCTCCATCAAATCTTCAGGAACTCCGTGACACACTCATGTCTGCATGGTACACAATACCTAAACAATGTTTTCAGCATCTTGTGGAATCCATGCCTCGAAGAATTCAGGCTGTTTTGAGGGCTAAAGGAGGCCCGACACGCTACTAGGTAGGTCCGGCCTAATAAAGTGGCCGGACAGTGTATATAACTTATATAAATATATATACACTCATGTTTGTGAAAATTGCAACACCATGAAGGAACCATTAGAATGGAAGGAAATTTATTACACACATTACTAATAGTGATACAAACAAACGATAAAGTTTCAGAGCAATGCAACAACAGTACTTGCAAAAAATCAGTATGGTGTCAAGCCTCCACGTGCTGCAATAAGAGCTACTATATGCTGTGGCATCGAATCAAACAGGCCTTGGACGTGTTTCTGGGGTATTGCCTGCCAGGCTGCTTCTATCTGAGTCCACAGTTCATCCGTATTGGCTGCAGAATGACAATGACGGGCTAGATGCCGAGTGACCATATCCCAGATATAATCAATAGATGACGTATCAGGCGAACTTGTGGGCCAGGGAAGAGGAGGTATCTGCCTTATTTCCAAGACAGCTTAGACATTTCTGGCAATATGTGGTCGGGCGTTGTCTTGTTGGAATATGGCTCCAGGAGTGTGCTGAAGGAAGGGTACGACTTCAGCCTCCACAATTTCCCTGCTGTAGCGGTTGCTGTTGAGAGTACCCACAATTCGTACAGCCGAGATCGCCTGATACCCAATTGCTCCCCAAACAACACGCCTATCGTTCGTGCAGTATGACGCTCGGCAATGCAGTCTGGAAGATTGTGCTTACCTTAATATTGTTTAATGCATATGCGGCCATCATTGTAATCAAAGTTAAAGCGAGACTCGTCCGAAAACATGACATGGTGCCAATCTGTACGCCAGTGGGTGTGTTCGTGAGCGCATTGTAGCCTAAGGCGTCGATGGTTCAGGCCCAAGGCAATCCTCCGCAAAGGAATGCATGCACGCAGTCCTTTGTGCAGTAGACGCCGTCGAACCGTGGAATCAAACAATGTCAGATCTGTTGCAGTGTTCCAAAGCAGTAGCGTACCAAGGGGGGGGGGGCGAGGGGGGCGGTCCGCCCCGGGCCCCCACCTTGGAGGGGGCCCCCATCCAGACAAGAGGACCTTTTTTTTTTTTTTTTTTTGGTTGTAAAAGTCAGACTAGGGGGCCCCCATCCAGACAAGAGGACCTTTTTTTCTTTTTGGTTATAAAAGTCAGACTAGGGGGCCCCCATCCACAACTCCCGCCCCGGGCCCCCAAAGGCGTTGGTACGCCACTGTTCCAAAGTTGTGCTGAACGGTCCGTCACTGCCATGCGGATGAGGTGTCTTATCATCCCGTTATGTGGTCCACTTCCGGATTTTCGACTCGCCCTGTTCTTGTCGGTCCACTGCTTTCACACACGCATCGCTGTCGTGGCATTATGCTCCGTACGGGCAGCAATTTCGCCGTTTGAAAATCCCCTTTCACGCAAGCCGATCATTCGGCCCGTTCAACTCCGTAGCTTGATTATAAGGCGCCCTTTGACGTCAATTAGGCATACTGACTTCAGTAGGCACATGTACAGCTCACTGAAGATGAAAACTACTTGTCTGGATCCACAACAGTCAGGGTTGGTCTGGCTACCTCACGTGCCCTCGGCTGTTATAGGTCCTGGGCTCCTGGGAAACCCCCTCCCCCTAGGACTTTCCCTCTTATCCCTCCCCATCTCCCCTTCTTCCCCTTACGGCAAAGCATTTTTCAACACTAACTTCAAAGATTTGTACTGTTTATGATTTACGTAAATATCTTTTACTAGGGATTTAAAAAGTAACTAAGCAAGTTAAGAATAATACATTCATTATATAATAATTTTTAGGATAACTAAAAATCATACATTATGTCGTGATAAAGAAAAGACATCTTTAATAAATAATATCAATGTTAATATATAATTAAAGACGAATCGATAAGAAATCGTTGTGGAATCAAATTAACTGTCAATTGTATTCATGTAGGATACAACTAAAGAAAATACTGAATTTCTCAACATTAACTTGTACTGAAAAAATTACAAAAACACATCAGTACAATAACTTCAGTTTCAGTTTCTCGCTTGCAATTGAAGGGCTTAGTGCCAGAAATGCGTAAGTTCAATTTGAGCTAAATTGAGATTTGGCAACTTCAAAGGAAGAAATGCGTAAGCGTTAAAAGGTTTAAGTGAATACAATATGTAAGTGCACATTTCAGAAATCCGATTACAACAATACAGAGTCATTTCAGAGCCGGAAATGCGTTTGTACATTTTCGCTCTCGCTCGCGGCATTTGCTGATACACATTCATGACCACAAAACGTTCTTAGACCCATTGCTGAAGTCTGTAATTCCTCTACAGTAAATCAGATGTACACAGTTTACTCGAGCATCTGAACCAAAATCTCGGAACACAATGACAGGCCCATTCCTTGACAAAATCGGTCTCTGGAAACGAGGCGTAGGAAGAGCTTCGATAAAGCAATACAAGCCACTCAAACATGGGATTAATAAGAAAAAGTTGGACGACGTAAGAGAATTATTGCGTAGCGTTCCTTTTTATCATGCAAATGTTGATTTTACGAATCGTTAACTGTTGGCAATGATGCATCGGATGTAGATTAATTAGGACTCATCCTGGACGAGTTTTTTCTAATGGTGCATCCGCCCTGTAATTAGTGTTTATTGGTTTTGCGATTTACTATCTATTTCTTCCTATTGAAATTCTTGTTCGGATCCGAAACTTGGGTTTGCATCGTCATTAGTTTCCTTTTGTTGTGATCGTTCTCTTGACTTTTCAATAGTAGGGACAAAATTTGTGTATTGACTAGCAAACTACTTGAGTTCTGACAATAACTCATTTCTATCCACATTTGCCAGACGAGAAATTGTCTATAAAGTATTGGTAGGAAAATTTTCTATTTCCATTCTCGCTATTTATTCGTACTTTTTAGGGTCCATCCAGGAACAATCACAAGTAAGATTTTGTTTGAGACTCGACCCTGCCACAAACTTTGCGCCAGGCGCATGCATGGATTGCAATCAGCTCAGCCAAACGGCAAAAAACATATAAACAACCAATTTTAATTACGTTTACCGGAAGTTTGTCAGGAAGGGTTCGAAATGTTCGATTAAAATTTGTAAAATAAAAGTGGTTTATTCGTATTGAATAAACTTATTCATTTTTTATATTTTATGTAAGAAAAATATGTATTTTTCAATAACAATCAGTTCACCGGGGGGGGGGGGAGCGGATTCGTATTGTCATAAGGGCCGGTGTCCGCTCTGAGATTCTCTATACACGCAAAAAATAAGCAGATTCTTATTGAATCAACTAAGAAAACAACATTGAATCAACATTTCTTAGTTATTGTAAAAAAACTACTTAATATTGCATATGTTTAAAATTATTACATTTTTTTTTATCTTTTAGTAACTTCTGTTCCGAGTTTTTAAAGTAATTTTTGTCCTTTCGTCTGCGGGATCTTAATTAAAGTGTCCCCTCTGCGATCGCCGACCAGCAGACCTTGCCAGACCAACCCTGACAACAGTCCTCTACTTATACTGTGCTCTTTTACATGACAGTTCAGAGGGCGCTGCTGAGTCTAGGCATGCGCAATCATTCTCAAATTGTAATCATTTGCATATCATAGCTTTACCTGCTTTACATTTCCTGTAAGTTTCATTTCATTTGCATTTTTCCTTCATGGAGTTGTATTTTTCACAAACATGAGTATATACAGTATATGGTCAAAGGAAAGCACGCTATCAGTATTCCTTGGATGTTATCCATGCTTCATAGATTAGGTTTTTAAGATGTAAAACGAAATTGTTTATAATGCTCAAGGATAAAAGTAATCTTTAACAAATTGAAATCCAAATTATCTTGAACAAGAGAAATAATAAATAAAAAGAATAAGAACCAAGGTCAGCATATGAATAAAGTTCATGGTTCTTATTCTGTTTGTTTATGAATTGTCCAGCACGTTAAATTTATTCCTAAGAGAAATAATATAAACAAAGAGTCGTTATAACAGAATACTGACTTTTCGTGATAGAAATGGATATAAATGTCTCTGAAAATTCATAACTTCCACATCAGCACTCTTAGTAACTATAGATTTAACTTTAATAAACAATGCAAGACGGCAGCACAATGCAACCTGGTCAAAGGTACATACTGGTCAACGTTAAATAACCCTCCCCTATATATAAACGTAAAGTTTATGTGTAGTTATTATAAGTGCACTAAATTATCTTATATAAGACAATTGAAAATAAATGTGACAATGACAGTTTGATATTTTATATGATCATTGATCAACAAAAATTAATTTTTAATTATTCATATTTAAAATAGATCTGTGGATTGCTTTATTAATTTCTTTGAAAAAAATAAAAATACAAAAAGATAAAAAGATAATGTTATCTTTTTGTTGCATAATTCTTTTATAATAGATTAAATTGATATTATTTTCTCCTTTCGTCAGCATATAATAACTATAATAAATTAATCTTTAAAAAAAATATTAATAATTAAATAAGACTTTTCTAAATTAAAATTGAATTACAATAAAACCTCTCAAATCCGGCCCTCGGTAATCCGGCCCTCATGGTAATCCGGCCTGGTCCTGAGTAAAAATTTTTTTATAATAACTAAATTCGTTTGCCTATTTTGTTTCCCTATCCGCGCGTATTCATTATGAGTGAAAAAAGAAAGAAAAACTTTGTCACTATGGAACAGAAGCTTAATGCGTTAAGGAGATTGGATGCAGGAGAACCTGCAAAACAAATATCACTAGAGCTTGGTGTCGAAAAAAGCACATTATATTGTTTTTAATAAACATTTGTAGTGCAAAATTATAAAATGGGTTTACATTAATTAAACCTGGCATTATGTCTTTACAAAAATTAAGCTATTGAGTTATTTTAAGAACACTTTCGATAGTCCGGCTTTTCTGTAATCCGGCCTACTGGGCGCCACATTACGCCGGATTTGAGAGGATTTACTGTATATATATCTGTATATATACTAACCGGGCACCGTCGCTTCGCTCCGGAACCCTTGCATATAGCATTAAAAAAAAAAACTTTATTTATTTAGCAAATTAATATTGAGATCGGAGAATATACGACTTCACAGCCCGTTGTGGCCTTCTCCGCTTAACTCAAGTGTATTGCGGGTTGGCGCACCACACCTGGGGTTGCCGTCACACACTTCATGATCAGTTTGCCGGATTATTCCCTATCCCGTGGGAATTTCGAAAAATCCGGCCTTATTCCTTGTCGACATCATAAAGGGAACCTCTGTGCAAAATTTCAGCTTTCTAGGTCCAAAGGTTTGGGGTGGGCGTTGATGAGTCAGTCAGTGAGGGAGTCAGGAATTTTCTTTTTATATAGGTAGATTTTCATGAATTTTGTTTTGTTAACATCATTGATTAGTTCTTTATAGATTATATTTGGATCTGTTATTTTCTCATTTTCAACTCTTATTATCCAAGATTCGTTCTTTACATATTATTCCTGTGTTTCGATACCATGCTTATTTATGAAAATATGACCCATATTTGTTTTCGTATTTTCATGAATTGTACAGTTGTTTCTTGTTGTTCCGTAAAGACAATTTTTGAAACCATTATTGCACATAAGTGTTAGGTATTTCTGTACTGCCTTGTTTTTATTCATTTTGAAAAGATCTACATTTACGTCGATAATTAGTATAGTTGGGCAGTTGTTTAATATATTTTCAATTTTTATGAATAGATTCTCTAATTCTTCAGTAAATTTACCTTTCTTTGTGTTTCGTTGGTTTATATATGGCTAATATTTTGTGTTTGATAACACAAACACAGTTTTGATAACGAAACATATTAGGTTTTATTACAAAACTTCATGATAAATAACGTGTTTTGTGAAAATTCTTGAATCATTTTCCAAAAGATTTCCTTGCTCCGACGTTTTAGTAATTTGTAATTTAACATTTTGCTTATAGAATGACAGACAGAATAACCTTTTTTATAATATACGTTTTTATAATATATAATAATAATAGCTGATAATTATAATATTATAATGTATAATAATAATAATTACGTCGCTTCGCTCCTGAACCCTTGCATATATAGCATTCAAAAAACAAACTTTATTTATTTAGCAAATTAATGTTGCGATCGTCGGAGAATATACAGTAGAACCTCATTATAACGGACATCGCTTATAACGGACAGTTTTTTTAAAAAAATATAATAATAATAAAGGATGCATATGTTTATCTGACGAGTTTTACATTTCCAAGCAAGCGATTAAACATCGATCATTTAATGAAAAAAAAAATTTAACGTGCCCGATGATTCAAAGAATTGAGTAAGCAAACGAAGGCACAACGCTACAAGGAAGGATTCGCAACTTTGTAGCGTTGTTCCTTCGTTTGCTTTCTCAATTCTATCGATCATTTAATTTCGTTATTGTCTGAAATTCCACAAATTGCCGCACACACTCATCAGTTTTTATTCAGTAACCTTTGAGTCATGTCGTTAAGTACTTTTTATAGCTAACTATTGTCCTTTCATTGATGTACACCCTGATGCATTACACCCATATAGAATTATTTGTTATAAACCGGACATTCATTAAAACGGACAACCTTCAGCCCCAATTAGTCCGTTATAATGAGGTTCTACTGTATAACTTCCCAGCCTGTTGTGGCTTCTCCGAATAACTCGGATGTATTGCGGGTCGGCGTCTCACACCGAAAATTCACATATCTTGCAAACCTGAAGCGTTTGTGAATAAGTGATACATCGTTCGATAGAACTTTCAAATACCAACATTTTCTCAATATAATGTTCTCTTCCATCTTTTATACTCTTCGTTTAAATTGAGAAAAAGTCAAAATTTGACCCTTTAAAAGGCGCCATCTTGGAAACCAAAAACGTTTTTCGAAAGATTTTTGTAGCATTTTGTTTGTCTTAAAAAGATCTACATTTTAACCATTAACATGACCAATATACCTCGTATAGTTAGGTCACAAAATTGGAAAAACGTAAAGTCCTATGACAGACAGAATAACGCATTTATAATATAAGATACTTGGATTTTACCAGTTTCTTCCCTTACATCTTGAAGAGTAGATTTAAAAAGTATTGGATGTGATTTGCTTATCGTTACATTAGAAATTTGAACTTGAGGTTATTTTTCTTGTGATATAAATCTTGATTTTTTTAAAATCTTATCAGCTTTAATGCGTTGACGTCAGCAGCTTAATCTAATAATTTGATTTCCCAATATAATGATGACTCAATGTTTCTGTGGAAATAACGATTGCGGTTTATTATGAATTAGCCATGTACACTCATTGACATAAATATTTGTGCACCAAGAAAAAGATTATTCTTCAAACATGAAAGTAAGTAAATAGCTAATGCGAGGGTAGATATGCAAATGAATAATGTGCACATGGCCGCTCGTTCTACAGCGGCGCTGTAATCGCAAGCCGTGAGGCTTATTAGACACACGTAGTGGAGTCCACATGCACTGTATTCCGCGAAGACGCCTTAAGCGCATTGCAAATGGATCCGAAAATCGGATGGCGGATCTAAAAATCGGACGTATTCTATTTCACTTAAGGGTTTCCTTAAGACGAATATTCATTTTGGAGAATTAAAACAAATGAAAATAAAATTAAAATAAAATGAATGTTCACTTAAGGAAACGCTTAAGTGAAATAGAGTATGTCCGATTTTTAGATCCGCTGTCCGATTTTCGGATCCATGTGCAATGCACTTTAGACATTAATACGAACAACTTACGGAGTTTCAGAGAGGCGTATCATCGGGCTGCGAGAGGCGGGCTCGGCGGCGCGGCGAATTGCCTTCCGTTTAAGCCGTTCTGACTTTACAGTCAGATCGTGTTGGGAGCAATGGACACGTGAAGGCACCTCGTAACGGACCGGCTCTGGACGACCCAGGCAGACCACCACAAGAGAGGATCGTCTGATCGTCAGAGAGGCACGAACAGATCCAATGGCTTCCTTATCCACTACCCAGCGACACGTGGCAGTGTCACAAAGGAACCCTGTCTCTGCCAGAACCATTTCCAGACGCCTAGCAGAGCGAATATGCATTCTAGGTTCCCGTTCCATTTGTGCTTTTAACAACTCAACATCGTCGGCTGCGTTTGCAGTGGTGTCAGCAGAGAGCAACGTGGAATGCTATGGGTTGGCGACGTATCGTCTTCAGCGACAAATCCCACTTTTGTTTGGGAACGGATGACCACCTCGTCAGGGTTTGGAGGATCATAGGTGAGCACTACAATCCCAACCTCATTTTACAGCGGTATACACCCCCCACTGCAAGCCTGATGGTCTGGGGTGACATCGCATGTAATAGTCGTTCGTCGCTAGTAGTGTTACAAGGGACATTGACAGCCCAGCGGTGTGTTCAGGAGATCCATTGGTGTCTTTCCTGACTGGGCGCCCAAGAGCAAGTTTCCAACAAGATAACGCTCGTCCGCTCGATAACAGCTAGGATTTCATGGGTCTCTCTATATCATATTGTGATACTTCATTGGCCTGCCCGCTCGCCTGATTTGTCGCCACTCGAATATGCGTGAGACCAGATGGGACGCCAACTGTCGCCATGTAGCAGAGTTCGTGATTTGAAGCGTTGTTTGCCTCTATGCCCAACCGTATCACCGCATGTATCCAGGCACGAAGTGATCCAGCGAGGTACTAAAGGTGACCTTATTGTGTACCACAGCTCCGTGGGACATCGTTCTGCTGCTATGATATTGTAATCACTCATGTTCTTTGTCTCTACTATCACACTAATAAAATTTCATTTGAATCCAATGCCTCCTTCGTGGTGCGCAATTTTTTTTTGTCAATGAGTGTAATTTACTATAGTTAAAGTTATTATTATCCCTATAATAAAAGTCATTTCAAATTCATAATATTTCTTTACGTTTCAATTTTCAGTAATTTTATGCTTAGATGACAAAATTACTAACTTTGTCCTCATAATAATTTCACTGTGAACCCGATAGCCGAGTGATAAGGACGCTTGGCTGCGGGTTGAAGGTGGAGGGTTCGATTCCAGTCCTCGGCGGAGGACGGGGATTTTTCCATTCTCTCCAAAACTAGTCCTGGGGTCTACCTAGCCTCCTGTGGAATGGACACCGGGTTTCTTAAGTCAGGGTTAAAGGCGGGCGTCGGGCTGATAACCCGACTTCAAGTTTGTCCAGTTGGTCACAAAACACCGGGAGCCTTAACTCCCCCGACTCTTAAGGGCCACAAAAGGCCTGCCATGAGACACATTAACCTACCTTAAATTAATAATTTCACTATTTTTTTAGATTTTTTGAAACGACTATTAACCTTTTAAAGTTTGGACTGTTGCTATTTCATCTTCCATCTTAAGATGAAATAGCATTAGTCCAAATTTTGGATACAAAACTCTTAAGTACATTAGTAAAAGTTCTGAAAAGTATTCTTTGAAAAGCTAAATCATAAAAGAATTATCTAAATCTATGTTTCTTTTACTTGTTTTTCACTGATTAATTAATATTATATCTTAAAGGATAAACCAATTTAATAGTTTTAGAAAAACAAACAAAAAACATTTCAATGGAATCAATTTTGTATTAAAAGTCGTACATTTCAGTTCCTAGATTCCACAGTTTATTTCTTAGGGGTTTAAATTTAAAATCCAGTATAGCAATTAAGTTTAGAACTGAGCTTTAAATAAGACGTTTCGTAAGAAGTCTATCTACGAAGATAAGTTTGTTGTTATTTTGAGAAGGCTTTTAAAGAAAATTCTATATTAATATTATAATCACGCATGAAAATCTTGTTTTGCATCCATAAGTACCATGCTTAATTCGGTACCCTCCTAGAATGTTTAATTAGATTGTTTATAAAATACTTAAAATATAAGAATGTTTATATAATACTTAAAACATATGGAAAAATGAAAATAAAAAAAATAGCACGTCATAATGTTAAAAAAATATCCATTGGAAGGTGTAATGATGTTTTGGAACGGACTATTCCTGAAAAATATACTAGTTAAGCGGGCAGTATTGTATCATTATGAAAACATTGTCAGGCAAAAACTATAATTAAGGATATGAATAGAATTCGAACTTTTGGGACTCAGGAATAAAGTTGGATAATATATAATAATGAAAGTGATTTTAATAGATTCGTCAAACTTACAATAAGCATTACATACTGTGAAAACTAGCTTCATAAGTCCCTGATTCAATACTAACTTCTTTGGAAGCAATGAGTCTCTTTGGAGTAAATGGAACTTATTATGTAAGAAAGCCATAGCTGGTCATGCAGGTCTTTGAGAACTACAGGCTCCTAACAACTTATCAAAATGAAATTAGGATCCCTATGGAAGACCGAAGCCCACCCGAATTTAATCATTTAATACAAACAATTTTCTTATTTTCTTCTTTTCTTTCTTTCGGAAAAAAAAACCAAACAGGTTTGTCGCTAGGCATCAACCACCGCAACAATAATAAATAATTGCTTGTCTTTTTATGACCACGGCCTTAACAAAGATGCATTGTTTCTTCACTAACGTGAGCCGCCTGCATGCACATAGATAGTTAAAAAAAAATTCATAGACAGGCTTTAACTTTAAGACTTTATTTTCTCTAATTCAGAGTTGTATTCTTTTAACTATTCGATGTGTAAGAAAACCCCCAAAATTTGATTGAATGTGGATGATCGGTCGTCCATTTCAAAATTTCTAATGAGAGTTTGAAAGGGAGTGGAGGAAATCATCATCGACCTACAATTCAGATTCATTGGGGCCAAATTTTTTGTTTGGGATTCGAAAGAAAAAATGGAGTCCACAATGCCTCCTTGCTACGGTGACAGGGAAGAGGATGCCGAAAGTTACAAGGCTCTTACCTCTCGTGATCTTTTTCCCATGTATGCTCGCTTTGGAGACTCGAAGAGAAACGGTGATGTGATCAGCTTATCAATGATTGACAAATGGATCAAACAAGCCGGACTAAAGAAAGTGACCACCACGGACACAGCTCTTTGTTACAGTAAAGTGACCAAGGGAAAGAAAGCAGTGACTTACAAGAGTTCCGTGACATCTTGGATGTTTTGGCTGATTTTTCTTATTTTATTCTTTTCTTCCTTCCGGAAAAAAGAACAGGAAGAACAGGAATGTGCATGCAGGCCGCAACAATAATAATTGCTTGACTCTATCACCACGGCCTTAACAAAGATGCATTGTTTCTTCACTAACGTGAGCCGTCTGCATGCACGTAGATAGTTAAAAAAAAAATAACTATCTCAAAAATTAAAAAAAACAAACCAGTCACAAAACACAACCGTGACAAAAGCTTATTGTATGCTCCTGAGGGAGATATTGCCTAGTAGGATCACTCTTGAGCAAGTTCCGACGAGTAATCGTTTCAGTTGGAAGCAGACACAGGATAGTCCGTTGAAACGACTCTTAGGCCGGGGCCAGACTAAGTTCCAATGCAAACGAACGCCAACTCTGCCGAATGTGTTTGGTGTGGTTAGGGTTGGAAACGATTGGAAAGGATTGTGATGTTGTCGTCCACATCGGATTTAGTTTTGAATTGGAAACCGTTGGTTGAGGTTCGGTCATTTTACGCAGCAAGGTATTGAATTGATCTTGTCGTAATGGCGTCAACTGATGATGAATTTTTGTGGTTTTTTTTTATAGTACCTAGTATTTATATTCTGTCCATTTCGTAGCCCCTTGAATTTTCCCGTTGTATTCCTTTTGAAATGAATTTCAAGAGTTAACTTAAGTGATAATGTCTTTATACTTATTTAATTTATTTATCATTAATACATCGGAAATTTTTGTTTTGCCTAATGATAAGTAATTTTTTTTCCTTTCCTTAAAGCTCGCTATAATGTCTAAGGGAAATAGGTTATTTTCTTTTCCCTTACTGAGAATTGTTTTTAGCGTATATTTTTTTTTTTTTTTTTTTTTAGCCTGTTTTTTTTTTTTTTGCCACGTATTAATTCTTTTTTGTTTTTTTTTTAGGGGTGTCTTTTTTTGTGGGGGGGGGGGGGGGGGGGGTTTTTGTCACGGTTTTGTTTTGTGACTGTTTTTTTTTTATTTTTGAGATAGTTAATTTTTTTTAACTATCTATGTGCATGCAGGCGGCTCACGTTAGTGAAGAAACAATGCATCTTTGTTAAGGCCAAGCAATTATTATTATTGTTGCGGTGGTTGATGCCTAGCGACAAACCTGTTTTTCTTTTTCCGGAAGGAAGAAAAGAAGAAAATAAGAAAAATGTTTGTATTCATGTAGGCAGTATATGTGGATAATATGGCCAAGAATTTGAAGCAAGCCTAGATCTTTGAATACACAACTAGGCGATTGCATATCACTACCAAACTTGTTAAGGTTCGAGGGTTAGAAGATCACATTAGCGTAGAAGTTCTCTGAGCTATTCAGATTCTTCTCTTTTTTACAACGAGCTACAAATAATAAGTCCCTTTATCAGCACACGGGGGTTACTTGAATGTCTCTGGCCAAAAATATCTATCACGAATCAGAATATGTTTTATATACTCCTTGATGACCGCCTACAGATTTACTACTGTGCCAACAGAATAAAACCTCGTTTACTAAGCTTTTAGGAATTACACTAAGTTCTAAGAGATTTTTTAGGCCGATCTGAACTTCTCCCCTGCCGATCGGGACGTTATTTACAAGTTGGTTTCTGATATGGAGAAGGAAGGAATTGTTAGTCGTGTGGAGAGTCCGTGGTCTCTACCTTATTTTTTTTAAAAATATAAAAACAAAGATCCACGTTTTATCATTGACACCCGTGCTTTGAATGCTATCACCACAGGGTTTACTTATTATTCCCCTAAAATCAGCGACATCATGCGTAAAGGTCAACGCGCACACACCAGCGACAAACGACAGCGACGAACGACAACGCAGAAATGACGTCATTTCTGCGTTTTTTTCGCCAGACGCCAACCTTCAACAGATCTGCGTATTGCGACAGCGACGTCGCTCAGCGACACCAATCAGAATTCTGCGTTAATTACAACGTCAAGTAATCAGAAAGCAGCAGCACGATTTGGCGGAAAATTCTCAACTTTTCTCATTCCAAGATGGAGGCGCTTATTTCGTTACTTCAAAACTATCCACGGTTTATGCTGTTGGTTCCAAAAAGTACAAAATGAAGGATAGAAAGACAAAGCATGGTTATAAATTAGCCCAAAACTGTGAAAACCAGATAAGTTTGCATTTATTTTAGACTTTGTAATCGAATCGATTACCTACGACATGAACGAGCGATCAGGAAATTAATGTTTAACATCATTTGTTTTAGTTGCCGACTACATGAAAGCATGGCTATGCCCCTAGGAAAAGAAAAAATTCTAATAGATCTCCAGTAGATGTTCAGCAGAAGTACTGCAAAGACGATGGCCCTGTAGAGATTTTATTTTCTTTTATGCAGTAACACATGAAAAATCAACCGTAAGTATGTCAAATAACTAATCAAGTAATTATTAGCCATAAATAATGAAAAAATAAGCAAAATTTTCGTTTCTGAAGGTCAGGAAACGATAATGTTTTTAAGAAAAATTGTAACAGCTATGTGATCAGTTTCAATAATTGGTTTTTTAAATGTTTGATGACCAATACACTGCTGTTATAAATTCTACAGAAATTTCAACATACAAAATTCTGTCATTGAAATATCTACTCATGAAATTATTGTTCCTTTCATTATTTTATTCTTAATACATGTTGTTCTGAATGACAACAACATGAGTAATTTTTTTTTGTTTATTTTGTGAATGGAATGATTAATTACAGTTCAGTTCTCTTTGGTTGATTTTTAAACAACCTGTTTTGTTTCTGCTGGGAATTTCGAATTACTAAAGTTACAATGATAACAGTACTAACACAGTATATAAACAAAAAACACAAAAACAAATCATAAATGATAACCACTGAATGAATAAAGTTTATAATTAAATCCAGAAAATGCATAAAAAAAACCCACATCGAAACATAAACATCTATCACACATTATCTATTGATTGTATTACAAAATAATACTTCTGTTTAAGTTCTATTATATTTGTTTCTGAAATTCCCAAAAATTCATTAATTCTTGATTATAAATATATATACTATAAGTTAGGTAATATATGTGTTGTATATATATATATATATATAAGTGATATTTTGTAAGATGTTAGTATTATTTTTTCTAATTGATACCAGTCTGTAAAATTTCATAACTTACAAAATATCACTTTAAAATGTTATTTTTGTGGGATATTTGTTGACTACCTTGTCAGTTATTGTGTAAACTTGCCATGCATGACTCTCTCCCCTTTACAACTCAATGTACAAACCAATCCATTTAAGGATATCCACCCTCCATCAAAAACATCTAAACATAAAATTACCTACCAAATACAGACCCAAGCTTGTTTCTGTCTATATGTCCTCAGCCAATTAAGCTAATGGAACTATTCCTCACAAGTTTCATGCAAACAGAAAGTATGTAGGTATTTTGATGTATTGAAGATAACATTTTTGGTTCTTTTTGGGGAGGAGGGGGTGGAATGGAGAATTACTTTGGTGGATCTATGTCATACATTACTGAAGGTGGCGTAGCAAAGATAATGTCTTAAATAAATTTGTTACATTAATTTTTACCATGCCAAAATTATGCTCATTAGGTTGAGGCTTTGAATTTTATTTTTCAATGAAAAGGATGTACAGTAAGGAAGGCCTTTCATTTTGTGCAATGTAAATGGTAAGTATTTCCTATGGTATTGAAACAATTGTTTTATTTAATTATTATTTACAATTTTGGCTCTACAAGGTTGTTATTGAATCTCTATGTAGGGTGTTTTATGGTAGTTATCTGTTACATTGACAATTTATTACAAATGTAATTATACTAATGGGTGATGTGTATTGCTTCACCTGTTACAAATAGTAAATAATAAGTTCTCATGTTTATATATTATGCATATACAAATTTAAATGTTTCCAAAAATGTAAACACATTTTTTTTTTTTTTTGGTTTTCCACATTGAATTTGTAACTTTACTTAAGTTTACAGTTAACTTTTAATTAATGAACATAGAATTAAAACATTTACACAAAGGTTTCTTGTATTTTCATAATATACAGTTTGGTATTGCTTTATTTCTTGCTTTATTATTTGTACCATTATTTTCATATATTTTATTTTTAGGATGTTTGAAATATATTCATATTGTGTGATTTTCTTCTTCTTCTTTCTTTTTTTTTTCTGGCTATGTTGAAGAATGCAATATAACATGACCAACAAATGAAGAATATAATTTCATATTACTTAAATGTGTACTCTTTTCCTGTATATTGATGAAAATAAACCAACTTTGTAATGCAAAATGAATTCTTTTCAATATTTTTATAAATTAAGTATATTTTTTCCAATATAACAAAAGGCAATATTCACAATTTGTATTAATTCTATCAATGTTAAACTTTCTACTTATTACTGACAGAGGTGATAATACATATAACTATGATTTACTGAACAATAATTTACTGTATTTCTTTCACTAGTTGCTGCTAGGCAATTTGAATCATTCATAATCATAAGGTGACCTACAGTCCTCCTTTTTTAAGCTCTGTCCTCCCTTGAGAAGTGTCCTCCTAAATGTCATCCTTCTGTAAATTCTTTAAGAAAGTAAGAATTTTTATCAGTAGGTTTATGCATGATTTCTTCTCTTGACTTGCTTTTTAATATGATTAAAAATGAAATGAAAACACGCTAATAAAATTAACTCGTTTATCTACAACAATTAAGAAATTAATTAGTTGGAATTAAATAAACAAACAACTTATAATTAACTAATTTTTTGCAGATGCTGTATTTTAATTAGTTTATGACAGTTCTCTCCACTGAGAGCCAGACATTTATTTGTTTTTACATAATTATTGTAACTATCATAAATAATTCCATTCTAGAATTAAACATAAATGTTGCAATTTTGATACCATATGGAATTGGTAAATATTCTATTAACATTAAATTGCTACAATTAAAAAGCCTTGAAAAACTAAGAAGAAAAACAAAATCTTTCATTTTAATGCTAGTTTCATTAATTTAATTTTACTGTGTGTTTACCTTTGAAAATGTAAATTAAATATATAAATAACCTTACAAAACCTTACAAAAAGACATAAATCAAGAAATGATGAAGCTTATAAATAAATTAGTTGAAATATATATATGGCCGAGCGGTCTAGACGGTGGTCTGCCGTGTGTGGCCAGTGTGCCGGTACCTGGGTTCGAATCCTGGTCGTGACATGGCTATTTCTTTCTTCTTCTGTATTTCCTCCTGGGATTTACTCTATCAGGTGTATCCTTGATGGGAAGTGAATGCTCGTCTCTGATTTCCTAGCCTTGTCCTGACGTTGTTAGGGGGGACTAGCACGTGGTCCGTTGCGGCCCATTCGCGAGTAGTTTATATATATATATATATATATATATATATAGAACTCCGTCGATATATAGATCTGTCGGTAGAAATGAAGTTCAACTAATTTATTACATTTCTTTATTATAACGTTAACATCAAATCTCAATTGGCTAAATAGTACAATAAAATTAACGATTAATGTAAAATCCTTGGATATGAAAAATTAATATATGAAACCTCTGACAGCTGATATAAAGTTACGTTCAACGACCCCAGGGACAACAGACATTTGATAATTGCAGTTGTGAATTTCCAGTGGACTTCATTTTCTGCCTATTATATTGATACTTATGAGGCCAAGAATGAGGCACAAACTTCGTCAAATCAAATGCTCCTTGATGATTCTGAATTTCATCTGAAAACAAATTTGTATAAATTAATAAAAAATAAAATCTTATAAAACATCTCTTATTGGAATTTTCCAGACATTAAACAATTAATGATAATAATTTTCCATTTTTCCTTTTTTTATTTTGCAATTCAAGTCTTGTTATGAGGTTTAAGCTTAGATCAACAAGTTCCTTTGATTTGACATATTTGTTACGTATGATAGGCATACGATATTATTTAATTTATATTTTCAAACTTTTAGATATTTTTTTGTTCTAGCAAATAATAATTAAAAGCATGCTTAATCACTAGCTTAATTTCACAATTCAATGTTATAACTTACTGTTTTTTGGACGGAATGTTATTAGGCGATATGCTCCACTTATATTCATAGAAACAAAACACAGAAATATGCAAAGAAGAAATACTTTAGTCTCCATTTGGATTTGAACTGAAATTAACAAAAATATTTCATTATCTTTAAAACAGAGAAATATTAAAGAGCCTTTTATTCTGGAAACTGCAAAACAAAGCAATTCAAACTTAAGCTATAATAAACGATATCCCTGAAGATTTTCATAGAACGAAATGAAACTTTTCGTAAATGAAACATTTCTTGAAATTAATTATGAAACATTTCATAAACAATAAAAGTCTTTTGCGGCTAATTAAAATTATCTGATTTGCTTTATAAATTATATGTTTGTTAATAATTAATTCAGAAACAAATTTCTTTTCCAATGAAATAATCTATCTTAGAACGAAAATTTAAAGCGCTTATAAAATTTTTCTATAACTTTTTTTCTATTATGTAACAATAACTTCTAATTTAGGTTCATTATTAATCAATTCAGCAATTAAAAAAATAAATTGAAAATTGAAAAAAAAAATAGATTAAGATTAACCAAAATATCATTCTTATTGGTAATATTAAAACAATAATATATATCAAAAATCTTTAAAGGCCAAAGCGAAATCAATAAGTAAACTTGAAGAGTTAGTAAAAATAGAATAAGAATAAAGTACAACAAAAACTTTTTATATGAACAGTGTAGTTCATTAAGAGATATATATAAGTTTTTTCTTCGTTTATTATATCAATTTCACTTTACCATATGGTTGTATAAAAATTCCGTTTGGTAAGCTTATATTCTGCTGCAAATACGATTGAAAGGTGAATGCAGTATCTGCTATAAATTACTCAGAATATGAACTTTATAGAGGTCGATTGAGCTGTTTTGCACTGACTGTTTGGAATATGGATATTTTTAATCCTTCAGAACTCTAAAGGAATAGGTGTAGGTAGATGTCACGAAGACCCCCCACTTGTCCATGGGACGCTCCCAACGGTTTATTGACACGGGACTGAGATTACGTCGAGTGACCAGCCCAACGCTCTCCCACTTTTAACTGCAGAAAGAAACCCATTCTAAAGAGGGCTGATTAAACCCTTTTCGAGTTCAATTCCTACTAATTCCTATTGGACTTTTATTAAAATATAGATTTAATGACTTTCTTAATCTATTTTTGTTATTTTAGTTTTGACATTAAACAATACACGCAGTATCTATTTACAATTTTATGTTTTGGAGAAGGGTTGTGATAAATGGCAATAATTACAGTATCTATAATATATTTTGAGAGTGGAGAACATTACTGGAGGCTGAAACCCGGTATCTCCCTTAAATAAGCCTTAAAGATAGATTTAACTTACCAGGAAAAGAAGTTTTACCTGTAATTGTTGGACATCAAAGAGAGGAACCAAGTGCTTCTAAGCAAATCGTTTTCTCAACTATTATATTACGAAACCTTGACTCTTATCTCAGGTATTCTCATGAATCATAACAATTCTATTATTGTAAATTTATTACTAAAGAATTGAGTTTCTAAGCACCGGAAATTTAATTGACGTCTTATTATCTGATTTCAGCTGCTTAAACATTACACAATTCACGTGATCATTTTTTTCCACCTGTATATTCTTCTTCTAAAAAATATTTCATTTATTATTATAACAATTTATTTAAGATTGAAATTAAATCAACTTACTACTAAATACAGAAACAAATGTAAGTGATTTTTTTTTTCTTTAGAATTAAATATTTCTTTTTTTTTTTCTATCTCCGTCAATTTTTACTGTTGACTGTTTTTCTTGTTGCCTTTGTGATACCGTACTGAGATTGGCAGGTTTAGATAAATCTTAAGAAGATTTATGTTATGATTTATGACATATATATTTTTTATTTATGACGATTTAAGAATGTCCTATCTCTTTTTTGGTAAATAATACTTCTATTATTTGATGTTTTTCAGTGATATCGTATCAAGAAAGGAAAATATGTGAATAACCTAGAAGAAAAAAAAAAATACTAACTAAAGAAATTTCTGAGAAAATTTTTATATTTTAACACATATTATGAAATGTAGTTTTTCGCTGTAGTCTTTATATATTTTAACGATATATCTAATGTGTGGAAAGAGTCGGGTATAGATTTAAACTGAAGTTTATTTCACAAAAACGCCATTTTTAATTATCATCACATTTACAATAATTGGATGAATTAAAGCCATGGAGAGAAATTTCATACCGAAATCAATGTAGAAACTTCAATATTTACAGAACTTAACTTAAAAGTTTGAATTCAAAAGTTGAACTGAAAAATGTTTTAACTGAATTAGTATTAATAGTGGCTACATTTCATTACAATATTATCACTTACCAATATCTCTGTTTTTTCTTCGTTAATTTCATTGAGAGTAAACACTATTTGGATGTTGTTAATTTCTTACTCAGTTCAGTACCAGTCTCTAGTGTCTCCTAATTTTCTCACTGAATTGTAACATTAAGCAGTGGTAGCCGTGCTTAAGGCAAAAAAGAACAATTTCTTATGGCAGCATTTGTTGGCAGTCGTGTTATAATACATTTATTTTGTCGTATTCTTTGCTGAGCCAATAAATGGAAAAATGCCTTTCTTTAAAGGACATTTCAACTTATCATTTAAATCCTTAAAGATACTGTTTTCAATTGTCTAATTTTTAATGCTGATCAAGTTCTACCAATAGTTGAAACTTGAGTTTCCATCCTTAGCTCTTATTAATACACGAACTATATAAATAGTAATTTTGTTCTATTTACTAAGTTTGTGATTCTTAAAAGGCGTAATTCTTACAATTTTTTTGGGCTAAAGGGCTAAGCGCACTTTTCCGTCTTCCGTTATGATTCCGTAACATAGTTGCATTAGTGACATAGTTAAGTATTCAAGGTCACCAGAATTGAGTCTTGTAAGACGTAACGGAGATCTTGAAATCGACGAACAAAGCCGTTATATTTATATAACATATGTTCGTCGATTTGAAGATCTCTGTTACGTCTTATGAGGCTCAATTCTGGTGACCCTGAAAACGTAACTACGTCACTAATGCAATTACGTTACGGAAACTTAACGGAAGACGGAGAAATGCGTTTAGCCCTTAATACCACAATTTCTGATTTCGTCCTTTCGGAGAAGACTTACGAAGTTTCCATGAATCGATGATAACATAGTGCTATGGTTTTTCAGAGTTCAAATCAATTTTGCGAAAATGCTTGTGATTTATCATCCGACAAAAGTGACAATTTCTAAAGTATGAGACCATTTCTCCTTTCATTTTCATGCTAGCTCAATCTATATATAAAGATACTGGGAAAAGGTCATTTTTGAATTAAGACTCATTTGGGATGGAATAACAACTGGTAAAAGGGAAAATGTTCAGTATTAAAATATTTATTGAGCAATAGTTTTCATACAACGAGGCATTTTTACAAGTGTTTTATATTCCTGTGAAAATATACTAACAAAGTAATACGAAATTTAGTTATAATTGAGTTTAAATACTTAGGGTAATTTCAAACATCTTGTCAGGATTAAAATATTTATTCGAAACGATTTTTCGGAGTATGCATATTTTTAGACAATTATCAATTTTATGTATGAATTTGCTGAAATTTATGATATTTAAAAAAAGGCTTTGTTACATTATGTTTGAGATTCAGTTCTTTGAATGCTTTTTGCAATCTCTACTCCATTTTAATTTCTTAATTTTTAACTTTTTAGATTAATTAATAACAAAGTAATTTCACATTTCATTTAGATAGATAATAAACGATTTCAGGCTTTCTTAGCATTGATTGATTGTAGTGGCAGGGAAGACAAGCACCGCGATCTGGAGCTCTATTGTGCTATCCCACAGTAGTAAGGACAGAAAGACTGAGAAAGTATGGTGGGAGAAGTGTAGGGGAAATGGGAGAACCCCGAGAAAACCTGACCAGCGCGGATCGTCCACTATCGCGAAACCCACATGAGAACCGAACCCCGATACTCAGAGGTGAGAGGTCAATGTCTTAGTGACAACGCTAACCGTGCGGCCTCTTTCTTAGTACAGTAGAACTCCTCTAATACGGCATCCTACGGTCCGGCACGCTGGATAATCCGGCATGACTTTCGAAAAAAAATAATAATTTATATCGATCACAAAACATCAATCAAGCCTTGTTCAAGTTTGCTTGCCGGAAGGCGCGAGGGAAAACATTGTGTCGGACAAAGCGTATCAGCATGCAAGGATGAGAGGCCAGTCGTCGATATAACAAGGCGCTCATCTTCGGCCGACTTCGGGTGACATCGTATATGTTCGGGAGCTGCATGTTCCCTGAACGTCACTGTGGCTTTGTTTACTTTTCACGTTCAGTTTCAGTTTAGTTTGACGCTCAGGTTGCTGTATCAACATCGAATATTGTTGTGTTTTGTAGAGCTTGACTTTGTGTTGAGCGATTTTATAGTGTATCAAGTTTTCTGAATGCAGCAGTTCGTTCAATTATGCTGAAATTATAAAACTCCACATCATACGAAATGACTTCATAAAAAAACGAAAACAAATCGAGATTCGTTTAAGATGGCTTCTATCAAGAAGAACAATCCCATGGGCTTCGATCAACAGTCTTGCTCAACTTCGAATGAATTTTTTGTAAGCCTACAGTGCATTTTTTTGTTTCGTAGTCAGTTATTTTACATTATTATGTAATTTTTTATTCTACTTGAGCTGTTAAATACATAAAAAACATGTTTTACTGTCATTTTTTTGTTTAATTCACGTTTTTCCCGATATTCATCCTGTAATCCGGAATATTTCGTAATCCGGCATGCCTCAATTCCCGAACGTGCCGGATTAGAGGAGTTCTACTGTAAAATAGATATATCAATTTAGTTCATACTATAGCTTTTTTGTGTTTTTTTTTTTACTTTTTACATTATTAACTACTAGTTTCAAGATGGTGGATATAATATTTGGGCTTATCACAAAATTCTTCTGACATGTGTACAAAAAGTATTAGGAAACAATATCTATGGAAAAGTCTAACTTCAATATCGACTTTACGATAGTAAAATTGTCACCATCTTCACAAGCAATAATAAAGATTATAGAAAATCCAAAGCACTTCCATTTTTTTTTTTTTTTTTGGTGTTTCGTAATTTTTGAAAAATTTAGGAAATTTCAATGTTCCATTCGGAATTTTCAATAATTCCAGCAAAAAGCAACCGTAATTTACAAAAGAAATGAGTAATTTTTTTTAAGGTCCTTTGAAAATCAGTGCATTAAGTTGCCATTTACTGGTAAATCTTCTTTTGTAAACATCCTCGCAAAAAGTTTGTCATGTTAAAAAATAAATTTATTTAATATTGTATATAAATAAAAACTGCTTTTCTAGAATCAACAATTAGGCCTAACAACTGTAAAATATGTGATTGATCCTGAAAGGAGATAAATCGTACGTCCTGCCATATACAGTACCAGCACTGGTAGGTTCTTCTTCTTTCTACATAGAGACTATCTCAAGAATGAAAATTAGAAAATATTTCCTTCTTTCCACATTTAATATCTAGATATATCAACTTTTGGAACATTCCAATCCGTAACCACTTGCTATTAGTTATCTTTCCCTTAACCTTTCAATAACTGAAATCCCCGAGTGCTGATGGAGTCTAGCTACTGTTCTGATAAAATAATGTTTAGGCATATCCTGATTTTTCATAAAAAGCATTTGTTGTGTAGATCACTCACCAAGAACCCCTTTTCTATATAGGATTTTTAATTGGAATATTACTTCATTATATATTTCAAAAAGTCAATTCAATGAGGATATTATTTCACTGGCAAATATAATTCAATAGGAAGGATAATCTTATTCCCCTGAAAACATATGCGTTATAATCTCACCTCAAAAACATAATCTCAATATCAGATACTTTTGTTTTCAACTTAATTAATGTGAAGCAAAAGTGATTTCAAGATGACTTTGAGAATTTTTTTTTTATTTTAGAAACAAATCACACCCTCACTTTTTGGAATACACTGTGCATATTCCAAAGTTGACTGTTCTATATTCAGCTATATATAGCTAAAGTATCTTGGGGTCACGGGAGGTAAGGTTCTCAGCGAAGTTGAGGTCAGATGGTCAGCCCGATACCCGCCTGCCTGCCTTTAACTCTAGACCAAACCCGGTACCCGTTATACAGAGGGCTGGATAGACCCTAGGACCTGTTTGGAGAAGAATGGAGTGTGGAAAAATCCCCGTCCTCCGCCGAGGCCGGGAATCGAACACCTCGAACCTGAAGCCAAGCGCCCTTACCCACTCGGCTACCTGGCCCACCTCAGCTTTATATACAATTGTTTATATAGGCCTATTTGTTATATAAATAATTGATTTCAATTTTTCATAGGCTATTGAGATCTTTTAAGAAATAAAGTCATTCTATTTCAGGTGGATTTTAATGAAATTTTAGAGAATGAAAACATTTGTTTTCAATTTATTTTTTAAAATTTATAATACAAAACTATAATTAATTTACTTTGTGTATTTACTAAAGTATTGCTTTGGTAATTAGCTTTTAGTCTCATTTAGATCCATCCATTTGTATTTCAAGAGTTTAAATAATCAACTTTGCTGATTGTTGCGACATTGATTTAAAATAGAAATAAGTAGTGAGAAAGTCCTTGGTTTCAGATTCATTGTTAGGTTCGAAGTTTCTAAAGACATAAACAGGTGGTACTGGAAGTTTTTTCTTATTCAGGAAACAAGGCTTAAAGTAATCACGAACTTAGCATAAGGAATTCACTTGCTCCAGAAGAACTGGTCTGATTGGATCTTGGGTTAACAGGAAACGGTTAATAATTAATTGAGTTTCCTTTGCTCGGCGGTTAGGGAAGATTCGAACCTAACTCCGGGTGGAAAAAAAAGAAAAAAAAAATGTTTGAGGTTCCACTAATCAAATTGGTTTTGATTCGCCGAAGTTGCTTCGTTTGCTTCCGTATGTTTGAATGGAAGACTGCAAAAGGTAATCAGAAAGAGAAGAAGAAAAAATAAATAAAAGGATTCGATTGCACAAAATAATGACTTCGAGTTCAAAGACGAATTCCAATAAGGGTACAAATTTTCTTGCAGCTTCTTCCATAAAATGAGATTGACGCAGTACTGTCTGTTTTTTTTTTTTTTTTTTTGAATTATCTAGTCTATTTGTGTTTAGGAATATTAAAATCTTCTCTCGTTTTTGTATTTTTTGAGGAAAGTCAACTGAATGTAAAAAACATTATGAGGAAAAAAAATATGTGGATGCGGTTAAACCATTTTGATCTTGAATTGCTCATTTCTCACAGTATGTTGTTAATTAGTTACCTATCAAAACAACACTATTCAGCTAATAATTAATAATCATAAAAGTTAAGTCACTTGATTCACTGTAATGTTAAATGAAGCCTGTTATTTTTCACAAGATCAAACATTTCGCAGAGGCGCGAATTTTGCATTGGATCAACAACATAAAAAATAAGGCCATAATAAAGAAATGTTAAAAAATAAGACATGCATTTTTAAAACAAATAAAATTTTTTTATCAAATGACAGTCGCGTAAAATGTCAAGTACAGTCCAGTTCATGAAAGAAAAACTTTTTATAATGTAATTTGCTTATGGATTGATGTTTCCAGGACGTCTATTCCTATAATTCGTAACTGAATCTTATAAACGTAACGAAAACATTCTAGTTTTTGTATTTTCTACAGTTACGAATATATTTTTATATTATTATTATTATTTAAATAATTTTATAATTTTTTAATAACTTGGCTTGGCTATGTAATGTCGATGTACAATTTCCTTATATTAATTCTTCCATACTTCATTCCCAGCTCCACGGGAAGAATTCGTTGCAAAGATGTTTTGAATTCAATGTTTAACTGAAGCTTCGAATGAATGATATCAAGCGTTAAGTATTCATACTAAAAACGAATAATTTCACTGATAGTGGCTCTAACAATATAAGTCAAAGTCCTCCATATCCACCACTGGCTTTACACACATCCGCTTCATGCCGGAGATGATGAACGATTTCCCGCGAAAATTTTCCTTTGCTGACAATCTTCTTCACAGTCGAAACGGACAAATGTGTTGCAGTAGCCGTTCTATCCAGAACTTCAGAAATATATATTTCATCACTTTGACTCTTGAAATATTGAAAAACGTTCCAAATTATAGGATTATCTGTGTAATGTCTTCTCTCGACTACTGACAGTATCTTGTCATTACAGAGACGCCATTTCTATATTTGCCGTCATGATTTCAAGGCGACCTAAGTGATCCGATTTCGTCATAGAAGGATGATTTTCTCTGCTGATTCCGATTGTAAATGTTGCTAATAAATCAAACCAATTAAGTAGAATTTCTACATCAATGGTTAAGCGATTCTAAAAAACATAATAAATAGGCATCGCTGATAATACTAATTTGCGACAGAAGACACTGTACATCCACAAAGGAAACGACTGTCAGGAAATATAATCCATCTCAGATTTCTTAGGTCTACTGTTTGATGGCTAATAAAATCATTTATACATGCTTTCTTTCTGTTAGGATTACCTTAATAATGAATTTTAATTTTTAGTAAGCTATCACTATTCGCTATTGCTGTGGCCTAATAGAAAAAAAATAATCAATCAATGGGAACCTAACAATGGTTCATAGAAATCTGAGAAGGACTCGGCGAGAAATTTTGTAAACTTCTTGGAATTAACAACTGCAATGAATGAATAAGTAAGTAAGCATTTGGTCAATAACGGTATGAATTGTTTTACAAGTGGAATTGGATTAATTGGATTCTTTTTAAAGAATATTAGGATAAAAACGATCCCTGCAGACATAATGATCCCTTTCCATCCTGACCCACCCCTGGGGACAATCTTTCGGCATTCTCGCTATAAGCCACGATGGATTTTGTCAGTTGATCAAGTTTTGTTTGGCTGAATGTGTGTCGTGTTCAATTTTTTCTCCAAAAAACTGTTTTTGACGCACTTCTTATAAGATAAGCCTCAACATTATATCTCAGTTAAGCCTACAATTTATCTAGGAATAACTGGTTTTAGTATTAATGCGTAGATCTTAAGGTATTGAAGGTTATTTTGATGTGCTTATCATAATCGTTGTCCCAAGTGTGACCACAATACAGACCGTTTAAGGACAACCATTCTTTTCGGGCAAAACGATCCCGGGATCATTTTATCCTTGTGATCGTTTTACCCAAGAGGAATCATTTTATTCTCCAGCTTATGCACTAACTGCTTTTATTTCATTACACCTGTAATTATTGTTATACATATGCATCTTTAGCACCTTGTCCTCTAATTATTTTTTGTAATTTTTCTTTTATTAGAGGTGATTTATCAGTACAGGGTGTTGATGAAGACTACGAAGACTATTTGTATAATGACTCTGGTGGAAGGTTTGGTGGTTTGCGATTGCAACCAAATTCAAAAAACTCAAAGTAGACTTCTGTTTCCAATTATTTAAAAAATATCGTTTAAAGTTTTTTCCTTTGGATGTTAAGAAAGGCAGAAAAAGGCTCACCCTCAGTTTTTTAGAATGTTTTAATTTTTTGAATCTTTTTGGAGTGAAACTAACTTAACACATTTTATACTTGTGAACTTGAAATTATAGCTTAGGTCTAGGTTTTTTTTTTTCAATATTCTTCATTAAAATTGAAAGTAGCTCAAGTGGTTTTGCTATTCTTATTCGCACCATGTTTGGATGCAAAAAAAAAATTCAAATTTTTAGCATGTTGAGTTGAATTTTTCATAAATTCATATTTAAATTAAAATGCGATTCAAGGCTTTTATATTAACCTGCATTTTATTTCTTTAAGTTCAGTTGTCTTTTCAGTTGAAAATTGAACTCAAAGAAATGATCCTTCAAAAATGATCCTTTAGCACTATTTGGAAAAACGGTCTTAATATGGCCAAAATTTCGATCAAACCATTTCAAACAAACTTATTTTTTAGATAAGACATCAGAGATTCATGGTATGAAAGACAAGAACATCTAAGTCATTTGAGGAAAGTTCTACTCTCATTGTCCCTTAAGGGGATCATTTTTCCCGCCCTTCCCCTACTTCCTAACCACCTAATTTTGTATAAGTTTCATTCAAAAGATAAATAGCTGGACGAAATTCAAATCTATTTAGTTAATTATCTATAAATCTGGTAATTATGAAAGTTAAAGATTTTTATTCAATAAGCTGTAGTTTTAATAAAAACAATCTCAACACGTAGAAAAGAAGAATTGATTTTCCTCAATTAACGTTATATTCATAAAATACTTCTGTTGAATGCCATAAAGGGAACAGAGAATGAATACGAAATAAGTTCAGCAATTGAAATTTAAATCTTTACACCTTATCTGAGGTAACAATTGCTGATATTAGCAGGAAAGAGAAAAGAAATCAACATTTCAGTGATTTTTTTTGGAACTTCGGAGAATTAAATTGATTTAAAGCTTTACTTTTTATGTCTTTATTTTCCTTTATAAACTTATTCTATCATTAACTTCTTGTCACATGTACAACAATTCTTGCCACAGTTACTAAAATTGTGTGTGTTCTACCTCTCGCTTGCTTTTAGATCTGCAAGGCAGTGAATGGTGGCTCCATCTAAGTGAAGTCTCTTGAACTACATTGATATCTAAAACAAAATTCTAGCTCGGTGAGAGCTTTTACATTTTGGCAAGCGGTCTACTTACTACAAAGTTAAGCTAATTTCTTGTATTAATCTAATTAATTAAATTTATTACTTTATATTTACCTGATTTTTGAATCTTTTCATTATAATTATTTTTTGTTGTTGTTTTGTTAAAATCACGATAGATTTTTTAAGAATTATATTTTTTAATATTCAGTTTTTCAAGTTGCTTACAATTATTTAAAAAAGTAGTTATTTGATTTAATTATGTTTAGAATATTTTTTGAAAGTTCGTATTTATATGAAAATCTGATTAAGCTTTTGAATTATGTTAGCTATTAATGTTTGCTTAGGTTTAAAATTTTTTTAACCCAATGCACAACATCTCTGAATTCGTTTTTAGACTAACAAAGATCAATTATTGTACACTATTCTTCCCAATAAGCAGTCAATAAGTGAAAAGAAGTGAAACAAATATAGAAGAAAGAACAGTTCATCAGTTCCAGGATTCGAAAAACCAGAGCCTGGCAGCCAATCAGCTGCCTAGATCATTCAACCCATCTGGATATCAACATTTTAACTTTGAATCTCTCATTCTGAAGAAGGAGCTTTACAAGATATAATAAAAAGGGCCTAGTAACTGCAGGATTAAGAAGTGGAAACGTTCTCAAAAATGTGACACAACTGTATCTTAGAATGGGATCAAAACAAAGCAAAACAACAACAAAAAAACTAGTAAAAAGTTGATCGAAATAAATTAAGTACCCGGAATGAAAAGCATATCAAAGATATCGTAGCATTTAATTTAAATCAAACAAATGGCATGTTACTTTAAGTAAGGAAATCATGTTTTAATGTAACAAAAATAAGAACATTTTGCAAAGAATCTTTACCGAAGACATTTAAGTGGATGGTACCGAGATTTAAAGAGTAGCAATTTGTACAATAAGAGCAATTACAGACATCAATGGCTTCATCATACCAAGCAATCGTCTCTATTGAACGTCTTCCTATTCAACTCAGTATTCTAAAGGAGTTGGAGGCTTTTCAGGCTTTTCGTCCGGATTTCCTGCGATTTAGAAGACACTTCAGCAAAGTTTTGAATAGAAATGCTGAAATTGGACCACAGTAGATAGTCTTTACAGTTTGATGTCTTAGAAGTACTCATTGTATCAATGGCTACTATTTAAACAATTCCTTTTAATAGTTTCTTCTTACCTTTTTTTCCTCATTAAAAATAAAAGATCTAAACAAAAATAAACAATAGCAACAACAGCTCTATTCTTATGTAAAATATGGTTTTTCTGCATCTTATCTTGAATGTCATAGCAGGTTTGAGATGGTTGATTCCGCTATTTCTGACATTGGACACCTAATTTTTTTAGCATACAATCATGTTCTTTAATTGAATATGATTTAATTTCGATCCTGCATATCTCATATTGAGAAGGTTCACTTCATTAGCAAATTTTTACGGTTTTCTTTGGATTGGAAGCTATACTAAATTAATACAGTTTTATTTAGTTTAACTTTAATATTTCAAATAAAAATTAAATAGAAAACTGAAAAAAAATAAGGATTTTTAAATTACAGAGAATTATTTAAAACCCAACATCTGTATTTATTCTAGAGGTGGCAAAAATGTGGAAGGAAGCTTAGTCTGATGGCTCCTTTAATGCATTTGCACTCATAGCCAACATAAAAGCAAAACCTATTCTCTTTTACAAATTTTTAAAGTACTTTGGTTTTTTATTTGATTGTTAATTATTACACGTTGATTTTACAAAACTCATACAAAGACTTGATAAAGATTAAAAATAGGAATGTAATCATAGAATTACCTTCTTACTCGAATAACTTTCAGTAATTTCAGAATAGAAATTTTTGAGATAATATAATGTAGCACTTAACAGTTTGGTCTCTTTTTGACATAAAATAATAAGTAATAAATTAGAGAAATGGATTTAGGTCAAAAGATTATTTTTTCTAATTTATTTAATTTTGCTGTTCTTTTTTCTAATTAAGGCTGGTTTTGAAGATCTCTTGAATATTTTGAGATCTTCCTGATGGTCATTTTCTTATGTCTAATTGACGTAATTGAAAAAAGATAAAGGCAATGAATTAACTATGCGATTTTGAAAGACAATAAAAATCAAACACAGAGCTTTTTTTATTTCAAATTCAATTAATGAATAGCGAAGCCCGAGAAACAGAAACCTTGGCGTTGCTAGAAAATAAGGTGCAAGAGACAAAAAAGTTTCCACAGAGTTCCCACAGGCGAAGAAGCTTGTCTGTTTTTAAAGATGATATAAAACCGTGATTTGAAGCATTAAGCTTTATCATCATATGCTTAGCAAAAGATGTAGCACCTGTTTGACTGCAGAGATTGTAGTGAGATGAGATCGAACTAGGTTTATTATACTATTTATATTACTGGCTGTACCCAGCCAAGCGCTGCTGTGGCTCAATTCAAATGAAAATCAATCGACACAGCTCAATT
>JAFIDM010009631.1:173235978-173257709 GCA_023159025.1 Thereuonema tuberculata
GCTTTGTTTATCCCACATGCGAAGCAGTAGCGTGGTGGGATATTTTGGAACTACGAAGCCCCGCCTATCCTCAAGTGGTCCATTGAGCATGAAAAATTCATTGAGGCTAGCGGAAGGTTGCACATGAATTTTCTATATTTTATTTTTAATGTGTATTATTGTTTTTAATTTAATTCTTGGAAGTTCCATATTCCTTTCGACCATCACTCAGTAATAATAAAGAATTATAAAGGAAAAAATTGGCGCTACTTTCCAATAGTAGTTTTGAAATAAGCAGTACATAATATAAACTTCAACTTTCAGTTTATTTAAGATAATTAGTTACAACAGGATGTTACTTTTAAGAGATTCGTTCAGGGATGCCTTTTGGCTAAAGCGAATTTCATTTGCGAATCCAATTTCTATCAGAATTAACAGAAGCTGACATTCTTCTTGTATCAAAGCAATTTCAGTTTCACGTTTTTAATTTAATAAATTAAATAGTTATGTTAAAGAGTTAAAGTGTTGTGATGATTATGGCTTTCTCTATGTACAATGCCTGTATGGTTTTGAATGTAATTCCGTTATAAGTTCAAGCAACATCAATAAAGAGAGAACTTTTTGTTAATACAGTTGACTCGCGATAATCCGACAGTTACGGGACCGAGGGGGTGTCGGATTATCAAAAATGTCGGATTACCAAAGGTTGATTTTTTAAAACTGAATTTTGACTTCTAAGGAAGAAAATTTAAGTTATAGTACTGTACGTATATTTTTACAATACACATTGAGTACATATTTTACGGCCATTGAGGATATTAAAAAAAAAAAAAAAACTCATTAGGCATAGTTTTACACAAATAAATACGTATGTATGTAATATTAATTTATTTCTGTATTTATGTCTTAAAAAATAAAATTACAGTATATAATGTAAAATATAATTTTATGTCTTAAAATAAAAAAGAAAAATATGTACATATGTATTTACGGCTTAAAAAATAAATCTGTAATCGTTTTTTGTTTCTTCTTACGTAAAGAGTCTGTCATGGCTTTTTCTTGAATATCTTTTAACATTAAAATGTTCTCGTAGTCGAGTTCCCTCTCCTCACAGCAATGTATCAAAGTGTTTGCAGTCGACATAACTTCATCGCAAGTGATTGTGCATTTCACCTCCGTGACCGCTTCAATCGGTTCGGTTTTCGAACCAACCTGCGTCGGACTACCGAGCGTGTCGGACTGTCAAATGTCGGATTATCGCGAGTCAACTGTACTATAAATCTTCCAGTGAAGATTTCTTCTCAGTTCTTCTCTTGTAGTTTCAAATTCCTATTTCAGACATATTTTTCAATATTAGTATCGTGTTGTAAAATTTTGTAAAATTATTAAGATTGATAGGAGAAGAAAGGTTACAAATCACTCTTTAGTTAACAGATATTTATGATAACTGGGCAACTTTAGAATCCAAATATCATACCTCATTCAGATTTGATAAAAAAAAAATCCTGTAATTTATTTTATCAAACTGTTTTTTTCGACACTTATTGTTGAAGTTTGATACTGGAAAAAATTATCAGTAATATCTCACATTTGTTCAGTTTTTTAATAAGCTAACATTTTTGCAATTTAAAACATTTATAAAAATATCGTTAAAAATTGAGTATTACTAGTGGATTATTTTTGTTGATTCCTTTTCAAGTTGTGTTGTTTTCGAACTAAAGAGCATCAAAACCAGTGCCTCAGGCTTTGATGGATAGCAAATTTGTTCGAAATATGAAACTCCCTTTGAACCGTTCGGCAATTCAAAGAACCTCCACCACAAGGCATGAAATACTCACGCAATGCAACGTGCTTCCTGTGAAAACGAAGAAAGAGCAATGCGGAAAATCTTAGACCCACAAAACCTAGGCAAGATGTATATAAAAAAACCTCGCGAAAACACCCATAAAAAAGCAAGAGGAAGCCATTAAGCGAAGGTCTGATGGGGAGCGCTACCTCGCGATGAATGGCTGCACTATTTTGGGCTTCTTTTTACGAGTCTTTTCATCGTCTTGCATTCGCTGAACTTCCAATTTCGATGTATATATGATGACTTTGAAAAGCGAATCAATGATCATTGAAATGAAAAATCTAAATTTCCGCACATTAATTTTTTTTCAACAATTCCTTAAGCATTTCGGGAAATTATTCCCAATTTTACAAGTAAACGTTACTTATAATTTCAATATTACCAACTGTTGTGATTCGTTAGGTCAATTAAAACTTCAATTCTATTTTCAAATAAATTTCTAGTAATTAACTTAAAAATCGAAATTAAAATAAAATTTTAATTTTTAGCAGCCGTTGTTGTATTACAAACCTTTTTTTACCAATTGGATCATTCAAGTTGTGTCATTTCTGCATCGACGAATAGGACATTTTTCACCATAAGCAGTCTTTTTTTTAATACACCACCTCTTTAAGGTGGTATATAAAAAAAAAAGACTGTTCATGGGGAAAAATATCCTATACAATTTCAGAGTGATCTTTTAAAATGCCCACTGGAGATGCAATCAATTTGATTACAGTAGTTCTAAGAGCTCGATTCTTTTTACTTTAAAATTAAATAACTTAATTTAGGCTAAAATGTTTTTTGCTCATTATTGTAATGATTTTAGAACAGTAGCAACTCCTAAATATGCAACAGATTGTATTTGTAATGAAATTAAATCCATTTATTAATTAAACGTCCTTGATTGCTCTTAATCTTCCTACTTTTCTTTGAAATATTTGGTTTCATTTTAAATCTTTAGTAAGGATTCTGTTTTGCTGAGTTTCTTATATACCCTAAAAACACATATAAATAATTTTTCTAAAAACTTGAAAATGAATTTTAATGAAACTTCATGAACTTTAAGAAACATATACACATAAACGAAGAGGTTTTAGTTGTCTTTTAAAAAAAATCACAGAAGATTTTCAAATAAAATTGCAAAATGAGCAAATTGATCAAAATAATGAACTAGAAAAAGCCATGACACGTAATCTTAATAAGTACAGGGTGGCCATAAAATAACGTGAGGTGTTCAAAGCCCTCTGACGAGGAATGTATTGGACGAATCGTAACAATATTCGGTGGACATATAGAGTGGAACATGCGGTTTCGATTTCTAAAAAAAAAAAAAAAAAAAAAAAAAATTAGTACCAAAAGCCGCCAAAAGGGGAAAATGTGGAGCTGCAAAGGTTGTATTACGTATGAGTAATGAATGAGTAATTGCCAAATGAGACAGCCCACATCAAGTTTCGTAACAATATAGAGAACGTTTCTTGGTAATTATAAATAAGTTCCGTATGACCACCCTTGTGATGTTTCATGAACTGCATGCGGTGCATGACATGTTCCACGGCGGCTCGCAACATATCGGAATGGATTTGTTGCAGCTGTAATGTAATTCGATTTTTCAACGTCGGGATATCGGGGACTTATCCTTGGTACACAATGCGTTTAAGAAATCCCCACAGCCAAAAGTCACAGGGATTGAGATCAGGCGACCTCAGTGGCCATGCTGTAAGAAATGCACGACTAATGCCCGTGTCAGAGAAATGTTGTCGCAACACGCTGTACATGACATCCGATGTGGGGTGGTGCACCATCCTGCATGAAGATGATCGAATCGATACATCCTATTTGCTGCAGTTGTGGAACCACAAAGTTCTTTAGCATATCGGAATACCGTGCAGCATTGACGGAATAGATCAAAACTTCGGTGAGTTAAAAATAAGGACCGATGATAAACGATGACGTAAAGCACTGTGACTTTCAGCGAGTGGATAAGCATCTGCAGACCTACGTGTGGATTAGTCACAGCCCAAATGCCGCAGTTGTATGTGTTAATATCACCGTTCAAATAAAAGTGCGCTTCGTCACTCCATAAAATCGCAACGGCCATGCTTTATCCACTTCCATGCGCGCTAAGAATCTTAATGCAAACTCAATGCGGGTGGTCCCATTGCCAGGGCGCAATTCTTGAACAAGACCAGATTTTGTAGAGGTAAAACTTCAACATCTGATGCAGGATTTTCCGCACCGTTGAGTATGGGATATCCGTTTGCCGGGATATTGCCCGTGCACTGCTGGTACCCTGCTTCATAACCAATACAATAACAGATGTCCACCTTACAGTGACAAGTTGTGGAATGTTTGATGGCTGAAATCGCGTACAAAATTCTATCTGTCCTTTAAATTATGTACAGTATCATAAATCTTTTAGTTTGGGAGGTGCCATTTTGTTTTCTACTAGTATTCTTAATGACTTCCTTAGTGAAACCTCGTTATTTACTGGTGACTACTCCCAACTGATGATCACCAATTAAGCTGTTCTGGGATGTCATCTAGTAAATATTTGGTCTCACACCTTGTAAGATAATATTCCTGTTGGATTCAGATTGTGGACTGACTCTTGATGGGTCAATCCAGAATTTTTGAACTGATGAAAGTTCCAAAAACGAAAAACAATCAGATCTCTGGTAGTACGATCTTTTGTAGCAACGATCGTATTGGCTTAGCCTATGTTGTGGTCAACGTTGTTTGCGTAATCAGCATGATAAATATACCTCTTTCTGAAAATTTTGGATTTCATTTTCAAATGTTTTTTAAAAAAATAAGAAAAACTATTGTTACTTGACTTTTTTCTTATAGTATCGACATTTTAAATTTAAAAGAATAAATTATTAAAACGATAAGACTATCTTAAAATTTCAGTACCTTAAATTTAAAATCATAGATTATAAATTTTTTGAACAAGTGATAGAATTCACTTACCCTGACTTCAAGGTAAATATTTAGAACAGGATAAAAGAAGAAATTGACAAAAGGGTTAAGGCTGCAAATACAAGTTATTTCGGATTACAGAGAATTTTGAAATTGCACTTCATTCCAAGGAGAATTAAAATTAAGTCTATTGAACTTTTATGAAACCAGTTCTAACTTAACTTCTAACTTCAGTTCTAACTTAAGCATCAGATTGCTGTACGCTCACGAACTATGGACGTATTTGAGAGAAAGGTAATGCGCAGAATTATGAAGCCGTTTTTGATGGAGATAAGGTAACTGATGCTAAGCTTTGTAAAATTTTTCTGGCAATATTTTACGGAATTTTCCAAACATTTTTGTGTGACAATTTACATTGGTTCATTGTTATAAGGAAAAAAATAATAAGCCATTTTATTCAAATGGAACCATAACATGTCAGATATGCTAGAACAGGCTGTGAGAACTCAGGGAATAAGCGTGAACTGATGGAGTTGGTGCAGCGGACATGAATCTAGTTACGAATGGAGGATGAGCGGTACCTTGTGGAATCTGTGAGCCTTGATTCCAACATTGTTAGGTGGGTGTTCCTAATGCAAACTCATTGTTTATATATATATAGTTTATTGAGAGTTTTATGTAACATCCCCATAAAGTAGAAAGCAGAAAATTGAACAATGATTATTTGGAGCTCAAGTCACACACACACAATCCTTTGAAAAGGCTGTTTGAAACGTTGTGCTTCAATACCCAGGAAAATCTGAAAATAAAAAAATATGAGGTGGGGGGAGGAGTTTTATATAGATGGAGTCATTCTTAATTTCTCCTGTTTCATATAACTCTTTTGCACTAATTATACAAATTCAAATAACAAATTTGAAAAAAAATAACTTGAAACATCAATAGATTCAAAGTGAACGTCAAATGTAAATTCCTAGCCTAAAAATTAAAAAAAAAAATCATTTTGAAGAAGCATTTCATTTGAATGGAGAAATTTAATTCAAAGAATGAAATGGAAATGCTGATTTTATGAAGCTTTTATTATGCTTTCATTTACTATTTTTTTTAATGTTTTACTTAAAATTATGGTAGACGTGTTTTGAAGATAATCTCAGTAACTTCTTTTAGATTAATTTTTGTATTGAAATAAAAAAAAAAATTCTTACCAATTATTTAAATTTAATTAATTTAGGGGATAATTTTGTGGGCATTTTTGGATAACGATCCTTTTTTTCTTGTTTTTTTGAATGATCAAATTTTTCAACCATATGCTATTGCAAAACAATTCCCAAAAATTTGATTTTTGATAAGAAAACAATGACGAATAATTTCCAGGTGTTAATGTTGTAGTCAGCCTTTAGTTATGACTGATGTTGGTTTTTCTTATGGGAATAATTGTTGACTGCACACCTATACTAGTTTCAGATAGCGTCCCTTCAACTTCATATCTATTGCAACAACATTTCTATATATGCTATTTATTCTTTACTACTGATTATGTATCCGGCTTATTGGTATTTTTGAATCGAATCTCGATTTCATTGGTAACTTCATGTTCAAATGCAACCGTTAATTCTGATTCATCTATCGATAACGTTACAAACTGCTTTAACAACTCAACAACGTTTCAATAACTATTCTCATTTAGTCAACGATTCCCATTATTTCCATGTATAGGCAACTCTTTTACAGAATTCGGATTTGCATTCAATTTAAATAGAATTTTTTTGGGGAGAGTTACAAAGTGTAGTATCATTTTGATATCTTCCAAATAAAGCTTCAGAATGTATTTCTATTGGGCTTTGCTGTGTTACAAACTTACTAAACGATGGAAATTAAACATTAATCTTATCTTGCTATAAAGAATAAATAATAACTAATAAATGATCTTTCGTTTTCTAAGATTTTCATCTATTTTTGCAGTTCTTTATTTACTTAAATTGAAGGTTTACTTCATTTTGAAATTTTAAAGCAAATATTCACATATTTGTCAATGTAATATACAATTGTAAATTAAAAAGTACCGTAATAATTAATTATTAATTAATTTTTGTTATAACTTACACATATTACTAAAATATATTTGTCTTCCATTGAAATATATTGTATAAAGTTCTTTATAGCTTTAGCTATGTTTTTTGAAGTCGGAATTCGTTAAAGCTTTGTATTCTTCAATATTTGTATGTTTGATAATGACTAGCATTTGAACTATGATAAGGCCTCATCTTATGAAATTAATTCTCTTTTGAATCCAACCATAATTAAGCACTTTTAATCTATGATGATAATTTCAATAAGCTTGTAAATTTACCGATTATTTATGGTTTTAAGATATGTTTTTTTAAATGAAAATTCATTAATTACTTGTTTAAAAACACAATTCTTAGGTTGTCAGTATTTATATTATCCCTTTATTCCTTCATTGTTATTTGCAGAAACCAATCACTTGTGCAAGGAATCGTATTTTCAGAACGAATTAAAGATCTGGTAATCTGTTGTCCAAAAATAAGTTTTTTTATAAAATAATAGTATTAATAATAGTAATAAAAAATAGTATTTGACATCAAGAAAAGAACGTACAAGAGAGATTTTTATCAGGAAGGATAAGCCCTTCTGCAGACTCGAATATAACTAAATGAATAATTAAAATTTACCATAAATGCATCTTTAGATTAATATGAGTTTGAAGAGACCTCAGATTATTGTTATATAATGTTAAAAGTAAATGTTAAAATAAATGACATTGGTTTTCTTTGGAATTATTTCCAATGAAGATCATTCCAAAATTAAAGATTGCCTTTAATGTCAAAAGCAAAGAACAATTGAACTTAATGCTAGAGACGGAATAATTTACTATTACCGTACTTAAAAGATAATGCTGTATTGATGTCCTTCTATTTTAAGAAGAGAAAAAGTCGAAATATGGATATTAAGATATTATTCTTCAGTGAACTTTAACTTATTTACATTATTTAGTTGTACAGTTTTTTTTAATAAGTTAATCGGTTAACAGTAAATAATAAATTTGTTGTTGAAAGTCGAGACAATGTTTTTATCCATTCACAGACCACTTTTATTGATTTAATCATACTATTTCCTTTGCATAACTTATTACTTTTATATTAGATATCTAATAATATAAACATTTATTTACTTCATATATATTAATTTTGTAATATCTAGGGAGACATTTTGAAAATTGTAGAATAGCAGAAGCCGTTTCGTTACAGTTTTACATAAATTTCCCGAACTTTCATGTCGTTGTCAAGCTACCACTTGGCTACGGGGCCCACAATTTTTAACAAGTAATATAACACTATCGAAAGTCTTTATTTAAGTAAAGCTCCAATAACACGAAGTTGCAAGAAAACGATGGACTTTGCTTATCACCTAAAGCATCAGAATAAGTGTATAATGCATTATTATAATTCTTGCCCTAGTTTAAATTTCCGAAAGCCAATTGAGAAACTGCATCCCTACATTCTTTATTAATAATAAAAGTAAAGGAGTTTTTATATGCCAGTATTTTAAAGAGAAAAATGACTTTTTTAAGACAGTCTTTCGTGTAGACTACAAAAATTCGACTACAAAAATATACTTTAATATCCGTATCTTAGTGATAAAAAATGCCTGAAGGAAAGACAGCTGTGTAAAATGATCATAAAATTAGAATAACAATTTAATAACAATTTATATATTGCGAAGGATTTGCACAATCAATTTGCCTCCTCCCTCTTCGAAATCAAGGAACTGAATCCTACTCCAGATCCAGATTACTATCCCAAATCTTTATGTAAATGACAAATGAACTTCTAATGCATTGTAGTTTTTGCAGTAATATTAAATGAACTTATTTCTTACAGAAACCTAATGTAATATATAATGTTGAGATCTTGTAAACCTTTATCTAGCATCAAACATCTAGAATGTGACTAGAAGCTTTAAGACAGAAATAAGAAAAGATCCCAAATTATCTTGTACAGTGGACCCTCGTTATAGGACCCTATACCGCGCACTCGGTTATAGCGCGGGCGATGTTCGCGATAAGTTTATACAGGTCCATGCGGCAATAGTGAGTATCGCATTTTATACAGGTCCGTGAGGTGTTAGTGAATATCGCATTTTATACAGGTCCGTGAGGCGTTAGTGAGTATCGCATTTTATACAGGTCCGTGCGGCGTTGACTGATGAAATGATTATCGAATCCATTTGCAATATCCATCCTGACGAAGATTGTCAAGAAGAAACAGAAGATGATGATGAAAGTGCCAGTGGGATAGCTGATATATCGCCAACAACCAAAGAAGCAATAACAGCCATGGAAACTGTTATAAAATGGGCTGAATCACAAGAAAATATTAACAGTGTTTAGAATACTGCAATTAGAATCTTCAAAAGGGAAATGATACAGAAGTTATCAAAAAGCAAACAAACAAAAAAATTACTCACTTTTTTAAGTGATGTTTTGTAATTGAAATGATGTCGAATACATAGATTTAAGTTATAGATAGTGTTTGTTTTCACATATTTTCAAGGGTACCTTATGTACATAAATAAAATAATAAATATATGTACTTATTAAGATGTATAACTATGTTATGTGAATTTTAATAGAACACTTAGCCTAATAAATACATGTACTGTAAATTGTTTTTTTTTTTATTAAATTATATAATATGTATATAGTTGATGGGATGTTTCAGTATATAGGTCGAATCGTTCTGAGTAAATATTGTGTCGCCACCGCGCCGCTCGGTATAACGCGGTTCACCTTATAACGCGGGTGTTGTTTCCATATAATAAGAAGAGAGGAGGAACAAAATACTACTGTAGAATGGAATAGAATAGAGCTGAATGGCCATTTAGTAGGGCAAAGTTGATGTAGCTAAAATATATAGATCAAGAAAATTTTCGCCAGGGACTAAAATTTGACAATTTCTTTTCATAAAAATTTTAATTACATTTTTATAATTTTATTCTCTTGTTTTTAAATTTGAAATTTGAGCTCCTTTTAAGAAAAGGAAAATTCTTCCAATTGCAATTTTAAATATTCAGTATTTTAGCACTAACTGACTTAAATGCTTCTGGAGATTATCATTAAGAGCGGATTTCAAAGAAGATTATAACATTAAAAAATGTGCAATTGAATTAAAGAATTTCGATTAATGAAAGCTATAATAATTAAAATTTATGTAAAAAAATAAAGTTTCAGTCATATTTGTCTCAATTATATCATAATCAAAATTCTTAGAATTCTTAAATTAAAAGGGAAATTCCTTATAAAATGCTACAATTGGATCATTTTTTTTTTTATTAAGCTGACAGATAAAAACATCGACCAACGGTTACGAGATTTAGGGGAAAGTTCTCGAAGACTTACGACACAAAATTTCTTTATAAAAATGAAAAGGAAGTAAACTTATTTAATTCACTTCCCTATAAGTTTAAACCTGCTATTGATAAAGGAGTTCTTTACACTCTTAGTTCATCTTTGAAAATTTTTTGAAAGAATTTATTTACTTTAAGAAGTCATTACAGTAACATCCAATAAATTCTGTTGTTAGATGAAATGCTGCCACATATATTGATTATAACACTCAAGATGCCAATTCGCCATTGAAAACGTGCAACTGTGGTGAAACCATATGCGATGCAAGTACCGTATATATATATATAAATATATATATGGAAAAGTGCAGTTTAATAATAAATTAAAAGCTAAACATTATTATAGTTATTAACTTATAATTATTATTATCAAACATAATTATGTTATTAAATATCACACGTGGGCAAATGCGGCTCTTCGTTGGGTTAAGTGCGGCTCCCAATATCTCTTGATGAAAATATAGGTATTTTCTTTTCCCATTATACATATCTCATAAAAGAGTTACAAATGAATGAAGATACTCACGAAATGCCCAATGACTTATCGCTTTGGTGTGTTGTGAGATGGCTTTCAACCTACAATGTTTTGAGCCGTTTTGTGGAACTCTTAAATCCTATCATAGCATTTACAAAAGAAAAAGGAAAAACATTTCCTGAACTAGAAAACAAAACGTGACTTTCTGATTTATTGTCCCTCACAGATATGTTGGAACATTTGCAAAAACTAAATTTGTCATTACAAGGAAAAGACAAAAATATCATAGAATTGTCACAAACTATATTTAGTTTTGAAGCAAAACTGCAGCTTTTTGTTCATGACATTAAATCATTTTCTGCGAGTGAAAGAAAATAGGATTAATATTAAAGAAGAAAAGTTGGAAGAATATAAACAAAAATTACAAAAAGGAATTACAAATAGACTTCAAACATAGGTTTGAATATTTTAAAAGTTTGAAACCTACATTTGCATATTTTGTAAACCCATATATTTTTGATAATTTTGAAAATGACTTTCCATTGTCTGAATTATTAATATTGGAGACCGGGGCAGAGCGGTCCACTTTTTTTTGTTGAATTTTTTTCTTTTTTTTGTTAAGAGATTTTCCATTGCATTTTTTTTTGTCAGAATCGGAAACTATTCAAGAATGTAAATACTTGATTTCATTTCGTTATCTTCATAAATAAAATTGGTATTAATTCGCAAAGCAAAAAACGGTAGAGTGGTCCAACCTGCCCCGACCACGGGGGGCAGGCTAGTCCACCCCATGGGGCACGTTGGTCCGGGTAAGAATAACAACATTTAAAGTAAGTTTTTTATTGAATATAAAATAACATGCCATTTAGGGTATCATGAAATAAAGTTTAACTTAACGTAGACTACCTAAGGTATTACATGTTCAAGTGAAAATTTAAAATAATCATTATGCAGTTGAAAGTCGTAAATGAATAATATCAAATAGGTTTACATTCAATTAATTAATCACTTTCACTAGAGAAATCTTCTTTGCAGTTGAGGCATTCGTAAAATAAACCCCGAATATCACTGGCTACACAGGAACTATGGGCCCATCTCTTGCACTGCATACATTGAATCGACTTCACTTAGGGATGTAATTGTGTGTGTTTTAGAATACGCTCCCTCTCCTGAAATGTTTAGACTGATTGGGGGAACTTTTTGCCCCTTGTGTTTCAGATTCATCAACTGATCTGATTTTTCCCGCCAGAGTGTACTTAACTTTTCTCCTTTTGTTCCCATGGGAAAACGAAACAGATAAAACCACGTGATCACTCAATCAACGCACAACTGTTTTTTCGAAGTTTTTCTTTTTCTTTCGCACATATTGTTTTCTAAATAAGCTCAAACCATTAAAATAATATTTAACTATGAAATATCACAATAATAATATACAAGACTTTACCAAATACAAAAATTCAAGTACATAATTACAACAATACAATTATTAAAAATCAAAATATATTCCCTCAGAGACCAAGATTTTAATCGTGTCATGTTGCCAATTCCACAACGTGACAGTTTTTAATTAGAATTTAATAACACCTAAATGTGTAAATTGGCTATTTTCGAAGATTAAGATGCCTTCGCGCGAAGTCTTCCCCTATTACGGTACTTGCTGAGAGGAATTACTAAAGGGGTAATATCCTTTAATAATATAGACCATACACAATATATGATAGCCTACATATATAAAAAATATATTAAAAAAATAAATATGTAATAATGTAATACAATATAATATAATAGGCCTAATAAATATATAATATAGAAAAAAATATAATGTATAGTGCCAAAATATTTTATTGTAAAAACAGCGGGGCAGAGTGGACCACTGGTCCAATGTGCCCCGTGTCGTTCGGTCCACTCTGCCCCATCGTCTTTTTGGCGTTTCCTTCAGTTGTAACTATCGACTACTTTAAGTATTCAATTCATACTACAGCTTAAAATGATCTTTAGATTACCACCTTCAATATGAATATTACAGTTATGTTATTCAATGCATCGCTGAATGGCAATATTAAAGTAAAAACAACACTAAACATTTACTTACCTGGACAAAAACAAAACAATCGATCACCTCACTGTCACCAATAAGCCGAATTCACTGACGCTTTTGTGGTAGCAGCGCCACAATGGTACCAACCTTCTTTCCGATTTTTGGCGCATTCTAGCGTTTACACGAATTACTAAAGTCAACGGTCCACTCTGCCCCTAGGTCCACTTGGCCCCGGTCTCCCCTACTTGCTGAAAGAGGAGCTGCGGAATTAGAGTCATTAGAATTGAAAGAAGATCAGGCATTACTAATGCAGCACAAGTCAAATACCATAATTGAATTTTGGAAACTTGTTCCAGAATTCAAATATCCTAATTTAAAAAAAGCTGCTTGCCGATTATTTTCCATTTTCGGTACAACATGTAGTTGTGAATCGTTATACTCCTCTATGAACTTTGTAAAATCAAACAGCGTTCACAGCTAACAAACGAGCATTTAACAGATTTGCTGAACTGCTGAAACAAATTTTACACCAAATTTTAGAGATTTAGCTAAAAATGATAAATAAACTTTTTATTACAATTTATTTTTATTAAATAAATTTTGAACTAATTATTTTGTGTTTTCTTTCTTTTATTTTATTACATATGTATTTTTTATATTTTATATAGCAATTAAGATTTGTATAGAAATGTAATTAAATTTGAATTTGTGTTTAATACTATGGAACGTGACTATGGTGTGGCTCTTTACTTATATGAAAATCCAGAATGTGGCTCTCATTGACCTCATGTATGCCCATGCCTGTTATATATTATGTTAAATGACATAAATAATGTTATTTAAAATACTGAACTTTAATAATATTTTTGGGAACGGTAGTAAAAACCGAACTACCAATCTAAATTTCCTCACGGACCAAAAACTAAAACAAAGTTTTTGTACATACATTAATTTGTTTTTTAGAATTACAATAATTTAATTGTATAGGACAGGTGGTTTACATCTATGTTGTCTACCTCACTACTCAGTGATCATTTAGCAAAAAATCTAGAAAAAAATGGATAACTACTAATTGTCCTAAATTCCCTAATCGGCTAGATGCCGGCTTTCCATGAATGTGATAAACACTATGTTCCTTGCTCTTCTTTTTTCTCTACACTTTCCATTCTTTCATTCCTTCAGCTTTTATGGTCGTAAGACATCCGAGTGATTTAAATATAGGAAGGACCTGCAGGAAATCGTCGCAGGTCAGTTGCTTGATATCTCTGATATATCTATACTTATGATATAAGGGAACTAAATGGATAAAATATGTTTTTTTTCCTTCTTCTTTAATATACTCGTAAAAAGTAGATAATGGAATAACTTTCTTGCATCCTAATACTAAGTTGATAATGAAATTTAGTTTTAGAATGCCTATTAAAATTATCAGAATCAATTTCACAGAAGATCATTCAATTTTCATTCGATTTTCATTTAATCATTTTAGATTAAAGTTTATTATTCAAGTGATTATTTTTGAAGAAATATCCTACAAGCAAAAAATATATTTAAATAAATAATCTATAAAATAATTACTTTACTTTGAAATTTGGTTGAGAAATTATAAACATTATAAAATCCTTCGTTATTGGAATACAGAAGTAATTATTATGTAGGTTTAATTGTTTTAATGAATATTTATTTAAGTTATGTAAGTTTAATTTTTTAAAGTCCTTTTGATAGAAATTTTCCTTTTGATAGAAACTTTAAAACAACTTTTAAATTCTGTTATCTGAAATAGCTTCTTATTTACGATGGTCTTAGAGTTGGATAGTAAATGGTCTATCAACCATCCAACGTTTTGCAAATGGTTTCATTTCTACATGAACTCATATAGAAAGCGAAGTAATGAAATCAAAAATTTATGTTTCGAAATTTTATTAAATGAATATAAAGGGTTTTCGCCTCCGTAAGCAATTCAAATGCCATAGTACATTTTCAGAATATTACAATTTCCAGAACTATTTCCTTAACTTACGATCTGTGTAAACTAAACAACACACGATGAAGATTATGAGTGTTTCCTGACCCCAAACATATGCAGTTAATTTCTCCGGGTTTACAACTCCAACTGTAAATTTTAATTAAGATTTTTCACAAGTTATTTCTTCCCCTTGGATCTTAATTTGCTTTGCAATGAAATTACCTATTGTAGCGACGAACTTTGCTTTCTGATACAAACTCTAATTAATTCTATGACCCCAAGGGCATGAGAATCTCAATAAAAAAAATCACTGGAAACAGGGTCTGGTGATGGCGGCTGTTTCTTGCCATATATTCACAGCATTCCAATTTTCAGAACAAGTGCATTAAATATCATTACAAAAATTCAGTAAACTTTAATAATGTTAAAGATTTTTTCAGAATAAATAGAATTATCCTTAAAAATAAGGTAAAGTTGGGAGAGATGACACACAATTCGAATTTTTCACGTAAAATATTAAAAACCTTATTTTTTAAATGTTTGAAAGCTTTAAGCTGTTGATTTATCCTTTGCTTTCATATTTACGTTATTTTTTTTATGTTTTTAATGCAGTTTCTTATTTTTAGAATTTTAAAATTTTTTTGACATTGAGTCATTTCTCCCATACCTATGGGAGAGATGACACGGATAGTAGGGGATAGATGGCCACATGGAATATGAATAAGAGACCTGTGTAAATCAAGCTGCTACTTTATTTTTATAAATATTAACAGAAACATAACTAAATTTCTTTAAATAAATCCAATATATGACAATATCTCCAAGGTCTCCTCCCCACTTCATTCTGACTTCCAAAATAAACCACTTACAATTTTCAGATTTGCAAAATACTTTAGATTTTATTTTTTTAAGTCCATATGAAACTTTGTGGCAATTATTTTTTTTAAATTATGCAAATTGTAATTGTATTGTGATGAATATAAAATAAAAGAAAGATAAAAATAAAAGAAAAAGAATAAAAAAAGGGGAGAGATGACACGTGTCATCTCTTCTCTTTTTAGGTGTGTGATCTCTCCCCAAGTGATGGGACAGATGACACACACCGCCATTTCCACCAAATGGGACCTAAGACACTAGTGACCGGTACATAACCTTGCTTACTCTACTTACATGTTTACACAGTGAATTATAGCGAGAGATGCCTTAAAAAAGGGCTGTTAACTAAATAAATTCGCAAAGTCAACGAAAATTCGAGCACAAACCTGGCTATATCATTGGAAGAAAAACTCAATAAATTCTCAAATATCAATTCAGCACAAACACTCTACACACACTAAAGCTCAGACTGGACTCGGGTTTTGGTCATGTGATGCGCTGCAGTCTACTGCAAACCCTTCTTGAAGTTACATTACATGTGTCATCTCTCCCAACTTTAGTATAGTTAGAAATGACAAATGTTAATCATCAAATAACCTGCAAAAATAAGCCAAGGATAAATAAAAACACATATACATATAAAAGAAGTTTAAAACGTAAATGTCTTTCATGACTAGTTTCTGTTTTTGGTGATAAATATTGAACAGTTAACGATATGATACGATAATTTTATATAGTTACCGTATCAACATCTGCAGTGCCGTCTTAACAGTATTGTAAGCCTTCGGGCAAAGCAGTGCACTGGGGCCCCTACCTATAAAACCACACTTTTTTCTTTTTTTATATATTAAAACACTTGCTACGTATCCATTTTTTAGTAACAAATATTTATAGTATAATATAGTATAATATTTATTTATTTACTGACAGCAAGTCACAACATACATAGATGAGTATGGGGCCCTTGCCCTCGTGAGGCCCCCCAGGCAATTGCGCAGCGTGCCCATGAGTTAAGACGGTCTTGTATATCTGTAATTTACTTGTAACTTGTTTATTAAATTAATAATGTGAACTATTGGCGAAACAAAAATCACTAAAAATCAAATAATAGGAAAATAAGTAATAATTATTAAGCTATTCAATTTTTTAATTCGAATTCTTCATTCCATTAATAGTGATAAAAAAGTTTCATCTATAATTTTCATTACCAAATGTAAAAATTGATGCTTTTACTTAATCCTTCAACATGATGTTATTCCATTAGAATTCTTAAAAGTTCATCAATTGCATTTCTGTTAAAACAAAATGCGTCTTATAAAATATCATCTGATTAAACTATATTGCCTATAAATGAACAAAATCTATTTGGAACAACAGAAGATTCCGCTATGATCGAATTTGATGATTTTGATAGGATAGGATAGAAATATGATTTATTCATAATAAAGGTTATCAATACTATTTTCCATATTCCGCTATCTCATTCTCACTTAATTTATTGCAAATATTAAATATAGAGTTTTTGTATCTGGGAAAAGAAATTCCATTAAATCTCCGCAGAATGAAAACAGAGCAAAACAATTCACCAAAAGCACATCAGTTCCTGAGCGCCATCTCTGGTGGAATTGTGAAAATGTTTAATTTTATACATTTTATACAATTATTTCTTTAGTTTTTTTGAATTGCAGATAGACACCTGGCCCATCATCGTTCGAAAACAATTACCAAAATTAAAATGTTTAGCCGAATTTGCTGTCCATAATAATTGAACATCCAAATCTTGCCCAAATAAGACAAATCTTTGTAGCACAAACCTTAAGAGTTTGTATTTCTTTAACGTTGTAAGAATATTATGATATTAAATTTTTCGATTATATTATTTATTACAATTTATATTATTTTCTCATTATAGTGTGAGGCCAGTGGCAAATAAACATATGTAATTTAAATTTAAATATATAAATTTAAATATATAATCCTTTTATATATTTAAAATTAATTTTTTTAGCTAAAATTCGCAGATAGTTAATATAATGAAAATTTATACTAATGAATAAAATATTAAATATTTCAATAATACAGAATTAAAATAAAGTAATTATTTTTACATTGCTATTTTGGTTTCTAATTAAAACAATTTTAATTTTTTTTTTTTGGAAATCATAAAATTTATGTTTTATTCATTTCAGAATTAATGGTAATTCAATGTCAACTCCTGGACCATAAAGAAAAATTAAACTCTAACCTCGAGGAAAGACACAAGGTTTTAATAATGAACAGATCGCTGCAATTTTGACAGTCGAATAAGAAGATGGCATACGTTGAAGTCAGTGATGATTCGGATGACGACCCAACTTAATGAATTCGTTCAAAACAGTTTGTCGATGGCTTAATAAGTTATCTGAACTGCATCAAGGCAGTGGAGGCGGTCGTGGAAATGTAAGGCTGCTGGAGATGTAGTGATCTGGGATGGAAGAATTATATGTTTAGCAGACAATCTTTTCAGCAGTATTCCATTAGTTCAGAAGCTACGTGAAAAGAACATCTGGTATATTGGTATAATATACAATGATCGATTAAAGGGAGCAGATAAAAAGCTGAAATCTATTAAAGAACTGCAGAAGGAAGTACGTGGCAGTTCTTCAGTTGTTACTTCTGCTAATGACATCACAATCACCAGATGAATTGATAATTCCACTGCTACAAAAGTCATTCTTTCCCAGGAAGACAACCTGAAGGCAAAGCTACAAGATTCAACAGAAAGGAGAAAACGTTTATTGACATTCAATGTCACTGCATTGAAATGGACCGTACAATAAGCACATGGAAGGAATTGATCTTTTGGACTCTTTAGTAGCCCTGTATAGAAACAACACAAGAAATGTAGGCTGGTAACAAACATTTTATTTTTCACATGATAAATGTTGCTGTTTTGAAAGCATGGGTTCTTTGAAGATTAAGTAAAAAAGGAAAAGAGGATGTATTAGAATTCAAAAGCACAGTGGCAACAGGGCACAAAGGGACTGCTGAAAAGACAAAGGCCATCTGAAGATAAATGCAATAAAGGATTACTAAAAAAAGAAAAATATACATTCCATACCTAGTGAATTACGATTTGATGGAGCAACACACTATCCTACAACATCTGCTAACAGATGCCATGCAAGCAAATGCAAGAGCAAGACAAAGTACATCTGTGACAAAGGCAAAGTCCCAGTGTGCCCGGAATATCTAAAGTCATTCCATAAAAAAAAGTAGTTTTTATTTTCACTGTTGCATAACAAAAAGTACAAATATAAAATGCAGAAATCTTCCTTGATATATATGACAACTTGGAAATTTTTGAGAATTATTTTTATTTTATGTCAGTAAATTATTTTAGTTAATCAATCTCTAACGTAGTGTTTACATAACTATTTTCGATATTACATCACTATTCAATTTCCTTATTCAATATTTAAATATGTATTGAATAATATTTATATTGTAGTTAATTAATCTCAATTATTAGATAGAACCTTACCTTGAAGTTACGGTTACAAAGTGAGCAATGTCATCTTTTGAGGATAGCATAATTTAAATATAAATTTTTTCTTAATTACAAATACAAGGTTGATTTCTTTTAAATCCCGCCTTAGAAGCTACAAAGTAGGGACAAATCATTTTTTCAGATAGGTTTTGGTAATTCGCTCATGAGAGGGTTAAAAGGATATTATTAAGCGAAATAATATTCGTTGTTTAAGACATGGATTGAAATCTATTGGTTTTTTTTGGTTTGATTGAATTTTTGTCATCTTGCAAGAAACACACGGAAAAAAAAAATCTAAAAACTAAAAGCAGTTAAAAACGACTTTTGCTCTTAAATGTACGAAGTTTCAAGAAGATGCATTCAGTCGTTCACAATTAAATTTGGAAGGACATACGACATACACTTGTTCACAATACACTGACTGAGTTGATGAGCCTCTCTTTTTTTGAATAAGTCAAACAAATAAGACTATAAGTCAATAAGAATAAGTTAATAAGAATGTAAGTCAATAAGAATAAGTAATAAGAATGTAAGTCAATAAGAAAAGTCAACAAGGCAGTATGCATTTAATAAATAGAAATATTTTAAGAACGGCAATAGTTGCAAAGTACGATAGATAATTTTTGTTTTGATAGAATGGTTCGATATCTCGCACATATCTAAAAAAAAATCTAATTTTTGAAATGAATTACAACATCTAAAGTGCATAGGCTAAGAGGGTTACAAGACCATTACTACCTATTTCTTATAATTCACAACGGATTTTGTAAACATCGTATTTATTTTGGAAAACCTGAATTCCGCATTACTGTATGAAGTTTAAGTGAATTTTTCTTTTTATTCAGTATATTTTAATATATTGTTTTCTAAAATTGCTGCATTTTCGAATTTTGACTTGAAATTAAACTGGCAATTTTTTAAAAATCCAACTGCCTTTTTTTTTTTTTTTTTTTTTTGATTAAAAAAAAATATTATTTTGGAGCTGGCCAGGAGGGGAGCCTCTTTTAACCACCTCTAAGGCCTTACTAACACTACTATAATGGATTCATCATTTTAAAAGGACTTTTAAAATAGAAAAAAAAAAGTCACTAAAAAATTCCCATTATTGGAGAAGTGTATGTATCTCTTTTAGCGTGGCCCTTCACCATTGAGTTGTTCATTATGGGTCATTAGGGTACACAAGCTACCTCAAGGTAGAGACTCATGGAGGTAGATTTTCATTTCTTATTTTGATTTTTTTTTTGGGGGCGGGGGTTGACGTAAAAGAAATGAACTAAAATAAGAAAGAAAAGTTTCAAAAAGAAAGAAGAAACAAGCCTAAAGAAAACCGATACTGAAGTGATAAAGCACAGAAAAGTATATTTATAGTATACTAGCAGCAAAGCCTGTCGGACGACAGGCATAAAAAAATCTGAAAAATCATTTTATTATCAACTATTAAATATAAAGTAAATATAATCTAAATACGGTGCTAACTTGTGAACGAAGCTTCTACGGCCAAAATTGTTTTGAGTTTCAAAATCAGCGTAAACAACTGAGTAAGTATGCCAAATTTCATTACAATGGATGCAGTGGTAACAAAATTATTTGTTTTTGAACGTATATTTTGTTAGAATTTCAGTTGTCGAGGTCAGTTCCCAAGAATAAAATTTTATGGAAACAACATGGAATGACACAATGAACTAATATTTTCATCCAATTTGAGTACTTTTGATTCAATGGTACCATTGAGAACCGTTGGATCTATCTTACTCATATCGAGTTACAGACAGACAGACGAAATTAGCTAATTTATAGGTCTGATAAACATTATATATAAAATATATTAATATATTATATAGACCCTATATAATAGATATATATTTTTGATTCGATTGATGTTTTGATTTGAATTTTTTTTTTTTTTGATGTTTATCAGACCTATTTAGGTGTACTTCTTACCTGTACATCTGTAATATAGGTTCTGAGAGTTTAATCTAAAGGATCATTTTCCATCCAAAAAGAAAAGCGAAACACCAACCATATCTAAAGCTTAATTTATCTAAAGAATAATTATTATTTTTGACTCATAACGCCGAAAGGCATTTAAAACTCACCTTTGTATAATCTAAATACTGCGCTAACTTGTGAACGAAGCTTCTACGGCAAAAATGGTTTTGAGTTTCAAAATCAGCGTAGAAAACTGAGTAAGTATGCCAAATTTCATTAAAATCGGTGCAGTGGTAACAAAATTATTGGTTTTGAACATATGTTTTCAGTTGTCTAGGTCAGTTTCCAAGGATAAAATTTCATGGAAACAACATGGAATGACAAAATGAACTAATATTTCATCCAATTTGAGTACTCTTGATTCAATGGTACCATTGAGAACCTTGGATCTATCTCAATAGCTTAATTATATCGAGTTACGGACAGACAGACAGACAGACGAACTTAGCCAATTATATAAGTTGATTGTAAGAATAGAAAGTAGATAATGCATAGATGATACAATGCAATTAATTAAATTCTTTTAATGTAGAATTTTCGTTCTTATAATAATGCTAAATATTTGTTTTATTTTTCTTGAAACGAATGCTTTTTTGATAAAAATCAGTAATTAGCAAAAATATATATAGTGTTATTATAACAATGAAAATTCTAAATTAAAAGAAATCTTGATCTAAAACCGTATAAATAAATCCCACCCAA
>JAFIDM010009631.1:173259714-173292934 GCA_023159025.1 Thereuonema tuberculata
CCCCCCCCCCCCTTTATAAGGGGTTGAAGGATGAAAGTTACGGATTTCTTAATTTTGTTGTTGTTTGTGTGCTAATCCTAGCCTGCATACCAAATTTCAGCTTTCTAGGACTTCAGGAAGTACCCTAGAGGTTTTGATGATCATGAGTCAGTCAGTGAGTAAGTGAGTGACGGAATCGACGTATTTTAGGTATTAATAAAATTCAAAGTATAAAAGCTAAATAAATGAAACTTAGCGTATTTCATTAGTCTGCTAACTGCATCTTATCCTGAAAATTTGAGCTCTCTAGTATTATCCAGGCCGAAGCTATGAGGGTTCGAAAATACGACGAAAAACTTCGGGAAAAGGTACGTGGTGCCCTTCCTGCCTTCGGCTCGTCTTGGCGGGGGCACTGCCGTGCCCCCAGATAAAAAATATTGCAAATATTTAAAAATAACAAAAAGCATTATTACCACCAAAAAGAAAATAGAAAATGGGTCAGGCAGATATGATATAATGGAAGTAATAAGAGTTCTTTTAATTTAGAATTTTCATTGTTATAATAATACTATATATTTTTTGTTTCGTTTGGTAATTAATGACTGTTCACAAAAAAACATTCTTTTCAAGAAAAATAAAACAAATATTTAGCTTTATTATAAAATGAAAATTCTAAATTAAAAGAAATTTTATTAATTGCATTATATCATCTACTTTCATATTATCTACTTTCTATTGTTACAATATACCTATAAATATACCATTTTATGCTTTATCACTTCAGTATCGGTATTTTTTAGATTTGTTTCTTCTTTCTTACAATTTTTTTTCTTAGTTTCGTTGATTTCTTTCTGCGTGAATGAAAAAAAATAAATAAATCAAAATAAGAAACGAAAAATTTCTTTTTTTTTACCATTGTTTTTTTCTTTCTTTTTGAAACTTTTCTTTTTTATTTTAGTTCATTTCTTTTACGTGAACAAAAATAAATAAATAAATAAATAAATAAAAATAAGAAATGAGAACTACCTCGATGTGTCTCTACCTTGACATATCTTTTGTACCCTAATGACCCATAACGAACAACTCAATGGCGAAGGGCCAGACTAAAAGAGACACATACATTTCTCTAATTATGGGATTTCTTGGTGACTTTTTTTTTCTATTTTAAAATTCCTTTTAAGTAGTGTTGGTAAAGAAAGGAAAGGGAAGAGTTGTATCTCCATTCAAGGTTATAAATTGTATCAAACTCTCCTTGGTATATAAGTGCTTCGAAAACTTTTCTTAAAGTTTCTCCATCTACAATTTATTGCAATGATCAATTCAATCTAATTTTTACTATAAATTTTTAAATCTTTTTGATTTATGAAATCTGTTATTTACGATAGTACTCGTACAATAATCATACAAAGTATAAATGAAACTATTTTAACGAAAATTTCAGTGTCTAGAATATACAGGGTGAGGCAAAAGTCGCTTAACCCCCCCCCCCCCCCCCCCAAAAAAAAAAAAAAGTGAAAGGAGTTGTTTGTATAAAATTGTTCACGTTAGAAACATTGGTGTGTGTCAACGGGACGGCCGCCATCTTGTTGACCGTCATCTCGGATTCAACTCAAAATTTTAATTGGGACTGGGGTCATGCGATAGGTCAATTTCGGCTAGAATTTCCACAAGAAATGCATTGGTGAATTTTTTTTCAACCTATCTTTAAGCGTTAAAACGTTATGCAGGAATGAACTTGAGAAAACCAATTTCTTCTTGAGAAAAAATGATTGGAGGAATGGTTAGAGGCTAGTTGGAATGCCTCTAACACGTGAACAACGAATCCAGATCATTGTGATTTCTGGGGAGAGAAGTTCCCATAATATTGTAAATGAATTTATTCAACGGCATCCCCATAGAGACCCTGAGATCAGTCGAAGATAAGCCACGATCTGGACGTCCCAGAACTACCGACAAAGAAAAAACCACAGCAGTACTTGCTACATTTGTAAAGTACCCAAATTATAGCACACGTCGATTATAAGAATGTGGCGTCAGTCAACGGTCAATTGTTCGGATCTGGCATGATCAGAAGTGGCACCTCTATAAATTTCCGCTTCAACAGCTTCTCTGTGAGGATTATCGGAATATTCGAATTGAGTTCTGTGAATGGTGTATCGGACAATTATAGAGCGATCTTTCTGTGCAAGGAAAATCCTTCACAATGATGAGGCTTATTTTTTAAGTTAATGATGAAGTTAATAGACAGAATATGAGATATTGATCCTGCTTTCAGATATTTTGCAACAATCAGTTTGTAGATTGTGCATATATGTAGCTACTTTGCAGGAGTCTGCATAAAAACTCCCTTTTCAATAGTTATTTAAAATGTTTTAATTTACGTATTAATTTCTTAATCTCTTTTTAAATTCTTTCATCTTCTCTTAACGTGATGTTTTTCATCAATGTACTATTCTTAAAACGAGCCAGGCCGCGCTGGTGTGGTCGAGCGGTCTCAGGCGTCGGTCTGTCGTGAGATCAATGTGCCAGCGCCCGGGTTCAAATCCCGGTAGCGAGCATGGATGTTTCAAAAATTTCCTTTCCTGTGTTGTAGCCTCTTCTTCACTTTCTCTTCGGTCTGACGTCATTCCTTAATGGCGTCCTGGGGAAGGCCACGGGAAACCACCCCAGTATCTTTCCCTTGTAATTCTAGGGAGTCTGCTAGGGATTCGCCGTCTTGGGAACACTAGCGCTCCCTAGAGCACGGATGCTTCGGCAACGAAGCTCGCACTTCGGTGCGAACCGACCACACACACAAAACGAGCCAATGATTCTGTCGGCGATCGAAACAACGACGAAACTTTATCCGTGTGATTTGGCGATAATCTAAGTATATTCTAGAAACTGGAAAACCTGAATTTACGTTAAAATAGTTTCATGCATATTTTGTCTGGTTTTTGTATCTATCTAAAATATCAGGTGAGCCCTTCACTTGGCTTGGCTGCTGGTTGGAGGTGACGGGTTCGTTTCCTAGCCTCGGCGGAGGGCGGGAATTTTTCCACGCTCCATTCTCCTCCAAACGGGTCCTAGGGCCGACCCAGCCCTCTGTAGAATGGGTAGGCCCTAGGCCGGGAGTTAAAGGCGAGAGTTTCTTTCCCGGGAGTTAAAGGCGGGCGGACGTCGGGCTGACCAACCGACCTCCGTTGCTCAAGAGCCGTCGGGAGCCTTACCTCCCGCGCACCCTTGTGCCTGTATGGCCTGTTTAGGGATAGCTAAAAAAAATATCAGGTTTTGAAATCAAAAAAATAATTTACAGTGTTTAAAAATTTACAGTGAATATTTGAGGAAATGATCCATTGCTTACAATCATAGATGGAACCAGAGGGGGCGGGGGACCAGTTCCTCCCCTTCAGCAGTGAATGTAGATTGGATAAAATGGGGTTTCGAAAGGCTGTTGCCTGTTAGACATTAATATTGCCAAGATGATATTTATTAGTATTTTCTATGGAAATTTGCTAATAAAATGCCGGCGATTCGCATGCGCGTCAAACTCACCGGTATAGCCCTTCAGAAAAGTTAGCTCTCCCTTCCCCCCTTTTGAAAAACGCCATAGAACACGGACCTGCGAAGTTTCGCAGATGCACTTAGGTGCATACCAACTAAACATTAAAATGTAGTGTTTTGATTCGCTACGACACTCTGAAGACCAAATTTCACTAACCCGGTAGTGTGTCTGCTGGTTGTCCACGCTCGATGGACCATTATTTGATATGCCCGTTTTCACTAGAAAAGATTTACGCTGGCCGAACACGTGTCAATTTTCTTCAGTATTGATGGTCAATTTTACTGATATCAACCGTTTCCATCAATAAAAATGATCAAAATTGACCAATATTGACCATTTCAAGAAAATTGATATTGATACAAAAAAAGGATCAACTTCAGTTGACGAGAAGTATTGATGGTGCGCGAGCGAATCACGTGAACGGATGAAATCACGTGACAATGGTGACGTGCAAGGCGCCGCTTTGAAGATAGGAAACGCACACCGAGCACTTTTTTTGAGATAGAAGGCGTAAAATCATCAAAATGGGTCGGCCAAAAAAAGATAATTCAAACAACAACATTTGGTCAATTGATCATGAAAGACTCCTCATTGATTTCTACAGCGGTAAGGCGTTTAATACTAGAACGATTCTGTACGTTCGTAACAAGTTAGGCTTAATCGCAAGTAAGCACACCGGAATAGCTCCCATTTTATTCGCAAATAAATTGTATAAAACCGATGTCGTAGAATCGCTGGGAATATTGTCCCCAGTGAAGCTATGTTCTGCTCATGTGGTGTGTTTATAAGGCAAATAAACTGTAAGCGAAGGACGAAGCGCCGTAGCATCAATAATTAGGTCAATACTCGATTAGAAAAAACTGTGTGTTCGCGCGTGATATCAACTGTCAATATCAATTTTAATCAATATCGACCGTCAATACTGAAGAAAATTGACACGTGTTCGGCCAGCATAAGGGATGAGAAAAGATTTCCTTAAGGCTGATATTCACTTAGCGGGCTGGGAACATGCTGGATGTCCACGGCCTCGTGTTGGCGAAGATAGTAAAAGTAGTAAAAGTAAAAGTTCCGTAGTAATCACACAAGACAACCTGATTCCCATCTACACCAAGGGGTCAGCTGCTTGAAAGTGCTCGGTTTGCGCCTTCACCGATCACTTGGAAAGTGATTGGACAAAGTCACCTGCTCTTGAGGGCTCGAAACAATCCCCCACACTTTTGAATGCTTCCTTTATAAATAGGGGATGTTTGTTGCTTTAGGCTGTTCCGCCTCTAACTCGGATGGCCAGAATTTAGATCTTGGTCATTTTTGGAGAGTAACATCTACAAAGATCGTCTGCGGCCGATCTTTGGTGAAAATGGATATAACACATAGTGGTCCATCGAGGGATGACGACCGGCAGGCACATCGCATGCCTAGTGAAAATCAGGTTTAGTGAACCCTTCAAGCCACTAATCCATATTATCTTATTAATATGGTTCCAATGTAAAGGAACCACATTAATGAGATTTAAAGCTCTCCTGGTGTCGGCAAAGGAAAATTCATTGCAGAAGAATTTTTCACTGAACCTAGATTGTTCTGTGCTGTTTCTATAGAAGAGACACTTTCTGAATCATTGAGAGACAGTTTCTCAATCTTCATCAACACAAATGGTAGACACCCCCAGCAGGCACCCAGCCTGCTAAGAGAAAATCTGCCCTTATTGGAAATCTTAATCATCTGGCTGTCTAAGCGTTTATGCTGTATTTACACATTTTTTTCTGAAGAATTTTACTTTCAGGTTATTGTAAGATATTAATTTCTTTTTTTCTTTCATTTTTTTTAAGTTGAATTTTGCTAATTTACAATTAATAGGAATATTTCCTATTTTATCATTTAGCTCGCCGTTATTATGAAATAACTGTTGTTAAATTTATTGATTTTCCATTTATACAGTTGGTTTTTTTTTTTCTTAGAAAGTAATATTTTTCTTCTATGATTTGTTTGCGTTTTTGGCGACTTAAGCGCCCATTATACGCTTATTGTAAAGTCTATTAGTAAAAGATGACTTATTTTAAATTTTACATATATTGATACTCTTTTTATTTAATATTTTTATAAACTAATTTTATCTTATTATTATTACTATCCGTTAATTTTTTCATTATCCATTAATTTTTGTTTAATTACTGAACCATATGACAATGACTCAGTAGAACTGTTTCTTTGTTCATCACCAAGGTTTCTAAAATTTCTTTCTTAATTACTAATCTTTTGTCTTCACTTTAGTCAGCTTATCATTTATTAGCATATCAGATCAAATTTATTTACATCAAATTGCAAGTGTTGCTATTTTATTACAATGGTTACTAATTGAGGGATAGGGTTTTCCGTTGGGCTTTTCTCTAACGATTCCTGTAATAAGGCTCTTCAATCTCGCTTTTTATCCTTCCTCGTTAACTGTACTCCATCTACTGCCAACCCAGGATCACCATTAGGAGGCGAGAGAAGAATTTGTTAACCGAACACCAATTACAGGAAAGGCTTGCAGATACTTAACGGTACATATTATTAGCTATTTCTCCCCAGATAAATATTAGCCTTTTACTCTCTAATTTTACCTTAAGTTTTTAGATAAGTTTCCATACTGAAGTTGAGCTATTAATGTATTTTTTTCATTTCTTTTAAGAGCATTTCGTCCAATGAAGACAGGTTTAAACATATTTTATTTTATTGCATTCTAGAATATTCTGACTGTATGCTTAATCTATTTCCTCAAATAAAAAATGTGTTTTCTAAATAATTTCCATTGCCAATTAGTTATGAAGCGCATTCATTTATGAAAATCTTAGAAATGATACGAGAACTTCTTGAAAAAAAAAATGGAAGCGATTCCTCCTTACTATTAACTTTTTATACCAGATGACTTTAAAAGAAAAATGTTGAGTTTCAATAAATCAATTTGAATTTTTGAATTTAATAATCCTCAAGCATTGATTGATTGATTTTTGACACTCTTGAATTTAGGTTTCTTTCGTTATTAGTCCATCTGTGTACATTTCTTTCTGGGTTAAATGTAGACTACCTATTATCTATCTGGGTAACCCAGGAGAACGACTTAAAATACAAAGTAAGAAACCCGTAAGAATAATATAATCATAAATAATTTTTAAGACGCGAAAGTTTGACTATTTGCTGGCTTTATTTTCTATGATTACATTGCTACATGTTGAACTTAATATTTAATCAGAGTATATTTTAAAAAGAACATTATTTTAGCTAAATGGTCTACATTCAAAGATAAGGGTATGCCAAGATTTGAAGTGTTTTTAATTACTGAAAATAAAATTGTGGAGAATTGTTAAATGTTCTGCGGAATGGCCTGTTATTGTCATCCACAAAACTATATGGGCCTACAATAGACCGACAGTTCCTGTTTCTTGGGCAAAGAATCAAAAATCAAAGATAAGTCAAAGAATCCTATATTAATCTTTGCTGTTTAAGCAGAACGTGAAGTTTAAATTTGCCTTTAGTCCTGATATTAGAAGTAGAATTAGGGAGAATTTTCAATCCAATAGAGAAGAAATGTAGATTAAAATTGAAATTAAAGTGAAATTTTATAATTAAATTAATATCGTTGGAAATTGTTTTCTTACGATGACAAGTTTAAAAAGATCCTAATCTTCCGTAAAAATTTTCATCATTATTATCTGAATTGGGAGATTGCCATTCCTTTGATTTTAACTTCCGAAGAAACTATTTCAGACTTTAATAGATTCAGTTATATTCTTATTTGCATTCACTATATGGTTGGCTTTTTTAAAATCCTATCTGCGTGAATTTCCAGGACAGGACCTTGGGTTTCTTATTTTACCGGTGTATTGCTTTGGTCGAAAAAAAAAATCAAATGTAAAACAGACATAGTCTAGTGCCCATCAATGTGTATGTAAAGATTCAAGAAGATTCGTTCACTAGTTCAAAAGTTATTAGACGAATATGCACGCAACCACAGACATAAACGAAGAGTTTAGAAACCTTCTTTTCCTTTTACAATGTATGGTAAAATAAGATTGGTTGATATTTTCTTGGTAATAGTGCAAATTATCCAACTATCTTATGTTATCAAAACTTCAAATTGAGAGAATTCTTTTCTTGATGACTGGAGGATTACTCAAAGATTAATTTCTAAAAGTTTATTCAAGAAAAAGGTTAGAAAATGAACAGGATCAATAAGTCGTCGCTTGCCTCTAACGACGATAGGGACCTGTGGCTGAATGAACCCGGAGACTCCGTTACAACCTAATCCATGTGTATTCTCACTGGGATCGACCTGAGAAGCATTCAAACCATAGTACACTGATTGCCTTTATAGCCATTTAACCAAATGCATTAGAAATTAAGTGAAATTTTGTCATTGGATTTTCACTTTTTTATCTAATTTTTTCAACTCAGTTTTAACTTTTGGCACTTGTTACTGTTTCTTTGCTTTATTTTTTCTTTTTTTTTTTGCAGTCCCTGCTGAGTAAACTATTTTAAAATGAAATCCAGGTTTTATGAATTGCCTAATGCAATCTGTGCAGTAATAGGTGTAGATATAATAATAATATACCGAATTGTCCGGCGTTTAAGACGACTTTTTAAACTAAGAAAATCTTCTCAAAAGTCGGGGGTCGTCTTATACGCCGGGTGCTGAAACTTCCGAGCCGGACTGGAGAATCTGCGGTCGCCGCATATGGTGGGGGGAGCTCAAAAACGGCCGCGGCCGCATCCCCGCCGTATGCGGCAACCGTATGAAAGCAGCAAGTACGGTAGAAGAAAATCCACTCACCAGGAGACGAGGTGAGGGGGACGCCTCACCGGGAAGGTGTAAGTGAAGGACGGAGCAAGCTGCAGGCGTCCAGGACGCCCGGGTATGGAAAAAAGAGATAGAGCGGGGACAGAATAAACAAGGCTACAGTTAAGAAATACTTTGACTTTAGTGAAATTCTAAAGAAATGTAGCATTAAAATAATGCACCAAAATAAACAAAGCTACAGTTACTTGGAGACAGGGAGAGCTGACCAGTCCCAGCAGGCGTTGTATACAACAACCAGCCAATCGTCGGTAAGGTACATCGCTTTTAAAGGAAAAGTTTAATCCAGTTGCACTGATTTATGTTTACCTGTTTGATGACAAACAGCGTTATGTTTATAAGTGACAGTTTTCCTGCTAAGTATCTGCATGTCATAAGCATTTGAATTAAAATTACCATATTGAAATCAAATCTGATGGTTTTTTTTTATTTTTATTTGGTGTGCGTTGGAAGAGGGGTAGTCTTATACGGCGAGTATATCCCAAACTCTATATTTTAATTGGAAAAATTGGGGGTCGTCTTATACGCCGAGTAGTCTTATACGCCGGACAATACGGTAAGTAAATTTCAAAACTTTCGGGGTGCAAATTTCATTATGTACCGTAGTAATAGTTCTTTTTTCGTTTATATTCATTTATCATATGTAAAAAAAAATACAAAAACAAAAGAACAGAAAAAAAACAATTTTAAGTAAAAGCAGTTTGTGTTGTAAGCTTTTAGAATTTCCATATTTGTCTTTCAATCCTGTTTTGCATGAATAATACTGAATAAATTATAAAAAGATAGTATTGCTTGATAAAATGAATCACAAATTCACTTTGATCTTTGATGAAAAAGTAGGTAAGAAAACAACAACAAAAGATTTTTGTTTTTGCCAAGCTTTTCGTAAATTCCTAGAGTTAATTTATAAATAGAAGATAGCAATGGAGGAAAGCTCATTGAAGGTTTTCCAAGCGAGTTGATTCTGTAAGGTGGAGGCTTTATTCATGGAAATATCGATTGTTATCTTTGAATCTGCATCGTTAATGCACAGCTTGAGTTAAGCTCTTTCAGTTTTCGCAACCAAACAACTCGACCATTCACTGAAAGTTTTCAAAATTGCCTCGGATTGGAAGAATCTGCATTGATTGGGAAGCACTGAGTGCGCATAGGTTTATCAGTTCCTGTATTAAAGTGATAAACACTAAGGCAAAAGTTCTAAATCCCTTTCCTTTATTCTGATATGAACATATGGACTTTCATGTCTAAAGTGTGAAAACAAAGTAGGAGCTTTAATTACAATAATTTTAGTGAAAAAATAAAGAAAGGAAGACGCAAGGCCTAATTAATAATACAACTATAATATGATAATACTATAATATTATACACTTAATATGATCATGCTCTTACTTTTATAATAAAAAAAGGTTTAATGCGAATTTCTTGTATACGTCTGTATAAAAGACTACTTATTTGATCAGATGAAATAAAATTTCAACCATAAGCTTTTCATAGGAGATTTGGGAGAACATTTATTTTTCGAAAGGCATATTTCATATAATCAAAAATGAAATATTTTAGATAACATCCTGAACTATCTTCATTTATATTCATCTCATCTCATTTTGATTTATTCATTTACATACAATATTTCGTCAGGCGTAATTTCCTGACTTTCTAAAGCGCTTCTAAAATTCAAGATTTCAATAAAGCACAGTTTACGTTATTGTTCCAATAAGGTAAACATATCAAAGGCTTATGCAAATTATTGTTATTATTGTAAAAAATTCTTGAGATCTTTATTATAACAAAGTAAACACACCAAAAGGTATGTAAATTTTTTCCAACATTATATGCATATGTAAATTATTGTTATATTTAGTGTAAGTTTCTTCGAATCAATGTATTATTAATTTTTAGAAGCTGCTTGAGAAAGTCAGGAAATTACGCCTGACGAAATATTGTATGTAAATGAATAAATAAAAATGAGATGTGATGAATAAAAAACGAAATACATCAACTCCAAGTAAAAGTATTTGAATTCATTCCAGCTTTATCCTTTTTCCTAAGCATCTACATCCTTTTTACTACTGTAATATATCAAGTAATACGAATAAAAGAGAAAGATAGCCATATCTGATAAGAATAATTCCCCTCTTTTAAAAGTGTTAGGTTCTGTATTTGTATTTTATTTTTGCCGGAGATCCTAAAATATGTAGAACAAATTTATAAAAGATATTTCAACAATTGTTACAGGGAAAATTGTAATACTTCGAACCACGAAAAGGGTTAAAATAAGAACGTAGACCTGTATATGATTGGCAGATAAACACTAACCAGGGACTTGTGACAATTTATCAATGAATTTTATCTAAACATTGATATAAAATAGTTGGTGGTAAATAACGTGATGTTACTTAGCATTACCTAACACAATGTGATAGTACGCAGGGGCGTATATAAAGGGGGGGCCGAGGGGGCCCGGGCCCCTCCCGAAATAAGGAAGATATGTCCTCCCAACGTTTTTTTTTTTTGGTTGAACAGATAGGTTTTCATTGTTTTGTTTTTTTGGTTGAATAGATTTTTTGGCCCCCCCCCCCGAAATAATGAAGGTATGTCCTCCCAAGGTTGAACAGATAGGTTTCCATCGTTTTTGTTTTTGTTTTTTTTGGTTGAACAGATAGGTTTCCATGGGGGTTACTTAATTATATTAATTTTGGGCCCCCCCCCGAAAATATATCCTATATACGCCACTGCTAGTACCTAATATGAAAAAAGCAATGTTAATGCAATGCAATGCAATGCAATGTTAGTGTAATGTTTATGGAATGTTAAAGCAATCATAATGTGATTAATTAATACAAAGAAATACAGGATTAACTCCGAAGAAAACGAGTCTACAGAGTTTAATACTTCAAAAATATTCGTAGACATAAAGAATAGAAGTTGATGTTGCAAAACAACTTTCTTAACAAAACCCCAAATGATCTGAAGTTATATTTCTCACGTACTGTGTAATTTTATCTTTTAATTTACCACAATTTGAACTGATAAGGAATTTTTTAACTATTTTTATTTTATTCCATAATGTGTTTCCCTTGTTCTGAAATATGTTTCTTCCAAGCATGGATGTTTAATATCCAATTCTTCGTAAATGGATTGCTTTTATCAGAATTATTTATTTATAATTATTTATTTATATAGTCCAGATTTATTTCAATCGACAGAAGTTAGACTAGTTCAGCTTCCGATGTGTGTTGGCTGAACTTTCCGGTTGAGCCTTTGGATTTAAAAATCGAGATTCTATACAGGCCACATTTCTACTTAAAAATTTAACAGACTTGATGGTATCATCATTATTTTCTTGAAGCTAGCAAATATCGAAGATCAGTGATATCGTAGTCCCTGGCTTGACTCCTCAACCTCTCGAAAATCCCAACATTTCTTTCCAAAAAAAAGTAGTTATACAGGGAAAAGGCTTGTAGCTAATATTGTGTTTTAAAGCTGTGATTTTGTTTGATTTTTTTTTTGCTATGTTTATATATGTATATACAGCAAAACCTCGTTAAGTCGTCAGCCGGATAAGTCGTCACTCCGTTTAAGTCGTCGTTTTCCTTTGGTCCCGACAAGGTCTCATAGACAATAATGTAAAATAACCCTCCTTTACTCGTCACCAAATTTAATTCTACTCCGGATAATTCGTCACCCTCAAAATGGCCAAAAGCATCTTTCTTCTCCATTTTGCATGCCACCATGTTGTCTTTTCAGCCCCGCCCCTTCACTTTAAGAAAGCCAAACCTTTACGGGGAATTTTCGACAATACCTGTCACTTCATTCCTTTCCTACCCCTTCTGAGGATTTGGGTTCTTGGAATCTCGCTGCTAATTATTCAAAGCACACTTCTCGCTGCGACTATGTCGCGTGTAGACGTTTTTCTTGACTGCTCCTGAGTGTGACTTCATTTCATAGCGAGTAAGCCCCGCTCCAAGGGCTATTTTTTTCTCTTGCAATTTCGTGGTTCGATTACGATTTTAACATGCAAGGGGAACGAAAAGTTACCTCGTTATGTTTTAAAGAACAAAAAGACTTAATTGCACTTTTTGAAAAATCAAATATTTCAAAAACAACTTTTGCCAAAGAACACCATATTCACAGGACAACATTAAACTATATTCTATCATCGAAACAAGTAATTGAAGAAGCTGACTGCAAAGACAAAAGAAAGAGAATGAAGAAATCGAAGTTTGACGAGTTCGAGGAGGTTTTAGTTCGATGGCTAAAATATGCCAGATCGCAAAATGTGCCGATTTCTGTCATGATTCTCAAAGAAAAAGCCATGGAAATTGCTAAGGAGTTGAACATTGAAGATTTCGGCGGCAGCAATGGTTGGCTGGAACGTTTCAGACATTGCCTTTCTTTTAAAATGATTAAAATGTGGTAACTATATAATTTTTTTTTTTTTTATTTTCCACTCATTCATTTGCATGAATTGATTTCTGAAAATCTTGTTTTTCTCACCGAATCCTACAGCAATTTATAAAAATACTGTATTTCAGTGGTTTTTTTTTCAAAAATTCCCACTCCGCCTAAGTCGTTACTCCGCTTAAGTCCGCTTAAGTCGTCAAAAATGTTTCGTCCCTTGAGTGACGACTTAACGAGGTTTTACTGTATATATATATATCTATATATAGTTATATATTTTTAAAGTAAAATGTTCTTAATTAATAATCTGTTTCTTAAGTAATAATACTGTCCATAAGTAATTCTGATGATACGTAATTCTGTTGGTTTTTAGACAGTATATCTTTGTTATTTGTATCTTATTTCGGTATTTCCTTGATAATAATAACGGAATTTTTCTCAAAATATGGGTGTCGATAAGCTCATTCACAGTCAGATCGCCATTAAAAGAAAAAATCATTTGTGTTTGTGAGTTTCCATTATTACAACTTTTGATTTCACTTCAACATTTATAAAAGTCAGATTCCATGTTAAAAAAAAAAACCCTACACTATATAAATCATTGCATTCCTAAATATTGTGAGACAGATACTTGTCTTCGCTGTTCAATGTTCTGGTTACCCTAACATTGTGGTTATCATCAGGGCTTTAATACGCTCTAAAACAATCTACTGTTAACTATTTAGCATGAAAGTAGCTGAAAGATTCATATTTTGACAAAACTACACTTTCTGAAGGAGATTAATGTAATTAACTGTAAAGAAAACAATACTATAAAATTCGAAGTACATTTCAAAACGGTTGCTTAAATCGGGAATTTCATATTAACTGTTTGACAAATGTTTTAGTAAATGATCTCAATAACTCGAATTTATTTGTGGTAAATGTATTTGTATGTAAATGTATACGTAATTTTAAACGCAGATATATTACTCTTTTGAAGTCAGGACGTTATAACAAAAAAAAATATTTTAGTTTTGAAAAATCAAATAATTCTTGTAAATTTCTGATTTTTAATTTTTTTTTTAATGTAACAAAAGACAGAAAAAAATAGAAAATCACTAAGAGAAAGTAATCTGTCTTTGAGCTTTCTAATATATGGTAGCTGTTCCCTATGCAACAATATAGATATATTTTAAAGTTTAACATGGTTTAAAATTGTTACAAAGAGCAGTGATATTGTTTAACATCACTTTTAATTGTTACAAATTTTCAAGATTTCTATTTTCAAAATATAACAAGGCATTCCCTTTTTTTTGAAATATGTAAATGAATTTTTGATAAATTGTTCTTATTCTTGAGCTTCTTGATGAATCTTGCGTAATTATGCAGATTTCCTGTACTTTCCATAAATGTATAAAGATCTAATAATTAGTCGTATGTTTGAGGATTTTAAACTTATTATCATTTTCAATCCATTTTAGCAATGAATTTTTTTTCTTTTTCAAAGTTTTCAGTCCGATTCTTTATATGACTTCTTCTATTCAGTTTAAAATATCTGACGATCGTTTCTTTTTTTTTTTTTTCACCATTTCCGTTTGAATTTCATCGGTTGGTTTCTAATTAAAATTTCGTTTGTAATTTCTTTCTTCTAATTTGTAATTTCTTTCTTCTAATTTTTTAACAGATTTTTTTTTTTTAAATTTCTCTGCATAAGATTTATTCTTAAACTTTTTTCATGATAAATAACAATGTTAAAATTCTCTTTCTTTTTAACCCTTGTGCTTCTATCATTGTTACCTTGTTGAATCCAAGTTTCTTTCCAAATGTTATTTTATCATCTATAAAACGTAGCAAAAACATAATAATTTTGCATTATTTTGCTTTCCTTTTTTTTATTAACATATCAAACAAATGTAACCTTTCTCTTCTTAAATCTTTTCTTATTGATTTCGTTTTAAAATTCTTGAAACCAAATTTCATTTATTTGACATCTTAGGATAGAAAATTTAGCATTTAATTTTAATGCCTCTGCTTCCACAATTGAATTTTCGACACTATCTGAATTATGACTATAAGTAATTTAGGATCAAACATCTTGCCTTATATCTTTCCTATCGTGATTTTCCGTGTATCTAAATACAAAGGATTAAATATTGTGGAAACGATTTAATATTTCTTTTTAAAAGCTTCATTTCAATAACGTTATCACTGTTCTTTCCTAAAGAGCTACTACATGTTAACTGATATAAAATCAATAAATCCAATCTGCATAAAAGTCCACATAATGCAAAATGATTTTAAATTAATATTGATAAAGCACAGAATATATGCTCCTAAACTTGTAAAGTTTAGAAAGATGTAATGAGAGAGAGTCGTAGAGTTGCTGTAAACAGGAAATTGTAGAAAATGAACTCAGAATGAAATGAAATGCCAAGCAGTCTCTCGCTGTCTGCTTAAATCTCTTTAAATTCGTCATTATTAGTAAAGAAAAAAAAATAGATATAATCAGAATAAATTAACATTTAAAACAGCAATATTTACAGTCAATATAGTAATAATTTAAAAAATAATTTATTGATTCCTCAAGGAAAAAAAAAATTCTTTTGACAAACATGTTGATGACTTGTTTTTGTGAAGGTTTTAGACAAACCTTTTTGAGGAACTGTTGAAACTCTTCCACCTTTTCAGATAAACTGAGGTTTGATTTAGAACATTGGATCCAGAATGATTTGGCGTCTTTCAGCAAGGAAATGGCCACTATCACTCGGAGGTATTCCCGTCGCCCAACGACAATAAACCGGTCATCCACGATTGATGTATGGTGCAGCTATCGAAGCACAAACTGTCCTTCGGTAAGTTGAGATAAATCGCAGAGTCAACTGAATGAGGCAAAGCGGAATGCTCATCATGTCTCTATCCATCATCAGAAAATATTTATTCTTATTAGTGATAAACGGGCCTTCTTTATGTAAAGTAAGAATAATTTCGGGCAAAAAATTAATAGCATATTTTAAATCAACAAAATTATTACGACCAACAAAGATGGAAGTTAAATTATCAAGTTTATTTGTTATAAAGGCGAAACGTGAACGATTATGTTATGCAAATGCTCTTATTTCTTTCGCTTATTTTTATTTTCTTGCAACACAAAAATGTCTTCGAATCGTTTCAATATTTAAAAAATATATTGTAAAGAATTGCTTTGTTCATTTTTGTTATACATGAAATCTGATTCTTTAGAATAAATTTCAAAAGTCATTCTGATTATTAAAAAAAAATGTAAACCTTTACCGAAATATGGGAGATCTTTGTAGCTTCTCGAATCTTCGATTATTCTATCAAGATATCTTACAGAGAAATGAAAGCGTTAAAATCTTGATATATTAAAATCGTGAATTTGATGGAGAATATCTTTTCAGACGAGTTGATTCTCTATTTTTTTGACATATTTTGGCCTCCAAGAACACCGGAACTGTTGGCCTAACCCCATTTTGAGGGACACTTTCTAAGTTCTCTTTGCAGATACGAAGTAAGGATAAGAATTCGGGACGAGATAATTGCTTTTCATAAGAAGAACTCAGAACATGTGTAAAGTAGTTTTTCAGATGTACAGATAAATTGCTCAATAAGAACATCCCGGACAGATATTCTTTTCAACAAATAGGGCACTTGTATGTTAAACTGAATTTCAAAACTTCCTTATCTTTATATATAAAAATGGATGTATCTTTCTTTCTTTGTCCTTTATACACTCCTAGGCCCTTTGACCTATCTGGACCAAACTTTGCAGAATTACTCTTTAGGACCCTGCGGAAAAGATAGGCTACCTTAGAGCCTGGAGCGACCATCAAGCCATAATTTTCGAGATCTCCACTTCTGGTGTGTCAAGGTTGGGATCCACACTTCCAAGAGATGGAACGTTAGGTCCTTTGATCGTGAATCCTTCATTGCCATGATGGAGGAGGACTTGGTGCTTTCGGGATCTGCTGATAGCAAGGCGTCACGGCTTATGCGACTTGTCGCTGATGCTTGTGAGGCATCGATGACAAGACGTGGCAGAGGAAATCGTCACCATCCAGTGTATTGGTGGAATGCTGAAATAGCGGAGCTTCGGAAGAAATGTCACCGCACAAGAAGACTAGCACAAAGAGCCCATGGACGAGAAAACTATGACGAGTTGAAACAACAGCACATAGAAACCGGCCGTGCTCTCAAGAAGGCCATTAAAGTCAGTAAACAGAGTGCTTGGAAGGAACTTTGTAGTGAGGTTAATAGTGACCCATGGGGTAGACCATATAAGACGGTTATGGCTAAAATAAAAAGTAGCTCCTTATCACCTCCGACCAGCCCTGATTTGCTGCGCAGGATTGTTTCTACTCTTTTTCCACAACAACCGGGGATAGTTTTGGAAGTTCCACCTCAAGAATGTGAAGATGTGTCATCTATCTCAAAAGATGAGTTGATCAAGGCCTGCGGAAAGATTGGTGACTCAAAAGCCCCTGGCCCAGACAGCGTTCCAAATATTGCTCTTAAAACCGCCATCCGGTATAGACCTGAGATCTTTCTAGACGTCTACAATGCTTGTTTACGAGAGGGTGTGTTTCCAAATCTGTGGAAGCAGCAGTTGCTCGTACTTTTGCCTAAAGGTAACAAGCCACCTAATGATCCATCGTCCTATCGGCCAATTTGCCTGGATACGGCAGGTAAGGTATTGGAGAGAATCATTTACAATCGACTGGAGGCATTCAGTGAAGGAGCGCATGGTCTCTCTGAAAACCAGTACGGTTTCAGGAAATCAAGATCTACAATAGACGCTGTAAGGGTTGTTGTTGATTTGGCTCGAGAGGCCATTGAGGGCAAACGCTGGAAGGGAGGAGTAAAACAGTACTGTGCCATAATAACGTTGGATGTAAAGAATGCATTCAATTCGGCAAACTGGAACTGCATCTTGAACACTTTGAGTTCAATGAAGGCTCCAGCGTACATCAGGAAAATAATTGCGAGTTACTTCACTGATCGTATCCTAATGTATAATACCGAAGTCGGACTGAAGACCTACAACATCACTGGCGGTGTTCCACAGGGATCAGTACTTGGTCCTTTGCTTTGGAATATCATGTATGATGCAGTACTCAAGCTACCAATGCCCGAGGGTGTGACTGTAGTGGGGTTCGCTGACGATGTTGCATTGGTTGTAATCGAGAAACACCTGGAAGTTGTCACCCTAACATCGAATGTGGCTGTTGCCAGGATCCGTCAGTGGCTCTCAACGGTTGGATTACAACTAGCAGATCACAAGACAGAGGCGGTTCTTGTGACCAGCAGGAAAGCGAGGGAGATCGTTACCCTCACTGTGGGTGATCATGACATTCTGTCGCAGCCTTCTCTCAGGTATCTGGGTGTTCAGATTGATGCAAGGCTTCGGTTCGATGAACATCTTCGAATCGTGAGTGAAAAGTCTGCACGAGTGGTCAACGCCTTGGCTAGGATCATGCCGAACATCGGGGACCTCGGCAGAGCCGACGAAGACTCCTGTCCAGTGTGGCTATCTCTACCATGCTCTACGCGGCTCCGATCTGGTTACATGCCACGAAGACTAAATCATATGTATGTCAAATGACTTCGGTTCACCGGAAATGCGCTCTACGGGTCGCTTGTGCATTTCGAACAGTTTCTTATGATGCAGTGTGCGTCATAGCAGGGATGCCGCCTATCGATCTCTTAGCAAGTGAGAGAAGCGCGATATGCAGTGGTATTCGGGAACGTCGTGACGCTCACCGACCCAAGATCAGGAAGGCCGTGAAAAGCAAGACAACGGAAAGATGGCAGAGACGATGGGATTCATCGACCAGTGGAAGATGGACTCATAATCTTATACCTAATATTGCAACGTGGATGGAAAGAAAGCATGGTGAGGTGGATCACTACCTGACTCAGCTATTAAGTGGCCATGGTTGTTTTCTAGCGTACCAGAGGCGCTTCGGAATTGTCGACAGTGCGTCATGTCCGACTTGCCAGTTCTTGGACGAGGATGTGGAGCATGTCTTCTTTGTCTGCCCACGCTTCCATGAAGATAGAAATGAGCTGAAGAAATTCCTTCGACAGTGTGTGACTCCAGAGAACATCGTTGGCTTGATGACTATCTCCCAGGCTAATTGGACGGCAGTGGCTGACTATGCTGCCACTATTATACGGAAACTTCGTATGGCTGAGAAAATCAGACTTGATCAGTTGCGAAATGATATGTGAGTCGGACTTTTAGTCATTCTGCCCTACGCGATGTAGTACCTGACGGTGGTTCCGTGTAGGGTGTTTTGGAAGTCGGACGTAGGGTTTTAGTGAGTAGTAGTCTTTTATGACCGAGTCTCACATTACCAATTCCTTGGTATGCGTAAATGCACTTCCCCCGTCCTTAAAAAAAAAAAAAAAAAAATAAAACAAAACACCTTAGAGCCTGGAAACACCACCCCCAGGGGTTGAAAAGGAGTGAATTCCACACAAATATTGTTATCCAACAATTGGAGCTCGGCGACAATGACAATTATACCCATAGTGTTGTGCAACAATTGGCACGAAACTATTGTTGTGCAACAATTGGACCTAAACAATGGTTGTGCATAATAGCGACATAATGAATAATAATGAACATAATAGCGGTATAATAGCGAAATAAACAATAATAATAATAATAATAATCAGATGAATTTTACAAACTAGAAAAGGTCTGACATGATAGGATTATGATGTTACAAAATTCGAATAATCTCGAACTAGGGGTATAAACGGGACAGAGAAAGGGGTGGGAAATCTTATATTTTCCGATCTCTATATTATTTTCACATCTATGAATTACAATCACTTACAAAATTCAAATAACATGGAACTAGGAGTGTACACTGGGAGGACGGTGAGTGGATGAGCAAACATGGTTCAAAGATACTTCTACGAGGGATTCGGGATAGCTATAGATTTGTAATGAGATCAGACCTTTTGAGTTGTTGTTGTTTTTTGTTTTGTTTTTGTACCAACCGGGAAAGTTTCGAAATGATCTCGCAATTGCAATTTCTTTATCATCCACATTGGACATTTGTTTTTGTAACCCGAGCGAAGAACGGGTCTTTCCGCTAGTATTTTGATATAAATAAATCATCAACTGTATAATTGCTTTAGTATTATTGAAACAGTGGGTTTGGTAGCACAATTAGTTTATGGATTACTTTAGGCTCTACACTGCGGATTGGAAGAGCAGAGTTCATTTCTGGAGTGGTCAGGGATTTTTTTTCAACGATTGTTATTCCTCTAGACGGATAATGGGGTTCGCCCAGCTCTTTGTCGAATGGGTACGGGTTTCTTGCTCGGTGGGTAAAGGTGGTCGGGCGTCGGAATGACCACCCGACCTAAAATTGGTCGAGGATCGCTGGAGCCTAAACCCACGCACCCAAGTGGAGCATCTTAACTTATTATTATTATTTCAATATAAGATGTGGAATTTCTTCTTGCAAGTAAGTGTATGGATTACTTTATTTAAATAAGACGGAATTCCTACCACGTTCTAAGCTATTAAATTAAATTTAAAAAGAAAAAAAAGTAAAAAAAAAAAACATCTTAAAGTAGAAGAAGACTCTTTAAAAAACAGAACACAAACAAAACAACGAGAAACGAAGTAAGGCAGACTTTACTAAAACCAAAATATCGATTTCAGTAAAGTTCAACAAATTGAGGTTTTGTCTTCCAGTGAAACTGATGCCATTTTTCCTTTTTCTAAGTTTAAAATTAGCCTAACGATAATTTCTTTTAATTCTGGTAAGGGATTTGAATGCTTTTACAACAAGGTCTTTAAATAGAGTAGCCTACATTTATTTTGTAGAAATCTTACAAAAATATTATCATGAAAGTAAATACGAGATCACTTGTTTTCGATAATAACTTCGAGATTCCTTTCTTTCTAGTTTCCAAGAACTTGCAGATTTTTTTGTCGGTGGTTTTTATTGCCTGAAGCGAGGAAGAAGTGAATGAAACATAAATGCCTTTTCCTGGATTCAAACTGGCAAAAAATGTGGTTTGGTCAGAACAGATTGAAAGCTAATCAGATTGGTTGTAAAGAATAGTGGTCGACCCAAGGGAAAAATTAACTTTGATCGATTATTTTAGCTCCATTTTCTCTACTGAATCTTAGAGAACTGTCCTGTTTTCCTTGGAAGATATTCTGAGGCACTGGCATTTTTCTAAAAATACAACCTCCTATATAAAAAAAACCCAAAAACATTTGACAACCCTATCCATGATTAAAATTTACTTTTAAGAAAATAATCAAAGCAACTCAAAATATCAACATAGATTTATTAATAATTTTATCTTTGATCTTTCAGATTGCTGTTTAAGAAAAAGAATGTCCTTCAATATCAGTTATTACGAGGAACCCTTCTTATTATAGAGTGCCGATTATAAATGAAAATGGGATTTGAACACATAAACTTTGGCAGCAATTACTCTAGATGAATGATTCTGATAATCGGCTGACATGATTCATTCCAAATATTTTTCCTAGATTGTTTGCGTCCATTTATTTAGATAACATTAACTGTCAACAAACAAATCACGTTTGTATACCGTTTCCATCGTATCTTTATATCAGATGCATTTACGCATGTGCAGAATAGTCTTTTGCTCATTTGAAGCAGTAAAAGCAGAAGGAATTATTTCTAGTAAGATTTTTACAGCTAAAAAACAACTTGAAATAAATGGATACGTTTCTTTAATTAGAGCAGAATAGTACAGTATTGGGCAAAACTAGTGAAACATTCCATATTCCCACGCGATAATAGGGCGTGTCCGAACGTCACTGTCTATTTGAATATATACTGTATAGTAACTGGTATTAGGTTTTGAATCAGTCGAGGCAATAATGGTTCTGAACACAGAAGAAAAGGTATTTTTAGTCGATATTATAACCGTTCATAAGGTTTAGGACGAAAAGGCGAACTCAGCCTTACATATGTAAAAAAGTGGTTTCAGCTTACGCTTCGGAAACATGCCGCAAATGACAGTGGGATCTTGGTGTCATCCAAAAATTCCGACGGACAGGTAGTATGCTGACACGGTATTCTTGTACTATATATAATTAATTGAATTATTTAATTATATTTACAGTTCCCATTCCTAGTTTGTGTCTTTCACTACTGTTTGTTTTACCCAATATTTCAGTAATGCTATTAACTGTGAATCATGTATTCAGAAATTCTCGTTGTCTCAACAACTCAAAAATGCTTTCAAGTTTGATATCATATCACGATTAATTAAAGCTATTAAATACTTTTATTCCTAGAAGCTTGTAGGTTCTTTCAGGAATAGATGAAAGGAAATGAATCGGATTTATGACTAGAAAAATAATCGATAAATAAAAAAGAAATGCATTGTAATAATAATAATAATCATGCAAATGAATTACATTTGATCGTTTCCCTTGAGATCCGTTTCCCTTCAATATTATGATGATGAGATAGGCCATCAGCATATATATCATTGGTCGTGGAAGTCTCATATGTTATTGATATTTATTTCATCTGTTTGATTTCAAAGAGGAACGATTTCATGCCCTTGTGAATGCTTTCTATTTCTTGATAGGAAATACACTCAACGAAATGAAAAGCGGAATACTAAAACAGAATGAACCAATTTTGATAATATAATGAATGATAATTGGAAGAAGTAATATAAAATTACTTACATTAAACTTGAAGAAATGTTATGGTGTATTCGGAGAGTCATAACTTTGTTAACAATTCCCAACATGTATAAAACAACTGTAATAAATAAAAATTTAAAGTGATTTTACAAACAAAATCACCCAGAAAAAATATTTGGTTGCATGACCAATTATAGCATTCTGCTCATCAGTTGGAGCTACAGAGAGCTCTGAATAGGATATTTTCATTATGGGCATCTGGTATCAGTACATACTTTTTTCCTTAATATTGATTCTAATATACCTAGATAATATAAAATATTAATTCAACTCAGTTTAAAATATTTTGTGGACATTGTCCGACGGCTAAAAGAACAGTAGATTAATGCTATAGCTTTTCTTAGATTCCTGTAGACCATTATTAGATAACCAACAATAAATTTATGCTTTGCTTGTGTTGGGTTATCTAGTGATGAATTTACCATCGTTCATGCCATCTTTAGCTATCTAACAATGGTCCAAAGAAATTTGAGACAGAGTATAATTCCTATTAGATATAACTTTAATAATGAATTTCATATAATCACTATTTCATTCTTATGGTGATGTAAAAGAAGAAAATTTATACATACTGCATTTCTTTGCCACAACAACAGTCTCGAATATTTGAACGCATTAGAGCTTAAGTAGATGAATATACTGTCTGAAATCAACTGCGATAATAATATTTATTACTTTCAAACAATAGATTAAATGATAACTATTATCAGAACTTCCAGATCTCACAATATGACATTTGATTCAGTAATGGTGAATCATCTTCAATGATTGCATTGAGTGGGATGACACTTTGTAAACGTTAATATTCACCATTTATTTCCATCTACATTTAGTTTTCACTGTAAAAAAGGCTTTTTTTGATCCCTTTTTTTTAAATGAAGTTTTCATTGTTATTATGATTAATTTGTGCAGTATACATGCTATAAAATTTAAGAACATTTTTGATATTGCAAAATTTCCGAAATAATTTTGCATCAAATAAGAAATTAGGAATATTTCAATTTAAATCATATATATATAAAAAAAAAGTTAACCTAAATAAATATGTGATAGGTTTCATAAAACGTGACCAGAGTTGTTTTCCATTTTCACTTCCCGTTTTCTCTCGCCACACCCTAAGGCAAATACAGTAAAAGGAGTTCATGATTTGCGGCCTGTTAGCAGAGACTTGGCAGTCTTGGATTCTGACATACAAGTAACTAGTCTTATTACTTGCCTCGGTTGCCGGATATTATTGAAGAGAAGCTCGTTCCTCTTATTATTTAGTTCCTACCACACTTAATTAACTCAGTAAATTCAGTAAATAGATGCAGATCTTAGATATTACATTTGATTCTATAGAGAAGATGAAAAGCAATCGTTTACCCTTTTTTGTTGTTTACAGATTAGGAAGATCTATGAAGATTAAAGAAAACAAATTCCAGCTATTTCAATGGTTTTTATCCATTATTGTTAAGAACAACAATGATATTAAAGAAATAACGTCCAATTCAAAATATTTAAACAAATGAATTAAGAATTAATTGCGACTTTGAGTGTAATTGACTTTCTCGGATTGCAATGGTGGGCTTTTCAGGGATTTGTAATAATAATAATAATAATAATAATAATAGTTAGGAAATTTATGGACACAAGCACACATCCCTAATCATTCTTGCACACATCTTTACACTTGGCAGTATGTGCTTTGGTCCTTGACCCGCCATATTGTTTTTGCTGGGGAAACCCAAGGTTTGAAACTTACAAACATAATAATAATAATAATAATGTAATTTATTCATACAATATTTACAAAAGTATGGATTGATTAAAATTTTGCCTTACGGGGATCTCGTCGAAAAGACAAAAGAGCATCAAGTGTCGAAGCAAATTACAAATGAAACAAAACATTGAACAATACGTAAGAAGAAAAATACAGCAAACAACCGGAATAGAAGTAACTGGACAAATAGCATTTCTCAACTTTGTTCTTCAGTTACCCAATTTCCCGTTCACAAATGAAATTAAAAGAAGCCAACTGATGATCACTAATGATCATCACTTCAACTGTAGAAGTAATAAATATCAATTCTTTATCCATAAACAGACCTGATTAAATAAAATTTAGGTAAGGCTTCGATCAGGTCTTCAATTTGCATTTGCCCCTTTAAATAAAATTTAGGTAAGGCTTCGAAGGGGCAAATGCAAATTCTACTTCACTGCAAATTTAGATAATACTCTTTAATAAAAAAGTAAGGTTAATGTCTAGTAAATTCTGCTATTATAAAAATATAATTAAAGTGTAATGATTATTATGATTTCAAAATTCACCTTCAGCATAGTTTTGAATAAAATACTGTTTTATTATCAATCAATTATTATAATTTTCTGATAAAAGTGTTTCTTTTCAAGATGATCGCTTTAGCTAATAAAGTCTAATTAAGGCTAGTAAACACCTAGGGACAAAGTCGCGATTTATATTAATTTTTAACTATTTCAATTGTTAATAACTAATTCGGTTGTTATTGATATGTTTAAGATGAATGCTGTTTAAATGTTTAAGATGAATGCAAATTTAGAGTTGGTTTACTCTGTTATTCAATGATGTTTATATTTTAAAATATCCAATCCTAACTCGTAATTGAATTTCGTCGTAGAGAAATATAAAATTTACTTCAAAATGTATTCGCTTCTTATATGATGCTTCCGATATGATCGACTTCCAATTTTTATGAAACGTACATCAATATTATGATCTTACTTACGATAATATTATATTTATCTTAATTGGTTATTTCATTAGTGTTACCTATTTTAGCAACAGTAATTGTACTCTTTCCTTAACTTGAATAGATTAGAATTATTTCAATGTAACTCTCATAGATAGAAATACAAACAATTTTTTTTAGGGGTTGTTTTTACTCCATTTTAGCTAATAAGGTCTAATTAAGGCTAGTGCACACCTAGGGACAAAGTCGCGCGACATTGTGTAGGGACAGTTGAGATGCATTGTCCCTAGACTGTCCCTGTACAATGTCGCGCGTCCACACCTAGGAGGCAGTTGTACTACAGAAATCAGAGTATTCCATTCCTTGCAGAAATCACAGTAATGGGTGGTAACCAAACCAACCGCACTTTTTAGGAGAAGAACCACTTTTTTTTGACTCGGTCAGTTTTTTACGTTCTCGTCTGAATTGAGATTTCAAATTGTGGATTTTCGTCTCCATGTCTTGAATTGCCATCTGGTATTTGCTCCATAGCATCCCTCATTTTATTTCTGTTTTTATAATCCACATTTGTGATATTCCAAAGACTTGGGAGGGTCTGAAAATCTTCGATTATATTTAATGTTGTTTCCATGGCGGACAAGTAGAAACTGACTCAGAAGTCTCGGAACACGCACAGATTACGAAACGTCGCGTAACATTGAATCATGTTCCCTGTTTCGATGGGGAACATGAGACTTGGGACTTATGTATCGACAGTCCCGGAACAGCGCTGAGAATTGTCCCGAGACAAATGTTCCGCGACTTTGTCCCTAGGTGTGTACTAGCCTTAAGTATCAGTAAAGGTGTAGGTGTAATTCACTGGGGATAACGATGACCCAGGAGGGCGCTGCAGGTAAGACTACACGTTTCAAGGACATAGGGTTGAGATGAAGTTGGGTGGTGAGGAATGCAATAATAATAATACAATCGATGCAGGGCTTTATAAAACCGCATTTTTAAGTTAATTACATTTCAGACATGACCTCGAGATTTAAATTAAGTTAAAGTTGCGATCAGGCCCAGAGGACCGCGCAATGCAGCTGGAGGGTAGGCTCCAGTGTTCAGAACCTACGGGACAAAGTTGAGGACGGGGGGTCGGCCCGTCGCTCGCCCGCCTTTACCTCCCGGGAAAGAAACCCGGTACCCATTCTATAGAGGGCTGGGTAGACCCTAGGGCCCGTTTGAAGGAGAAAGAAGCGTGGAAAAATTCCCGTCCTCCGCCGAGGCCGGGAATCGAACCCACTACCTCCAACCCGCAGCCAAGCGCCCTTACCCACTCGGCTACCGGGCCCACCGAGATTTAAATAGTTCTAAATAAAGAAAAAGGGGAAAAAAAAGAGTAAAGTTCCTTAACTCGGAAAGGATAATTGGATCTCTTTAATGAAATTGTGTCTCGAGTAACGACAGAAAACTAGTGCTACTTTAAAACTAATTTATTAAAATCAAAAGAATAAGAAAGTGATTGACGATTTTAGTCATTACTGTTAATTAAAAACTTAATTAGATTTTATTTTTATTACACAGGATTAGTTTGTTTTATAAGCTGAGTATTTCAAATACAGGAATGCTCACAGATACATGTATTTCGTCAAATATTTTTGTTTTGTTTTTTGTTTTCATAACTAGTTTCCTTGAACTATTGGGGCACGAAGCTGTCAGAGGATGAGCCTTTTACATAAAATATAAAATGTAGAAAACAGAATTTATTAGCAATATTCGCATTACGTATCTAAATTCATCTTCAAGTATAAATTATTGAGAATTTTCTGATCCCTAAGAAAAAAAGAAAATTATATATTTGAAATTCAAAAAAGAACAAAATTGTATTAAAATTACTGTTAATAAATAAAACAATAATAAAAGAACTGTTGGAAAATTATGTGAAGACATGGACAAGTTTGAAAGGAGACGAAAAGACACCTGGCTGGACTTCAGAAGGAAATCCTTAATGACAGAAGACCTATGGGAAGACACCATTGAAATGGGAAGGTCTCGATGTTATAAAGATCTGGGGAAGATGACGCTTTTGGGAGAGATTTAGTCAAAGACAGGAAATGATGGTCATCAATTGTTAAACCTCATGAGACTCATAGTTAATAGTTAGCTTTACACAGTGGACTGATTAAGATTATTTTGACAAACCGTCTTTTAAATTATGCTTTTACTTTCTCTGATCATATTTGATGATTACTCAATAATTTGAAGAGATTATCGTAAATAAAAATAATACGCTTAGAAGTTTAGCTTTGTCTTAAAAAATTCAAATCAAAGTACAATCAAATTTACTTACAAAATTGCATAATTATAATAAAGCAAATTAAGGATTTGTTTTAAATCAAAAGACAGTTTCCTTTGAATAATAGGTTGTTTTCACATATCGAGAAAAATAGAAATGTTTAAGCTTTTTTTTTTTCTAAAGTAACAATTATATGCAGTTGGGTTTTTTTTTCAAATCAGCTTTTTACATAATTAATTGAAATAATACATAATACTGAAATTTAAGAACTGAAATCAAAAGGAACTTTAAAATTTAATTAATTTTGGACACACATTTTATATTTGGCTGTACAATTTTGAATTTGATAACATAAAAAGCAGCAATTTTGAAGTCGCTCGTAAAAGCAATATCAACCAAGAGCCATTCAAAGTTGTATTTATTTCTCGTATCCTTCCGTCCATCCTCATGAACGAATAAATTCATTAAACAATTTATTAATTCTTACCAAACATTGTCCAAAAATATCGTGTATTCTATCTTGATAATGGTAGATTGTTCTTTGAAAATAAACATCATTTACAAATTTTGATTGTGCTTTGAGATCAGAAAGAATTCACTGACTTCTCTCTCTTTTTATCATTATAGCATTGGATTATAACATCATGCCCAGGTCCAGATATTTAAAAAATATAAGTAATCTATAGAAGTCAACGCAAGAGGCTAGGATCTAGTGAAGCGACTGTAGATCAGCTAAGTAAGTTCAACTAAGCAACTAAGTTCAGATTAGATGGCTCTTCCAACTTCTGTAAGTTGGGGCAAGAGATCAATAATTATTTGACTGATTATAAGAACATTGATTATGAGGATTAAGAGAATATTGGGACTATCTGGAAGAGGGGTTAATCCATGATTTCTGTTGAGGATTGAGCTTGACTTCTCCAATAGACAAATAGACAAGCGATTTTCCCATTTGAATTCTGCTCGGTTACAAAATTAAGTACTTAATTAGGTATAAGAAATATTGAAAAGTTGTACAGCTTCCTCTTTTGTTCACTTAATGGGAATTGAAAAATACTAATTTAAGCAGTTCAATGTTCCATTAATTTGTTCCCACTACAACTGTCTTTTTGCTCCTTTCTTTTCTGCAACGTTGTTTTCAATGTTTTGGTTTTGATTTCCCCTCGGGAACCCGTATCTTCCAATCTAACATCAAAGCTGAGCTTTCCCACTCATGGTCTACGTAAGCAAACTGTCTAAACAATCGTCACGAGTAAATAAACCTCAGTTGTTCCTTGGATTCTATAAACAATGCGGGAACAAAACAACAACTGTAGTCAATGCTATCTGTTTTACTAAGAGGAACTCTTTTTCTTTTTCTCTGAGAAATTTACTGATGCTGTGACCACTGTTTTTGTTAATGTTGGTAAACTTGAGTAGAAATGCGTTAATGTATTAAGTTTGTCGATTCATCCCTTAGGGCTTACTTTCTCTTGGGAACTTACCTAAACGGCGGAAATTTAATGAGGATTAACACTGCAAGTGGAACAACAGCATCAGTAGTTGTAACGTCAAAATAAATTATTTTTTTTTTATTTCAAAAGTGAAATATTTTTTTCCCCAATATAAAATCTTAATTTATCGTGTGCTCTGATTCAGTCCAAATTCTCACGATAGACCTGTTACAATGAAAATATATTTCCTGTTAGGGAACTAGACGAATTACCCACATCTTGGGTAAAACAAGCAAATCAATAATGGACGTGCTGATTGCTTTTCTAAGGTGACGAAGTATCCCGGGTTTTTTTTTGGGAGGCTTCACTGTATTCAGTAAACCACATCTTCGTCATTATTCGCTTGTTTAGTTGGCGTTGGCTGTTATTCCTCACGGATGGAACAAGGTTATGTTACGATTAAGAATTTACTTGAAAAATCCCATTAGCGGCCTGATCGAGTTTTACAACAAGATAAGGGAAACAGAAGAACATCCAACATTTCAGATAGAGTGAATAGTTTGGCTAGAATTTGAATTTGAATTGCACTTGTTTAGATTTCATGTTTTGATTAATTATCTTAAATTTTTATAATATTTGAAAGGAGATTTGACGAAAAAAAATCGACAATTGAATCACGATGTCACTTGAGAGACAATTCGATGCTAAATTAAGCATATTTCATCCAAATAATAGAAATATACAATAGAAATATGTAGACATCTGACTTCCTCTTACGTCTATTTCATGATGTAATAAAGTTTTAGCGTAAAATGACTGCTACACATTTCCATGTTATTCAATTTCTTTTCGTTATTATTTATTATTTATTTATTATGGAGGATTTATTTGTACCATCACATAAAGAAAGATTACATCAGGGCGAATTCAGTAATTGTTTCAGTAATAAATAACGATAGTAACATATTTTTAAATAAAGAAAGAAAATTATATATAATATAGGTTCTGCTTCATACTTTAAAAATATCTGGACTGTACAAAAAAAATGAATAACTATTTATTAGGCCGGTGTTTCTCTGAAGAATTAAACTTGATGAATATTTATGTGAAATTAATAAAGCAGTATACAAATTAAAACATTTGCATTTGAAAGCCGATGGCATTTCAACAAAGGTGAAGACAGGAAAGAACACTGCAACGGCCTTTTGCAAATTGTTTATTCTATTCAACCGAAAAAAAAAAAAGTTATCTGAAAAGTTAGTTATCTCAAAATGTGACAAGTACAATCTAAAGTGATTGATGACGGTTTTGTTTTTAGATGGAAACTGAATTATCTTCAAAGATTGTCCAAACGTTTAGAGAAAGCACTATGCTGCTCATTAATCAGACTTTATTAATGACCACAGTGATATTTGTTTCTAAAAGATATTAAGAAATGATTATGTTATAACTACATGTTTTAATAAAGAATTTTCATTGTAGTTACAGCCTATTTTTAATTACAGTAAAATTCTGCTATCTTTGAGATCGACTGGATAAACATACTGAAAATAGAAAATATATATAAAAAAATAGATAATGCTGTTGCATAATTTATAGAATATGTAAATGTTATAGGGGCTGAGTACCATATAATGTAACTTTATTAACAGTCTTCAGAAATATTTGCAGAGGGTTTCAAGTAAAATACCAACAAGAAGTTCCTGAAAGAACTTACAATTTATTTTCCCTAAAATGTTATTCGTTTACATTTATTTTTTTTTGAAAGCCGTGAAAACGACACAAACGGAAATTATGCCTATATATTTATTTTCAAATTATTATATCCAATAAAACAATAGAAGTTTTCCATTTTCTGAAAGGAATTTAATTAAATCCTCATTATTTACTTAAATTGTGTAACATTAATTTTAATCCCATCAAACCCCGGTAAAGCAATGAATACTTTTTGTTTAAAAAAAAAAATCGGTAAAATTCTTTGTTTAGGTTGCAATGCTTTTCAATGGGAATTTTTATCACTGTTTTCGTGCTAATTTCTTGACAAGATCCCACTTGGAAAAGATTTAAAATTTACATCGTCTATAATATAAGCATATCAAATTTCAAGAAGATCCGACCAGTTATTAATCGAAAGTCGTTAGGGTTATAGACAGTACATAAACCACACAGACGGAAGTCACATTTTTTCAGTCATATTTCAATTGTATTTTAAATATTTTAAATTAACTTAAAAACGTAGACCGATCTGTTCTGTGGCACAGTGGAATAATTCTATGATTACAATAAAACTAACCGACGGTTTTTCTAAAGATTTTAGTAAGTTAAACTGAAAATTATAGTTTCACACCAAAAATCAGCTATTTAGACTTATTCTGTTGTTATAAAAATACAAAACTCTAATGAAAGTAATATGGTAGTTATAGTTAGGATAAAAAGGCTTATACATATGCAGCGTGATTCTAAATTTATAGAACAAACTTTAAGGGAAGTTAGGGCACACTAAAAGCAAACATTTCTTTTTTCAAGCAATGTATGTCCGCAACTGTGGCGTTTACAGTGTACGACAGGTTGAGGAACGTTCCGACACAAGCACTACAGCTGTTGCACGTAGGGTAGATGTGAGCCAAACCACCATATGGAGAATGTTGCACCAGGATCAATTACACCCATTCCATTTACAGAGAATTCATGCATTTTTACAGATGCAGCATTGTTCACACGTGAAGGAGTGTTTAATGGGCACAATTCTCATGTGTGGGCAAACGCAACTCCACAAGCTACTCGGCCACATGCTTACCAGCAACGATTCTTTCTCAATCTTTGGGTGGCTATGTCAACTACGGTGACTTAATTACCTTATTAAGTCACTATATCGTTAACGATCAAACAGCGCCCTTTACGGCATCAACGCGACAGTTGCAGACATACATTGTTTGACATCCTACTTACCCTACCACCCCTTAAAGTTTACCCTATGAATTTAGAAACACCCTGTATTTTCAGTTGCCACTTGAAGCTGCAATTAAAAAAACAACGAAAATAACCGATCTCTCTAAAATTTTTATCTAAACTTCAATTCAAAGAATTCTTTTCTCTTTGAATTTCGCTAGCGTTTTAAACCAATTTCAACTTAATCATATTAATTACTTAAACAAAATTAATAGTTGCAAAGAATATTTGAAAATAACGACTTAAATAAATAGGACTTTTTTAATAATACTTACCTTTTTGTTTTCTTAGCAAAAGCTCACCAAAGTATAGATTGAACTTTTGCAATATTATTTAACTTTTGCACAGTTCTCTAGTTAACAGCATCTAAACTGATGATGAAAAAATCATTTGTTGTCTGAAAATAAGAAGATTTATCAAAATTTAACTTTATGACTGCTAATTAAAAACTTCAACAGCTTTCTCTGTGAAAAGAACGATAGTAAGGAAAGATGTGCTATTTTTCTTTAAGGAATTTAAGTATAAGAGAAACCCAACAAACACATAATTATGCGGTCATTCCGTATGTCCCTAACCTTAATCATATTCTAAAACAACTGCTCAGGAAACATAATATCCGAATTACAAACAAAGCTATCAATAAACCGCATATCTAACAATAAAAAAGACATATTGAATAAAAATAAATGGTTTACGGCATTCCATGCCTCAATTGCAAAAAAAAATTATATATATTGGTTATACGACACAATCATTAAATAAAAGACTGAAACAGCACTTAACCAATTACAGCAATAAAGAGCATTTTAGATCCATTCTATATCAGCATAAACAAAAAACTAGCCACACCCCTGATTTTGAACACATTCAGGTAATAGACCAAGCTAAAATTGTCTTCTCTCTTACCTTACGTTAGTCTTGGCATATCGTCAATTCTCCCATAATCAATAGTGAACTATCCAATCACGTCATCAGAGCCTATATAAACACAACCCCTCCAAACCAACTCACAGTTGAAAATAATCTGCATGCAGATTGAAATGTCCATGTATATATTTTTTAAATGACGACAATTACCTTAGATAATTTTATGATTTTAAAATTTTATTGGGATTCTTACCACAAGAATTTAAGTATACGTTTATAATTTTTATAAAGTATTTATAAGTGTAAAATAATACTTAATGCATAGAATTAACGTGCGTACAATAAGATTAGAAGGAAAAATAAGAGTAAAAATGCACTAGACTAAGAGTTCACTGATCTGTTTTTGGAAATTGCGATACTGAAAACCCAAGATGGACCATTTCTGGTTTCCTGACCTTCGTCAGTTGGGTCCGTCAGTATCTTAACATTTCAGTGAACTCAAGAAA
>JAFIDM010009631.1:173293334-173368089 GCA_023159025.1 Thereuonema tuberculata
TTGTTTCCATGGTAATCTGGCTTCGTTTCTTTGGATTGGAATAACTCAGCAACCATGCACTTCCGGTCATATGTTTATCTGAACTTTTTTACTTCATTTGGTTTGGGGAACCCGCCTCCAAAGTTTGTCTCCCTATTTTAGATTCACCTTGTATAGACGTATGTATGTTTTGTACATAGGATTCAAACAAATCTTCATATTTTTAATATAGTTATTTAGGAGTTAAGTAAAGAGACCATTCTTGTATAACAGCAGTTTTCAAGTCAAAGATGGTTCTGGGAAAAAGTTAAAACTGTGCATCCTAAAGCATCCCATGGAAGTCAGAAGCAATGTGAGATTATCTCGTCAAAACATATTTTATCCATGAGAATATATTTTGGATTAAGAGCATTTAAAAAAAAGTGGTAAATGAAACACTTCCATCTGTGATTCTCAATACTTGTGAGGAATTGAAGTTCCATTTTAGAAAATATATAGATTTTCACCGTAGATTTTCTGGAATCCTTGCTGTTTTCATATTTTTCGAAGATCCTAATTTCCATTTTGTTAGTAATTGTATTATCGATAATTATTGTTTATTTAATAAAAGTTTATTGAATTTTTGTATACGTAATTGTATTTAAAAAAAAAGCAATCAAAATTACAAAAAAATTATCCTTCTTTATATATCTTGTTTTGCTAGGATTAAAGAAACAACAAAAAACAAAAACTTGCTCAGTTAATTTTAGTTAGCAACAGCATTGGCTAAATCTATATTTCTCAGGAAACAAATTATTAATTTTTGGAAACATTATGCAGATAATGCACCGAATATGCAAATTAAGAATAACTTAAAAAGTAGTCCTTCTAGCGCCTGCCATTTTTGCGTGATTTAAAATCATCGTGATTGAATTTGCTTACATTAGTCCTATTAGTTCCAAAAATGGCTTCATGACACCTTTGAATGGCAAAGCGAGATAGAAAGATATCGGTAAAATTAAAGTTGGTCAATGTCAGGCAGAAATAGGTAGAATTATAAATGTGTACAAAATCTTACATTTGCTTAACAGTAATGGAGCATTGACATTCCTAAATTATTCAAAAAAATAAGTTGTACTTGTCTTGCTGTAACTAGATCTTTTGAAACGGACTTTTTAACTAGTATCTTAATAAATCAACAAAGAAAAAAAAAAAAGAAGAAAAACCTGTATACAAGGTGATTCAAATCTAACTATCCCTTTGCAGAGCACTCTGGAGAATGAGCCAGTGGGTGCAACGTCAGACTTGCACTGTATATATTCATGGGGAAAAGATTTCAGCAAAAAAAGAGTAGTTCAAAAATGAACGACAGTGGGAAATATGACGCCGATTGAGTTACCAATTTCAGTAGTATGAGCTGGGTGTGTGAACGGGAAAGGAACCACAAACAACGGCATACCAAGTGTTATCGAGTGATTTTTATTGGTTCATTCCATACATACATGTAAAAGTATTTAATAGCACCGAGAGCTGAGGCTGCAGGGAGCTATCAATGATAGTCAGAAGCAATACTCAATGTGTTGGCCGATCTTCAGAACCAAAACCTGATACCGATTGACAGCATGTTCGACAGCAGAACGCAATTGATTTGTAGAGATGTTTCGCGTGTCCTTCAAAACTGCCAGGTGAAGAACGTTGCCCTTATAAACCATGCTTTTGAGGTAACCCCAAAGCCCAAAATCATAGGGGTTAAGATCTGGTGAACGTGGTTGCCATCTTGTTGGGAATGTGCGACTGATGATTCTATCTTCTTTGAAATATTGTCGCAGCAACTATTGAACATGACGTCCTATGTGGGGAGGTGCTCCATCTTGATAAATGTTGTCGTGTTGAGGCATCTCTTTGCTGGAGGTGCGGGATGATGAAACTGTGGAACACATCCCGATAATGATAATGATAAACTCATTATCAACGTATCGGTTACCTGATAATGAGTTGCAGGTCTCAGGTTCGATTGAATGGATATCCTCGAAGAAAAACTGATTGATCAGAAATGTGGCCGTAAACCCTATCCATGCCGTTACCTTTAGTGAATGTAAGGGAATCTGTTGAAACTGACGAGGATTCTGTGTAGTCCAGACTCGGCAGTTTTCCGTGTTCACTATTCCACAAACATGAAAATGAGCTTCGTCATTCCACAGGATGTTCCAGGGCTAATCCTCGACAACCTGCATGTGTGCCAGGAATGTCAAAGCAAACATTTCCCGCATTTCGCCATCGCCAGGTTGCAACTCTTGGAGATGGCTGAGCTTTTAGGGATAGTTATGCAATGCTTTGCGCAAACATCTCCTTACTGTTGTATAAGTAAGTACATCATGGTTGTCATGGTTGTCTTTCTACTATTTCTACTACGAGCACTATTCGTAACTGCAAATTCTCACGTGATTGCTCAACGACTGCCGGAATGAGCAATCTTCCAGCGCTTGAGGCATCCTACGTTAGCCTTCTTCCTGCTCGGACTGTGAAGCTACCCGTCTCCTCAAATCGATGAACCATGCGCCGCAATGCACATGGTGTCAGTGAACCTTTCCTCAATGATTTCCGTAGTCTGTACTCACGCTGCAGCAGCGCTTTCACCATTCTGATAGAATAACTTTAAAAGTAAGGCGCGTTCCGGCAACTTGAGAATCATCGCGCTCTATGAAGAATGTCTCCGAACAACCTCACACTTAATTTTTTAGCTGATTCGAAACCTTACTTCGTACACGCTATTCAAATTTCAACAACTGGTGCCGCTCGCAGCACCTTATTTTCCCCTCTCGGTCATTTTTGAACTAATATTTTTATTGCAGAAATCTTTTCCCCATGATCTGGAAAGTATACAGTTCAAGTCTGACGTTGTTTCGCCCACTGGTTCTCTTTCCAGAGTGCTCTGCATAGTATACTTTAATTTGCATCACCCTATACTGTATATGTAGTGTCTTTAATCTTCATCAGCTATTATTTCCATGTCCCAATTGCTCCTTACATAAGGATCTTTTTCATAATTACTTCGTATTCTCCTTATGTTGAGTGATCAAAAGTAAAATGACCGAAAAAACGGATGGTGTGCGTCTGCGTCCTTACTATGAATCTCCATTTGCCTTCTCAAAACACATTTACGATACTACTGTGAGACTTACGGATTGCAAACTTAAGAATGGTAAGTAAGATTAAAATCTATGACTGAACCTAAATCCTATGGACCCTCGTTATAGCGCTGCTCGCTATACCGCGAACTCGGTTATAGTGCAGGCGATGTTCGCGATAAGTTTATACAGGTCCGTGCCGCGCTAGTGAGTGTCGCATTTTTTACATGTCCGTGCGGCTTTGTCTGACTATGACTGATGAAATGATTATCGAATCCATTTGCGGTGACGAAGATTGTCAAGAACAAACAGAAGATGATGATGATAGTGCCAGTGAGATAGCTGATATACCACCAACAACCAAAAAAAGCAATAACAGCCATGGAAACTGTTATAAAATGGGCTGAATCACAAGAAAATATTAACAGTGTCAGAATACTGCAATTAGAATCTTTCAAAAGAGAAATGATACAGAAGTTATCAAAAAGCAAACAAACAAAAATTACTCACTTTTTTAAGTGATGTTTTGTAATTGAAATGATGTCGAATACATAGATTTAAGTTATAGATAGTGTTTGTTTTTATATATTTTCAAGCGTACCTTAAGTACGTAAATAAAATAATAAATACTGTATATGTACTTAAGATGTATAATTATGTTATGTGAATTTTAATAAAACACTTAATAAATACTGTAAATTGATTTTTTTTTATTAAAATACATAATATGTATATAGTTGATGGATGTTTCAGTATATAGTAGTATTCAGTATTCAGTATATAGAATAAATTTATTGTGTCGCCACCGCGCCGCTCGGTATAACGCGGTTCACCTTATAATTCGGGTGTTGTTTCTCCTCTCGACATGCACGTTATATCGGGGGTCCACTGTATATGACTACAAAACAAGTTTATAATATAAAAAGGAATTCTTTCTTGGATTACCCAAGGTTCTAAATATCAACCCCAATTCTATCAGTCTACGAAGTTTTTGTTTATCTCTATTTTTTTAATCTGTTATTCTTGATTTTTAATAAATTTGCTGTGGTGAATATTCCACGCACTAAACATCATAAGCACTGAAATACCGAGGAAGGGAGGGGAGAGGATTTGGTAGGAGTTAAAACGCTTCATTGTCTCCGAAGAAGAAGAAAAAATTCGGAAATTTTGGACCTTCTTTTTTTTTGATTGGAAAGTCATCTTTTATTTTATTTTCAACCCATTTAGAACTTTTTTTTTCGGTTGAACGGCAAGGACCATCATGACCCTCCCATTCCAAGTTTCTGGGCACGATTCTGGTCATAAGTAATGAAACCATGTGTTATCCCTTTAGTCTGTTTCTTCCTGCATCTTATTTCCCTATCGTCTTTCTTTCCACGTTTCATCGACTAGGAAATTCTACTGTCATCTTACCGGGTACTGAAATCCATATGCCAATAATTTTGACCTTGGGAAGTTATTTACATTAGCTTCGTCCTCAACATATGGAATGTTTCCAACAGGGACCTTGTTTATGTTAATCGTAGCTTATTGGGAACAACTTGTGAAAGAGAAACCAATTGCTTTCCTTTTTATCATTTTTTTTTTTAATTTCCTACCAAGTGCTAGTAAGTTACAAAAATTATGGATGGCGGAAAAAAAATAGGAAATATTTCAGTTGAATTTACAAAAACGTTTCATCAGAATTTGTGTAAAATAAAATAAAATAAGATAAAATGAATAATTTGATCTCACTAAATGTTTGCAAGTATGTGAACTTAAGTTTAATGTAAAACTTAGACGCTAGAATTTCGAAATATAGTCGAGGTCAATGAGGTATATGGTCTCCTCAAACTGCTGTATTACTGTAATAAGCTTTAAAATATATAACTATTTTTAATGAAATTTATCACAAAATTTTCGCTTTTACTTCTACTTCTTTTCACTTTTTCTTGCAGTTTTGTTTGAAGAATCAATGAGGATAGAAAAAAATTATTGAAATGTTTTGATTCTAAACTATAGCAACTAAATTTACTAAATGTTTTGATTATTATTTCAATTTAAATCGACATTTCTTGTTAAATAGGGTAAGCAAAGTTTAAGATATGAGAACTCTATTCTAAAGAAAGACATTCTCAAGCTTCAATGAAATCCTGGCGGGAACAGTCGAGAGGAAACGCTGTGTTTTGCTCCAGTGAGGCGTAGAGTGGAAGAACAACCAGACAACTGGGACAAAGTGAAGCGCTTGACACCGCCCCTGGTAAAAATAAGGCTGAATGACAGCTGAGCATTCAAATGTTCACTGCTATGTATTTAAAGATGATGCGTTTAGAAATATAAACTAAATATTGAATATATGGTGCAATACTTCTATGATGTTGTCAATAAAGTTTAGGAAAAATAGCAATGATCTTTTTGCTAAACTTAAAGCAGATTTCAAACGATAATTGTAAATCATTTTCTATGAAAAATATTTCAGTTCAAATTCATATATTATTCTGCTGATCCAAAATCTATTAACTCATTTTTATTGAGAATATTTCGTGAATAAATGATTACTGACTCCTTATGTGTAAATTTTAAGATGGTATAAGATGGATTCAAATAACAAGATTTTTTTAAACAGAAGTAATGTTTAAAGCTAATGAAGAAAAGTGAATTAATCATAAAATTTCGTGTTAAACAAGATTAATAAATTTTGACGATGAATATGTAGATAAGAATGTATTCTCCCAGTGATATTGGTTCTTTTTCTGAGAGTGTTAATACCCCGAAATAATGTTTATTTGTCACTTTCTAAAAATACAGTATTTAAAAGTTCAACAGTAAAACCAAAAATGAACTATGAATGAAAATTTGAATGTTAAGTGAAGCAGCTGAAGTAGAAATATGCCTGAATGTTCTGAGTTTTAAACAATGCTATTCAAACATGTCATAATTTATTTTATTATTGACCAGTTATTGATTTCCTCTTAAGAATAAGATTGAGGAATTTAACTTATTTCAATTAATAAATAGCTCTTTAATTAGTACTCATACATATTAGTATTTTTGGTTTACAGCCAACCGCATCTGATAACGAAATTGTATATCATCTTTTAAAAGGAACAATTTGGATTTGGGAGCTCTGGATCGGACAACTTTAACATTTCAAGGATAATGTTCAAGTTGTTATTTACCAATTGCATTGCTGTTCTCATTGTAGAAAGCAATTCTCGTAGTAACCGCAGCTAATTTATAACATATTAATTTACCCTAAATTAACTTGTGTTCATAAAAGCAATAAATTACTTCAGAAAAAGTTTATTCTTGATAAATTAATCCTTTTAAATTTTGTTACTAAGAAAATAAAGATGTGGAAAGATAATATCAATAACTAGTCGGCTACCCGTCGCTTCGCTCCGGAAGCCTAGCTTATGTAACGGAAAACAACTTTTTATTTATTAAAAAAAAAAAAAAAAACACAAATTGCATTAAGGAAACTAAAACTAAAATTTTTTTTAAATGTTTTTTTTTTTTTTTAATTTAAATTTTAATGTCTATATTCTCTCAATCCACGACTGCTTTTAGAACCAGCGTGTAAATCAAATATCTATGATATATTTTTATTTTTTTATAGAGATTAGAATGTAGGCCTCGTGGTCTAATGGCTAAGACGTCTAACTTCTGAGCAGTATTCTACCTAATAAAATAGTGCTTCTTCCTTTCTTGACTCTCTTTTTCTTATTTCAATTAATACTTTACAGTGGTTTTTGAGTTATAAAAAGTGATGGCTTTTGAATAACAAATAGTGATTTTTCAGTATTCTACCTAATAGAAATAGGGCATCTTTCTTTCTTTGACACTTTTTTTAATTACAATTGATACTTTTCAGTGGTTTTTGAATTACAAATAGTGATTTTTCAGTATTCTATCTAATAGAAATAGTGCTTCTTTCTTTCTTGACTCTTGTTTTCTTTATTCCAACATCTGCCGTGTACACGCACTTATTTTTCAATATCACATAGAATTTGGTTAAGTAAGAGTATTTAAAATATTGCAATGTTTCGGCAATTATAGTTCTAATTGTCATTTTCGAATTACAAATAAACTGACGGATGGGAAATAAATAAAACAATCTTGAGATTCAAAAAAATGATTGAATACATTCTTTATTGATGGGGGAAGGGAAAGGAGATATAAGTCATAAAACAATATGAAGAGAGTTGTAGTCCCTATGGCCTAATGAATAAGACATCTGATTTCGGATTAGAAGGTTGCAGGTTCGATTCTTGTCACGGATGTTTCATTGTAAAAATTATTTCTATTTTCCATTCTCACAGCAACTTGCGCCGGACAGACAGACAGAGAAATAAAAGATTTTAGTAATATAGATTCATAAGTTAAAATATGAATTTATTGATATTAACGAATAACTGAATATGGAGCGGAGGAGACGGTCCTTCTGAAAATTCAGAGATTGCTATTCACGTTTAAAAGGTTTATGGAAGAGAAAAGGTTCAATTTATTGTTTCGACGATGCCGCACATCGTAATTTACACAAAAACGACAGTGGAGAAGTTACATGTTGGCTGTTCTGGACATATACATGATAGTTTCTCATACGCTTCGACAATGAAGAAAAAAAATGGGATGCAATTGGAGTAACTATTGAACCAATGATGACAATGAAAACCTTAGAATGAAGAATAGAAAAATCTTGAGTAAAACAGAGTAACGTTATATCATTTTAAGAATATTTCCCTTCTCATTTTGTTGTACTAAACATTAGGGAAGTTGCAAACTGAGATAACTATGGTCGAACTTTTGGTAGCTACATTTATTCTATGAGATGACAGAAAAACAGCAACAAAAATCTAGTTTATCATATTTTAAATGTTAAACGACTTGTGATTATTATACTATGAGGGCAGAGTGTGTAGCCTGCTGCTGCTAGGGGTAATTATACAGACCAGAAGAATCAACAATGAACAAAGACAATATGGAAGGAGTGAAAGAGAACATGAAGTGACAATCACTGGAAAGAATGGAAACATCCACGATTCACCATGTGACTCAATGTATGTTCTTGATAGTTAAGGGTAGGCTAAAGAGGATACATTTTGAATTCTTATTTTGAACATTTTGTGAAGTTAGATTTGCTCCAAATATTTGTATTTGATTAATTTTGTTGAACTCATGTTGACTTTATTAATTTTCAAGAGAATTATTGTTTGGTGATCATTTTGAATAGAACAAGTGCATATCTTAATTCGAAATACGATGCTTTTTAAAGCAAATATAAGGCGTTTTTTTTAGCTCATAAAAATATAAATTATCTTATGCATGCTAAGTATCAAAAAAGCAGTAATTTTAATGGTTAATTTACAAAAAGATTCAGTTTATGAATATTCTAATAGTTATAAAAAAGCCTAAATCCCACAATATATGTTTTAAATCTCAATTGACAAGAATTGTTTGATTTTATTTGAATTTGACAGCAGCACAATAAATATGATGAAAATAGAATAAAATAGTTATAGAAAACGATTGCAGCTATAGTATGGAAGCTGAACTGTACATGACAACGGAAAGGAAATAATATTCCATAAAAAGCTGCTGCTTTGTGGTAACATTGCAGCCAGAAGTTAATTGTTACTGGAATCTAATTTTCTAAATAGAAAGTCATATATTAAAAGTTTCAGTGTTAGTTTCAATTCCCTTTGGAGTTGACACAATATTAGTTGAAAAATGACAACTGCATTTACTATCTGCTCGCAAACTTGCTCTGAACGCATGAGATCTAATTTGTTGTAAACATCATTGTTGGTATTTCATAAAAGTGTCTCTTCGATGTCTAAATTAAGTCAGTCCCTTATGAATTTAACAATTGATTTTTCTCATTCTCTACTTGCTAGACTTCTATCTTTCCTCGCAGTAAAAAGAAAGTAATACAACTAAGGAAAGTGATGAAACCAAAATGGATCTTGAGGTTTGAGGATATTTTTTGGAGTTCTCAAATGACTGCCAATTTTTGAATGGATGCAATAATAAAAAATGGATTAGAAGTAATATTCATCTGTCGAGCGAGTTGAAAAGTAAATGCAATTACACTTGAAATTAAAAACTGTGTATTTAGGATTAATTGTAGTAGTATAAAGCAAACAAATTTTGAAGGTTTTATTTTTTATAAATCGTAACTCATAGTTTTATAATATTAATTTCTGGATTTATTAGTTTTCAATAAGCCTAGCAACATTTACATCCTTTAGTCATGGATTCATTACATTACTATTCCTTGATAAATTACATAATCAGTTCATTTGATGTTGACATTTACATCGTGATTTCAATAAGTACCATTTTTGAATGATTACAAAAGATTGTTTAGAATCTTCAGACAATAAAGAGGAAAAGCCTTATTACAGAACGGTTAACTTGTTTCGATTTAAATGCGGTCTCTTTCAAAGAGATAATGAGTTGCCAAAGCATTATTTATATTTCCCTCAATTCTGAGATTAAACAATTCAGGAGATGATAATTGCACAGACTAATTAATAAAAGAAAGCTTTTCATTATTGAAAACGAAGATTGATGAAAGTCTAATCTCAAAGAAAGAAAGCCAATAGTGGGGGAATAAGCTTCGAAAGCAAGAATCCAATAAGAGAAAATTAATAATGTTTTTGGCTGCAGGCATCAAGAGCCTTATCATTTTTGCTTTCATTCCAAACTGACGAAGAGAGATAAATCGTCCAGCTACAAAAGAAGAACTTATGTTATGAGGTAAACAGGTCACTCTGTTTGAATGTAAACAATTATAAACAACATCTTCGTGGCTTTCAATTTGTTTTAATTGTAGTATTTTTCAACAACTAGCCAACGTGATTTTTTATTTTTTTAAGGACAATTTAAACGAATATCATTCAGTTATTTCTTTTGACTTCATTGATGAGGGGAACTACCTAGGAAAAAAAAATTCATTTGTGAGTATTTTTTTAATGAAAATACTGTATTCGTAGTTTCGCTTTTATCTGGGTTTTCATCTATATCTTAAAATATGGAACTTTTTAATGTTTAATTCAAGTAAAAAGAAAAATAATATTATGTATAATTTGTAATGTTCCTCTAACAGCTGACTCGGGCCTTAGTTGCATATAATTAGATACAAAACCAATTAAGGTAATAAACGCACATTGAAAATTCTATAATAGATTATACATCTAGATGTATAAGATCAAATCAGATCTTCAGTTTTTGTGCAAATTCCATGGTCACAAGGGGATAAAATAGATATAAATCCTTCAAAATGGTGAATCCGAATAAAATTAATGAATCCAAAATTACTTAGGTACTTTTTCGTTAGATTAAAAACATATAAAATACAGAACGTTTCAGTTTGCCGGCAGACTATTTTCAACTGTAATGCCAACTGGAAAAGGTGGGTTTAAATCATTTCTAATGACGTTATTAGACAATTCACTATTGATTATGGGTAAGTTGGATGTACCAGGACTCACGTAAGGTGAGGGAGAAGACAGTTGCCCCTTGATCTGTTACTTGAATTTGATCAAAATTAGAGACTGGGTAGTTAATTTATTATGTTGATGTTGATATAATAATGATTTCAATTTATTTTTATAGTTATATGACACAATCTTTAATAAAAAGACTGAAACAATACTAGTTAAGTTATAAAAATAAAGAAGAATTCAAATCAATATTATATCAACACAATAAATTAACTACCCACGTCCCTAATTTCGTGAGTTCTGACCCATCGCCACTTCAACATAATTAACAGCTAATTATCTAATAACGTCATCAGAAATTATTTAAACCCACCTTTCCCAGTTATCATTACTGTAGAAAATAGTCTGCCGGCAAACTGAATCGTTCTGTATTTTATATGTTTTTAATCCGACGACAGTAATTTTGGATTCATGAATTTTATTGGGGATAAAATATTGGGAATATTCCAGTTTGAAATATTTCATGGTGTAGAGATAAAGATCATATTTTTAAGTTTCATAACTGTAACTTTCATATAATCTGTCTTCTGTCTTATTCTGCAAGTAAACTTCAAATATACATATTACAAAATAATAACCACTTATCGTTTTAAATTTATTAATATGTACTAGGAAGACCCGTGAAATATTCACGGAAGTAAAATAAATTTCACATTTTTGAAATACCGGGAAATTTTTGAAAAAAAAAAAAAAACAATTAAAAAATTGATTTACCAGTTTCAACAATAACAATAACGAATGTCCAACAGCCAATACCAATAATCTTTCCTGGGCAACAATGACAGCACGTGTTCCCCTATTGTTGAGTAGTGAGCAAGCGGCTATCCAGAGTTCAATGGGGTAACAGCCGAAATTATGTAAAACCGAGATTTTACAAACTCTGATAAATTTTGACGCATGAACTTCATGCATTTCAGTGTAAACTTCATTTATGTGTGGAGGAAAATCTCAATACGCTGATAATAATTGTGTAATCGCGCTTCGTCGGGCTGAAGTGGGGCGAATAGTAGAGCGCCAAGTTTACAAATGGGCGTGACGTCACGACTGGCGTGTTCCAACGCTGCACTGTGATTGGTTATTTCTCCGACTCAGCTTACAAATTTACAAATTTATAAATATCCGTACAATTTTTGCCTATTAATAGTATGATTCCTCTATAACAACTCCAAAAAATGATATTTCACAGACATTTCTATCAGTCTGCTTTTTCAAGCCAAATGACTTCGTAAATGAATTATAGATTATTATTGTTTATTCAAAAAATTAGGAGGAATAGATACAGGAGTTTTATTAATATATACTTTATAGAAAATCTTTGCTTTTGAAAAAGTGATGACAGCATTACGATGAGAAATTGTCACTCTTCATCCGAAATCCTCACAATGTTGACATTTAAAAGGTAACAATGACCGCGATGTGTCTAAAGGTTTTTTGATTTTTTTCTTTGACCTACGAAAACCTTACTTCCATCAATTGTGATACCGATGATGTTGTTGATTTCCAATGAAAGCAAAACAGTAACATAGAGATATAAACTCCACATTGTGATAAAATAATTAAGGCTGGAATAAATAAAAACATCCATGCATTGAAATCAAAAAAGACATCTTGGGCGTTCTTAATTTCAAGAACCGTTGTCACAAAATTAAAATGATTTTTATTTAAATAAAGAAACTATTGAAATATTTGATGACCGCAAAACTGTGGCTGCACATTGTTCCAAATTAAACATTGAAACCGAATCTTGCATTAATCTTCCTCTGCTCTTCTGTGTGTGCATAGATTGTCTTTGAATTAACCTTCCACATAATTCAAAGACAATCTATGCACACACAGAAGAGCAGAGATTTCAAAAAATGCTTCATGTTTTTGTTTCTCTGGAAATTGTCACGAATATTTACAAAAGTGGGTCTTTCACACTAAATATTAATAAACTGACCCTTTTAGTCTAGTGCCAGGGACTGGAGAAGCTAATGCAATTCTGGGCGGAAGTCGGGGATTTTTTTCTCTGGTGTTTCTCCTCCAGACGGGTCTTAGGGTTCACCCAGCCTTCTGTAAAACGAGAACCGGGTTTCTTTTCCGGGATAAAGGCGAGAAAGCGTCGAACTGATCCCCCGTGATTTTTTTAAGCGTGCCTTAAATACAACTTCATCCTCGTCGAGAATCTAGATGCCCGAAGGGACCTACATATTGTGCTCAGTGGGAAACTAAGATAAATATTATCGAAATTGGAATCTTTTTTCTGTAATGTATGTTGATGGCTGCAATCTTCGGCTAATCTAGCAGAGTGAACTTCCTTTTATTTTTTCATAGGGTTTCAGTACTTTTTTAAAAAAAACAAGTTATTAGTTTATTCTTTGCACTTCAGATTAAGAATTACTTTAACTTCAAATCAGACATTTGCAGAGGCGTCACTAGGGTTGGTATCACCCAGTGCGGTAGCTCATAACCTTGTAAAAATATCTGTTCAACCAAAAATAAAAACAAACAAACTTATAAAAACTATCTGTTCAACCAAAAAAATAAAAAAAAAAAAATGTTATAAACTTCACATTTAAAAGGAGGACGGTTGGTCACCTTACTTTTTGTGACACAATAAAAGACAGTAATATTTTGCATTTTGGTGTCACTCCTTGTGATTGTGTCACCCGGTGCACCCCCCACACACCCCTAGTGACATTTCTGTCTCTATTGTCGGATAGTAAATTCAAACATGAAATATTACGGTTGTTGGTTCTCAATACTGCATTGCGATCATTTTTATTCTAATTTGTATCTGTATAATACACAAGAAAGTGAAAGAGAAGCACTCATCGATCTTACTTCCCCAAAATCTGCTTGCATTAAAAATGCATTGCGTGCCTTAAATAGTTAGTTTGGAACTTTGTACAGTCATTAGGATTCTTAGCAAATAATAACACTATTATTCATTCATGATGTCTTCCTTTATCAAAAGAACTCGATTCTACTTAACAAGTGAAAAGAAACAAACAATTGATATTCGTGAACAGTGATAAATGAGAATGTAAAAAAGCTTTTTCATCATTGATAATCTCAAATATTTACTTTAAATAGAAAACATTTACCTTAGATTAAAAAAAAAGTCATTTACTTTTAATTTTTTGTCAATCTCACTTTAAAACTTTATTGGACCAACATGAAGTAGTGAGAATGATTCTGCATTTCTAAAACTTTGCATGCCACTCTAAAAAGAGTTGAAGTCACTGAATAACAAGGATTTAAATTACCGATAATAAATCTTAAATATTTTATAGTACTTTTTTTCCCATCAAGTCTTGTCATCGTCTTATCTACTAAAATTCAGTGCTACAACATGTTGGTGCACACTTGAAATTGAGGTTATAATGTCTTCATCTCTTGCAAAGTCTGCAAAAGTTCGTCAGCTTTTAGTGATAAGAGTTCCCATTGACTACAGATGCATGTTCCATTTTGCCTTAGAAATGTTTCATCTGAATCGATCCAATCAGTTTGAAACATTGACATAACCAAAGTTACCGCATTCGAAGATCTATTCTAAGAGAAAAATACGTTTCAAAGATTCCTTTCTTGCAATGAAGATCTTAAAGACAGGAATACAAAAGCTGAATCTGAACTGTGTGGACTCTCAGCAAGGATTTTTCACAACTTTGAGTGAAGTTGTTAAACAACTTTATCACGGAACAAAGCTTTTTTCTCGCTCTTTCCTTTCATCTAATTCTTTAAGCCGGAAGGAATCAGTGAGCCATCGGCTACATTTCCGACAATCAAAGAATTCAAATGCTATCGCTTTTATACCGAGGGCCATATGGAAGATGTCTTTCTCTTGGGCGAAAAAGAAAAAATCATCGTATACAAGTGGATGGTTAAGGTCTGCTGAAACTTCTCAGTCACAAATAATAGCCCCCGGATACGTCGGCGTCGTTTTGGCAACGAATGGGATGTAATGATCGAGGATTGAACTTTTCAAAATGCGATCCATCTTTTATAAGTCCTCAGTGACTTTCAATAAAAGTAACCGACTTAACATAAAACATAGAAGAAACGTTTATGAATGGAAATTTGGGATCGGAATATACCCAAGAGAAATAAAACATTCAGGATCACTTTTGACATTTGAATATTGACTAAAGGACAGAGTTTATTACTTGGTGGTGAACAGAATATTTATATGTACTGCTCCCCTTTACATGTCAAATGTAAATGAAAAGTGATAGAATATGAAAGAGTTATACGGGGATAACTATGATTAAGTTCAATTTATTTAATAAAGTAATCGCTATTTATATTTTGTTCGCACAAGTTTCTAAATATATTATGTGCTCTTAAATCTTGTAATAAATTAATTTATACCTTGCTCTTTTATCCCTTATTGTTTAAATATTCCGTAGATAAAACATGTAATTTCTTTAGCGTCCTATTCAAAATCTTATTTTACTTGTTATATTTCAAATATTTCTTAAATGTCTTAATTTTTACGTTCGCTGTAAGTAGATATAGTGTTGAATGCCGCCGTCGCACAGTATAAAACTATAAAATTAGATATAAAACATTTAAAAAAAGTTAAAACGAAACTACTAGTTTCAACTTCATCAGAAGTCTTCATCGGGTTAAGACGTAATAAAATTGATGGATTAAATAGCTTGAGGTTTTTCGTTTTTGAAAAGGATGATGGTAGTGTGACGTATAGGCAGTGGCGGCGCTAGGCGTCGGCGACGTCGTCGACCGCCGACGGCCTCGCGCCTGAGGGGCCTCGCAAAAAAGTTTAACAATGTTATTAAAAGTTTAGTTATTCGTATGTATTTCCGTATGCGTGAGTAGTATTTATTTAAATGACAATAATATTAAGATTTTGCAATTCCTCAACTTGAGCGATAGAGGAACATTTGGTTTATTAGCGTCGCAGAAACAACGGGAGAGAATTTAACAAATACAATATTACAAGAACTAGAAATGGTTTAGATATCCAAAACTGTCGAGGACAGGGATATGATAACGGTACCAATATGGTCGGCCTTAATAAAGGTGTCAGAACTAGAATACTCAATATTAATCCAAGAGCATTCTTCCCGCCATGCGGATGCCACAGTTGGAATTTGCGTTTGATAGATGCAGCTAACTCTTCTACAATAGCCAAAACATTTTTCGGCTTTATCAATAAAATCTATGTGCTCTTTTCAAAGTCAAGCAAGCGTTGGGATCTTGTAAAATTAAAATTGACTTTAAAATCTCTGTCTGAAAAACGATGGGTGAGTAGAATCGGAGCAGTGAAAGTGATATTTTTACAATTTGATGATGTTATCGAATGCGTTAATGACTTGAAAAATAAAACTGATGATTCCGAAACTCTAAGTGACTGTGAAGCAGTCTTAAACTAAATGTTAACTTTTAAGTTTATTGTTGCAATACACGTGTGGTACGAGATTTTGCTAAGTGTGAACTATATAAGTAAACTACGGCAATCGATTCATGTGAACTTGAAAGTCGCTATTGACACATTACATTCATTTTGTAGCTGGATTCAAGAATTCCGTAATACAGGATTTGAAAAAAGCGTTGCAGAAGCTCGATTGTTTGTAGAAAAAAAGTAGTAACGAAATTGAGTCACAATTTAAAGAAAAAAGAATAGCAAAGAAAAAAACGAATGTTCGGTTATGAACATACTGATGAATCCATACAATCTATTGAAATGCAGTATAGAGTTAACTTTTCTAACACAATGATAGATATATTATTGACACCGAATGTCGATTCAAAGCGCTCAATGAATATTATGAATGATTTGGTTTTTATTTACGATATCAATTATTTAAAATCTATACCAAAAGAGGTTTCTCCTCCAAACGGGCCCTAGGGTCTACCCAGCCCTCTATAGAATGGGTACCGGGTTTCTTTCCCGGGAGTTAAAGGCGGGCGAGCGACGGGCCGACTCCCCGTCCTCAACTTTGTCCCGTAGGTTCTGAACACTGGAGCCTACCCTCCAGCTGCATTGCGCGGTCCTCTGGGCCTGATCACAACTTTAACTTAACCAAAAGAGGACCTTCTCAAACATTGTAATGATTTAGGTAGAATACTTTGAGAAGGTGAAAACAGCGACATAGGCTACAACCTTATGAACTGTATGAAGAACTCCAGCTTTTAAAATCCAATTCACTAAACTCTGTCAACGATGCAAAACAACTTATCCAGTACATTTTAGAAAATAATTTGGAAGAAGTATATCCAAATGTTTACATAAACAATCAGAATAATGCTCACAGTTCCAGTCAGTACAGCTTCTGCTGAGAGAAGTTTTCCAAAGTTAAAATTGAATAAGAACTACTTGACAAGCACGATGAGCCAAGAGAGACTATCTGCGTTATAAGTTCTGTCAATTGAAGAGGAAATAGCGGCTGGTGTTAACTATGACATAACTATGACATAATCTTGAAAAAATTCAGTGAGGCTAAAAGCTGAAAAATTCGTTTATTTTAATTTGTGATTGTTTATGTTATTTTTGTCTACATTTGATTAGCAGTAAAACTCATGTACTCATACATCAGTCTCAATCTATTTATCGTTTTCTTTCTGACTGGGAAATGAAAGAGGCCTCGCAAAGCTGATGTCGCCGACGTCTACATTTGGTCTAGCACCGCCACTGCGTATAGGAAGAGTTTATGTAGGAGTGAGGGAGAGACAGTGGGGAAGAGGTTATTATTGTGGGGTGTTTGTTATAAAATGGCCGTAAATAGAGCTTTCCTCCTATCTAGTACCCTTCCTTTCCTTCAGCAAGAAATACAGAAAATAAGAGATATCTTTATTCTCAATGACTATCTACCAAACTTCTTAGATAAACACACAGCCTCAGTCACACGAGCTTATTATCGTAATTTGCAACAATCAGTCCTTGCAGATAAAAAATATGTTTCAATCCCTTATCACCCCACGCTCTATCAAGCCCTTACCAACATACTATGGCCATACAACATTGTATTGACCTCTCCAAGCAGAAATACTCTTGTCGCACTATGTAACCAAAGTCAAATTCCCCGAGAACCAAAAAAGCCATTAGACCAAAAAGGAGTGGTATACTCTATTCCATGCGCTAATGGCGAACCATGCACTTATTATGGCGAAACTAAACAGAAATTAAGCAAAAGATTATACCAGCACCAATACGCCCTCAAAAACCAAGATCACAATTATAATACAGTAGCACACAAGTTGAAGACGGTCCACAGACTGAATTTCGCCAGAGCCTCAATAGTATGCAATGAAAAAAAAATGCATTCTTACGCAACTGTAAAGAATCGCTATATCTAATCACAGAACCCAACGCATACAATGAATGCTTATCAGTACAATCGATTGAGCAATACAAATTCCGAAAAAATAAAATAAAAATAAAATATTCCCCAACCAACAAACACCCCCGCAATAATAACCTCTTCCCCACTGTCTCTCTCTCACTCTTACATAAACTCTTCCCAAACGTCACACTACCATCATCCTTTTCAAAAACGAAAAACCTCAAGCTATTTAATCCATCAATTTTATTACGACTTAACCCGATGAAGACTTCGTCCACTATGAAGTCGAAACTAGTAGTTTCGTTTTAACCTTTTTTAAATGTTTTATATCTAATTCTATAGTTTTATACTGTGCGACGGCGGCATTCAACACTGTATCAAATAATTCTTCTTTCTTATAAACCTGCTTATATTTTCTTGTGCAACACAATACTAAAATTAATTAGCAAAATTAGCCTATCATGATATTTGATTGTTTTTTTTTAAATTTAAAATATAAAAATTATTAATTTTTCACTTGCAATAAATTTAAAGCACTTAAATGAAATAAATTAAATAGTAAAAGATTAGAAATAGAAGATACATGTTTCGGAGTTTTAATCTTGGCAGTTAACAAATATAAATATAACGTTTTTGCAGTTTGTGAGCAGTTTACAAATGCACAAGGCTTCTTTTAACTATAAATTCCGTTTTACAAAAATTATTATTATTTTTTAATTATTAAAAATTTAATTATTATTTTTTAAGTTTACTGCATTTATCTGTTTTCTCTCTTTGTTGTTTAGTTTATATTTCTTGGAATTTTATGAAGTTTTCCTTGTGTAACTTGTTAAAGCGTCGATGTAAATAATTATGAAACTCCTGAATGTTTACAATTTAATTAATTAACATGGTATTCGTTTCTATTATTATTTTTACAATTTTGCTGTTTCATAAATTCTGAACTCCGTAAACAGAATGTAAAAGTTTTGTGAAGGTTATTAATTAACATGATTTAAATAGAAAATCAATCAGCTGTTAATTAGCAACTACACAGAGAGAGACAATTATCAAATAGAACAGATAATGGAGAAAATTAAAACTAGGAATTAAAGAGTTCACTGAGAAATAGAAATATTCATTGAAAATAATATCATGATAACTATAGGTATTGCTGAAACTGTTTCATTAGTTTATTAGGTAATCTCGAACTTCACCTTAATTTGACAATTAACAGCTACAAAAGCGATCTATTTATTTTTATAAATACAAGAAAATGCTGTTTTCTTTTATTTAGAAAGGACGGAAAATTCCGACAGAACAATAAACACTCTTGATACTTGTTAATTTATTTATGTCAGTTATAATACTTGTCAAAACGAAACACTTAATATGTATATTTTACAATGGGAAGTGCTACAATTGAACAATAGGTTAAGCTAGAAAGGCAACTCCTTTTGTAGGTTCGCTGGGGAGCTTCAAATGGGGAATGTTCATTTGTCAAAGCTGGTCCTAGAAATGGTGTTTATTATCAATTGTCCAAAGTTTCCAAAAATCTGGTTGCGCTACATACGTGGAAGAAATATCATAATAATAAAAAAATGGATTAGGTTGAAGACTTAGTGTTCTTAAGAAGAATCTCCAGCTACCTTCCGAAATCTCATCAAGTTCATGCTTTGACGATCAACACCCATTATTAGGTTGGTGGTCATAATAAATTAATCGCATAGTATATAGTCACTTTGTCGACATTGCCTAACTTTATCATACTAAATATCTTATAACATACTTTGCTATTTTATGCTGATTTAAGACAGTTATGTATAAAATAAAGGAGTTCGAAGAAGGAATTACTATCAATATTGTTTCAATTAGTTCTTGTTCATATTAAAATCGTAAATTACAGTGAGTGAAAGTTTCTTTCATTCCTTTCATTGCATTGGGTATATTCTGTATCTTTTTCGTCGTCATTTCATCATTCATACTATAAAGAAAGGATTTCTTCAGCCGGTTCTTTCTATGTCTAAATATTTAGATGACAGGAGAGCTCATCGAATGCTGAATTTGTGATCTTGAACACTAGGACATTAAAAAATCTGTTCGATTCTTTAAGCTATCCTCACATTCTGATCGAGTTATTTCTGTTCGGTTGTCCTTCAAATAGAAGGTGGTTTATTACTAAAATCTGTTTTACCATGTTTTCATTTTTCTATTCGAGATATATTCATTTATTTAAAATTTTTAAATTTTTATTTACTGGAATACAGATATAGATTTAGATGTTTTATTCATGTATAAAAATAATCTTTTCTCCATTATTATTTAGATAGCAAAATGATCTTTACAAATGTCTTCAGTTGAAAAGTTAATGTCCTAGACTATCTTGATTTTGCTGTAAGTATCAGAATTTCCTCTTTATTGATATTAAAAAAAAACAAATTTTATATAAAGAGATTAATTTTCACTTTAAGTTTCTTATATGGAATTTGTTTTGTTTTGTAATTTTTTGAGTCAGTGTTCCATTCTAACAACTTTCGATGGAAAGTTTTGTCAGCCTTTCGATTGTTCATATTAAAAACAAGCAAACAAACAAGTTGATGATATTTTTAGTTAAGCTCAATGTAAATCTCATTCTTTAGACCTTCTAAAGTTTCACAATTTGTCCGATTTAAAAGCTTTGGTGATCCAGCTTTGTACTGCTTTCTGCTTTCTGTTAGGTTCTCAAGCTAATTTCTTGGAATCTCTTACTTCTCCCTCTTGTCCTCCAGAGATTCTAATGGGTTCACTGTGTTTCTCTTAATGAACACCATCCTTATCTTGTGAAAAAGTTGCTGTGCAAGATTGGATAAAATTTCTTCTTTCTTTCTTTTGAAGTTCTACAGAAAAAGTTTCACCAGTCACCTCAAGTTACGGATATTGAAGATTATTTATCTAATCTCTAATTAGACTTTCTGGTTAATTTTAATAACTGGGTTAATGACATGTTTTATGGAAATTACGAGACAAAACTGAAGAGCAAAGATCAAACTTAATTGTAATGGAAACTTAAAAAAAGCAACTTTTCTATTAAATATTGAGGAAATTAGTTTGAATCCTTCGGTTTAATAGAAATAGATGAAAATTGAACTAATTTTGTACGTAAGAAATTGATGAAGTAGATTTTTTTACTTCAGTAAATTCAACATTTTCGTAAAAACAAATGTCAAATAAAGAAAAGAAACCCTCAATATGCTGAATTTTTATTAGAAATTAATTCGGAATGTAATCTCATGTACAATCAGTTAATGAATTCTTAGTTGAACAGTACAAATGATATTAATAACATAAAATAAACAAAAATTATGTAGATATACATATAATTTACATGAGCTTCTTAGCTAATCTGTAAGAAAATCAATAATGATTGTGATGGTTAATATAAACTTATCATTACCAAATTCATTTAAAATACGTATATTGAAGGAATTGTGAAGTCATGATTGAGTAACCGATTTTGATAAATTTATTAGAAAAGCGAAATTGATAATTAATCCAAGTGATTATAGACATTCAATTCTGGACCAGATCCGCTTTTTCCCGAAGTCTATGAGTTAGACATACGGAGCTGTTTATTTTCTAAGTTAACAATACGACTTAAGAAATATAAAAATCTTTACTTTTTCGAATACTAAATTAGAATGGCTTCTTCTGGTACTGTTCATAAACGACATTATGCCTCTCTTATGACTGAATCATTCCTGAAAGTGGAAATGAAGTTTTGTGTAAAACTGTTACCATCATTTAAATTATGTATTCGTTTGGATATTTTCTTAATATCATTTCTTAGTTCGTTTTAAATATAAAAATACAAAGCATTTAATACAAAATGTAAAGATGGTGAATTTTGAAAAATAGTACTGCAGGTTCCGGCTTATGGTTCAGTTTTGATTTGTTTTCAGAGACGGAGTGGCCATAAGGGTTAGCCATGAAGCTCAATGGGCAACAATACCTTGAGCGGTCATTCGAAGACATATGTATAAAGAAAATGTCAATAATTATAAAATATGTCAATAATTCGACAGGTATTCTATGAAGACATATGTATAAAGAAAATGTCAATAATTACAGAAGTATGAATTGTGTTTTAGTGAAATAATGTATTCCTTAAAAAAGAAAATGCTCATGATTTCAAAACAATGGACAAAAAGATAGAAGTGAAAGATTGGCTGTACGATGGATGGGACAACAGGAAGAAAGAGAATAGAATTTATTATAGAAGGGCTGTGTGCCTGAAGTTTGTTTTATGGGTTTGTTTATGGTTTGTTTATGGTGCTAAGTATGGATAGTATTCCAAACCAGAAAGCAAATACCGTTTTTAAAATATAAAATGTAAAATCCGTTCCTGCGAAATTTAAGTGAACTTAAGGAAAGAAGTTAATGTGCTTCGTGGAAATATTTATTCAGTGTTGAATCCTGTACTTTGAAGATGTGTGAATGTACCAAGTGCAGCGATCCACATATATAGAATATCAAGTAGGCCTACATGTATAATAAAATCATAGCATTACACGAGAAAAGTCAAGGTAAAACTTCACTAAATATTACTTGAAATTATATAAAATGGAACATATTAGGCATTTTACCTTATAAGTTAGAAGACAATTCAATTTGGTGTATCGGTAATACAAAGGTTTTAAACTTGTCATATATTTATTTATGAAGATTCATTGAAAAGAATCACAATAAGAACTTTGCTTAATTAGAAGATTTACAGATTTCTATGACAGAAGAAACGATAAGACCAATTGTCTGAGAACTTACTGAAGAAATAATTCTCTGTATCCCTTGTATACAAAAACAAAAAAAATCCTTAAATCTATTACGTATAAAGAGTAAGGGTTTTAAATATATTTAATTAATTACTTCAAAAGAATTGGAAGAAAAGTTTCTGTATTTTATACGTTAAATAGAATTACATGTTTCTGGAACATATTAAAATTGAAATCCTACATTAAATTGATCTTTTAAAAAGAACCTGAATTGGCAATTACTGTTAGTTGTTACGTTAAGTTTTCAAACTGAATCTAATCCTGCTGATTTTTCGAACCTTTTCTTAGCTTTGACATCATTTTCCTTATCAATCATATCCGATCCCATAACTATTTAATTTTTAGAACCTTTTTCGATGAAAATTGCTTTGAAAATGTAAATCCAACCATAAGTTTAAAAGAAAAATAATTTTCTGTTCTCTAGGGATGAGTAGACATGTCGGTAAGCGACCAATCGAATAATTTTTCTTTCCTTTGTATTCCCTTTAACGTAAGCTTATAAAATTTCATAAAATAAATAAAAAGATCAACACACAAGTTTAAAAAACACTAAAAATTATGTTTACCTATTTACTAAACATAAATTAATATAGTATGTGTTTCATTTCCTAAGAATTATTTCACAATGAAATTATAGGATTACGTCAGATATTCTGTCTTTAAAAATAAGAAATTTGTTAGACATTGTAGTCATTTTACTGATTATATTGTTTGAAAATGTGGGAGAGATGTTAGGATAATTTGTGTGTAACTTTGTAACTTTTTCTTGAAAAAAAATCACAGTTCCGTACCATCGACTGTAAATAATGGAAATATATATTTTAGCGCTAAGTATTTCATTTTTATTGGTGCTTTAGATAAGAAAAATAAACATCAAAGAAGTCCGTTTGAGGTTTCTCCGACCACCTTCCTTCTGTCAACGCAGCCATTTTGGGACATTCGACTTGACAGATCGGGACAGTTATCTCATAATAGCAAAATAAAAGATATTTTTATTGTTTCCCCGAATCGTAAAAAGCAAACGATACAGCACCATAATTCCCTAAAGTTCTAGTGCATATCGGAATCAGCCACTTGAGCTTATTTATAAAAACCTTCACCTGTTTATCGGTCTTTGAACCAGATATGTTGGGAATTCAGGGAGATAAATTCTACTTATAGTCATGTATTATTTACAACACAAAGACCATTTCAGTTATCTCTAGTCCTTTTATTTGGAGTGAAGGGGGAAAAATATAACCACCATTAAGGAAGAATAATTTTTATCTGTTCAATATTCTCAATATAAATTATAATTTGGAGCCAAATAACACTACGTTAATGTGTTTGTACCAATCTTGTTCCTAAAAGAATTACAAATTTGAATTCAGGTTGAATTTGTGATTTTTGAATCATCTGTGATGTTTGAATCACTTTTGAATAACAGAACCTCAATAATTACGTGATCATACATTGAAATTCTCAACAGAATTGTGTTGAAAAATAGTTTAAAGTTTGAGTTTATTTTCATTCACTTCATTTTCAAATAATATGTTTTAATAGTCTACAAATTACCTAACACGTTGGGTTTTCAAAAGTAATCTGCATTTGACTTATTCCACGTAATACATTTCAAAAAATTATGTAATAAAATTTATATAAAAATAATCACTGTTGGTTTTACAGAAGACTTGCTTATTAGAAAATCAAAAAGTGGCTCTTTAATTTGCGACCTGGTAAACCAGGAAAAATGTAAAGGAGGGAACTGTTAGCATCGTTCTGTCCGTCCGTCTGTCACTATGTCTATTGCCCAAACTATAAGTCGGACAGATATGAGTATTACCTTCCTGGAATGCGTTTAAGTTATAAGAGGTGGGGGTTCGAACTGCGGTCACTTCCTGCTCCGGTCTCGTGCTAATACTTAAGAGTATTCTGAACACCTGACCGACATTCTGAAAGTTTTTATTCATCTCGGACTGTGAACGTAAATCGGTTAGTACACTGCGTTGTGACTGAAAAATTCAGTTTTGAATCCTGTTCATGGCAATGAACAAAAAGGTAGGTCAGGAATACAAAAACACACTGTTCATAGTGAAACGTAACATATGCCATCCAAATGTGCTAGAAGGTACAGTAAGGTTCAGAAATAAAAGACAACAAGTAAGGTAGAGAACATATTTATTAGCCCTATATTAACAATGTTACAGTAAGGTGTATATTTACAGGTTCACAGTAGGTGCTCAAACAGTACCAACAACAGTAACACACGCCTCACAACGTCGATGCATGGATTCCCGAAGGACTCATCCAGCTTCCACAGCAACTCTTGCCACGCGACGTGGTCAGTATCAGAGGCAATGGGTGTATCGTAGATGATGCCTTTGAGGTAACCCCAAAGGAAGAAACATCATCTTCATAAAAAATATATTGTAAAATATATTTATCCAACAAATTTTCGGAAAGTCTTATCTTCTTTCTTTTTTCAAGTTTTTCTAAACAATGAAATAGTTACAGAGATGTCACATAGCATATACACTCTCCTGAACATAGTTAAAAACAAAAATTCCTTACTCATTAATTAACATTATTATTTCTGGCAATCATTTAACCCGAAAATTTTTGTGAAGATGATGTTTATTTTAATAATATAGCATTTACCCGATTTCATTAAGTCAGTATTAATACGTTGTTATGAACTTGTGGAAAATTTTAATTTGCAATATTTAATGGCAATTTGTGGAAAAATATTAAAACGAAGAAAAGTCACTATATATAAGTTTATAAATAAATATAGCTTTTTTTTTCAAATTTTTCTATTTATCTGTTGTATAGAAGATCCTACTGCCTCTATTTGTAGTTTTAATGATTTTTCCGAAATATATTAATGATTTTTATTCACTGTATATATTCTCATTTATCTGTTTATAATAGTGCTATTTATTCATTGTATATTCTAAGTTATCTTACTGTTTATAATTGTAATAATCTTCTCATCATTTATTTTTTTATTGATTGAGTATTCACATTTTTACTGTTTCCTATTTAATTCATTATTATTATTTAAATTTTCCGTTGACTGTGCTTCTTATCCCTGATTCGTCCTTATTTAAAAAGACATGTAAAAATCAGTTAAATCCTTGTATAATTTCAATCCCCCAAACACTTTGTAAAGCAAGGCAACCAATCACAGCCTTGTAAATAGCCTATTTAAACACCTGTATCATGTAAATAAAGGAGTTCTTGCCAGATCTTACTATTAGTCGATTTCAGTCTAATTTTACCGAACCAGAGCCGCAAACATTCACCACAATCATCAATTCATATTTGATGAGGGAATTGATTTTTAGAAAATAATCGTACAGAACTACATGCTTACTTAACAAATAAACATAGATTAGAATAAAGATTATTATTTCAAAAATAGATGTAAAACTGATTTAAATCATTAAAATAATAAAAACAATAACCGGAAGTTTATTTTTCCTTCATTGTTGATTCGAAATGAATCCCAATGACTATTCTTATTGTGAAAATTATTTCTTAAACAATCATCTGAAACATGTATTTTACTTTTCTAGAGACTTTTATGAGATTACTAGCGAAGCTAAATCACAAAATATTTAAATATGTGTTTATCCAAGATTTGGACTTGACCTAATGATGCAATTGAATATTAACTGTCTGCACTGCATTTGTGTATTTTATGAGAATACACAATGATAGTAAACATTTCTACATCTGATTCGTATTCAGTTTAATCTGAATTTGAAATTACTTACTAGTGTAGTCGTTTTCATGATAATTTTTTAAAAATTTATCCAGAAATTTACTGCACATTTTTTAAGGAGGAATATTTTTGAAATGCTGAACTTCAAGGAAATATTTGAAGCCTGTGTTGCAGCGTTGTTATCATTATAAACCATTCCATTCTTTTAAAGCCAGTATTTTTCGCCATTTTCAAGAAATTATTCTTCCCCTTAAAAAACACGACAAAAAAAAATCTATATACATGCCAATACTTTTATTTTAGATTTTTTTAGATTTTTTAAATTTTATTTTAGTTAAATTATAAACAGTATACTGTTTACAATTTTGCTGTAATCTCGGTTAACATAAAGAACCTACACTATTCCAAAACCTAAAATATTCTATATCTATTGAACAGAATTCTCGCATTTCTTTTATTAGTTAATTCTGTTAAGGTATATTGCAGTAAATCTGAAACATATTATAGTAATTGTAAAACAACTTTGTGGTTTACTGCTCGGAAGGTCGTGAGACTAGCTGCTTAGTTCGGACTTGGCAATGCATTGCAGTCTTGATTTGAATCTTGGGTAAGGTATGGCTACTATCTTTCGCCTTTCCTTTGTCCGTTCTGGGGAATCAACAGTACGGTTTTCTTTCTCTCCACGTTGTTCCTAATATTGATTTGTTCCTGGCGAAACATAGCCTTCATCGATTTTTCTCCATTAAAATCCGCACTGAAAAAAAAAAAAAAAAAATATGCGTTAAACACGACAACAAAGGTTACTGCCGTCTTTCGGCAGATTATTTTAAAATGTTGGAAAGTTATTCGTTTAGGACCGATTTTGACATTTTCGCTTCATTTTTATAAGTTTAAAAATTTATTTTCATCATTATCATCATTAGTTCCTGCACGCTCTTTGCAATTATAAGTTAAAACATTAAAAAAAAAAAAACAATGCATAATAAAATCAGGTATTTTTTGATGTTTTTGTATCAATGTGATTCACAAATAAAAGAAATGTAAAGCGATTACAGCAACTTGACCGTATCGTCTTCAGAGCACAGGCATAGGTTATCTAGCTGACTCTGAGCTCAGACGGTCAATCCAACGCTTGCCCACTTTAATTCCCATTCCGTATGGAAGTTGCGTGAACCATGAGATCGAGAAGAAATAATCAAGAAAAAATCCTTCGCCGGCGATTGAATCTCCTTCCCTTAGATAAGCATTAATGAAAACAAGTAATTTATATCGTCTCTTTTCTGATTATTCCAAATTAGAAACTTTTAGTTCACCTTCATGCATGTATGTAAATGATTGAATAAACAAATATAGCCGTATAAAAGTTCTAAATACTTATTGATATACTGTTCTCTTTGTTTACCGTTCTACTCAATAATGACACTTCTGTAATATTTTATGGCTCTGTGCAAAACAACTGATATTGTATTGAGGGCAACAATTAAATTAACTGTCTTACCTAAATCAGTCATCGAAATTAATTAAACAAACAATAAGATTTGAAGTTATTTCAATCAAGTGAATAAGAGGATTTCAACAATGTAATAACTTTTCTCGATTTCCTATGAAAGCTAGTGACAATAATTCGGAAGAGACTTTTCAGGAAGAGGATGTTACCTTGTATGAAAATAAATTAGGATTTCAATTCATGCAAGGACTTGGCGCAGACATGAGAAACCTCCATCCAATTACGAGGGAAATGAAGAAATTTAAATCTGCTGTGAGTATTGGTCTCCCTAACCCCCTTCCCCTTCAAAGCCAATTATTAACTACCTTATTTCCTGGAGCTGCTTTAACTTTCAAGTCAAATCATCCCATTTGGTTTTTCGAAATTGTGATTGGTTTTTTTGGTTGTTTTCCTTCCGTTGTTGTATGTTTGTTGTTGGATGATGAATTAGAAGAGGTGTTGGGAGGGAGTTGATCGACTGAGTGGAAAGGAAAAAGAAATTTGATCAACGAGGAAACTGCTTTATTGATTCTTTTAAAGGATGTTCCACAAATAGAGGAAATGAAAGAATGGGATAGAAAATTGATGGAAGTCGCCAAAAAAATTCAAGAAATAAGTTATTCTTTCCAGTAAAGTATATCGTAATTAAATCATAACTCAGGAATCTAAACTTTTTTGCTTGATATTTTTTTTTCTTACTTTTATTTTCAATTTTTATTTTGGGATATTGTAATTTTACTTAATCAACTCTTCATTGACATGATTGGAATCGATATCAACAAACAATGTCTGGTGTAAATTATTCCAGCGATCAGCCAACAATATTGTATAGTATTTTCTAATAATAATTACTGCAAGAAATAATTATCATTAGAATTTGGAGAAAAAAAAATGTATGCTGGATTTTCTTTTTTTTGCTCGCATGGTTTTTTGCTTATTTTATATAATAAGCGCGAAAGTTTGTTTGTTTGTTTGTTTCTTAATTGTTTGTTTGTTGTCTGGTTATGTGCTCATCTTGAAACAACGTCGCCATTTCTCAATGGACTTTTACCAAATTTGACACAGAATTTCACATGCATCCCAGAATAATTCATGAATACAAAAACCTGGATCCGGATTAAGCGGTGTAAGTGTGTGTGTGTGGGGGGGGGGGGGCATCTTTTTTTAAGGGTACATATATCTATAAAACCGCTTGAGATGGAAACAAGATATTTCACATGAGCGTTCTTTGTCAAAATCTAAAAGATACGCATGCAACAAATTTTCGACATTCGAGCCCTAAGGGGTCTGAATGGGAAGGGAGCGAGTAACGTTCTTACAACCACCTAAGGTCTTAGGACGCAATGATTCCTTTGTACCGCGCCAGAAACCCATGATCGACTCAACTGCGCAAATTTCCGACTATTATAAATGTATTTCAATATTGTATTACATGAAATTTTTAGAATTTACACTTTAATTTAGTTTAAGTTCTGTTTCAGTTTCAATTTTGTTTTTTGAATGTAATTCAATGCAATTCAATGTAATTTGGTGTTTTGAATATATAAAACATTTTTTTTACGTTACATATTCAGGGCTTCCGGAGCGAAGCGATGATAGCTAGCGAGTTTATAGATAAGAGATATTATCATTTGTATCATTTGAAAAGTTCTTCCGTTTGGATTCTTTGGAAAGCTACCCTTGAAGATGTACAAAAAAATAACATACAAAAATTAGAAGCAAAAATTTCAAAAAGTACAATCCAATTTAAATTTCCACGTGCTTAGATTTGATTAAAATTAATTGGATATAAATGTCTTGAAGCAATGGACTTGAAATGGTTAAGTTTCAACAAATGGAAAATTAAATGGCAAGATAGATTTAGAGAGTATTATAATTTACAAATAGCGATATTTTTTTTCCTCAGAGATTTAGGATTCTAAATGTAATACTAAAGCAATTAAAAAGACATGTATCAAACTTTAATTTAAATTTAAGAGCTTGACCTCCTTAAATTATGATGATTGGAGACCTTATTTAAGCACCATTATTCTTTGGACCCAACAGTGCTTTTTTGAGGATTAAAATTTAACGTGTGTGAATGTGGTTGCGATGATGTGAGCTTCGTGTTCCAGGGAGCGCTAGTGTTCCCAAGATGGCGAACCCCTAGCAGACTCCCGAAAATTTCAAGGGAAAGATACTGGGGTGGTTTCCCGTGGCCTTCCCCAGGACGCCATTAAGGAATGACGTCAGACCGAAGAGAAAGTGAAGAAGAGGCTGGACAACACAGGAAAGGAAATTGAAACAACCATGCCACTGCCGGGATTCGAACCCAGGTACTGGCGCACTGGCCGCCACGGCAGACCGCCGCCGAGACCGCGCGGCCACGCCAGCACGGCGTGAATGTGGTTACAGATGAATTTAAAAAAGCTAACACACTTCTTACTTAAAACTTTTTTTTAAAAAAAACTTTTTAAAAAGCTAAAAAATCTTTAAAAAAACTTAAAAAAACATAATAGAGGAAACCAGACCCAGGTTTCAACCTGTCAACAGGCTTTCATCAGTGATTAATTAGGAACAGGAGTAGTGCAGTAGTGTTTGTACTAGCAGGAAGGAAAATGTTGAGCCTACATAATAGCTTAAGACAGAGCCGGAAACAACCCGGGATGGAAGCTCATAGATACGAAAAGGCTGTTTTTAGTCCTAACCAGAGACTGCGTATCATATTTTCGATAGCGTTTTAGTGGAATGCCTCCTAATGAATTTGATGGGATACCCATTATGAAGTAGTATGTCGGTAATACGCTGCAATTCCGTATTAAACAAATGCGAAGAACTTGAATGAAGAAACGCTCTTCGGACAGCCATGCTGATTACGTTGATCTTGAAGTTAATTGGGACAAATGAGGAAAAGTTAAGCGTGATACCTGAGTAAGTGGCCTTTCTGTAGACCTCTGTCTGAAAGTACGTTGACATGTCGGTAACTTTCACATCACGGAACGGAATTTGACGATTTGTGCTTTTTTCAATTTCAAACTGAATGTTGTGATGTATGCTATTGCAGATTTCCACGATAAGGTCCAGATGGAAACCTTTAGCGTAAATAAGGATGTCATTAACATATCTGTAAAAGAATGAAGTATTTAACTGACAATTATCAAACAAAATAAAGGCTGAGTCCTCTATGAAAATCATGGACCATTCTGCCAACAATGCTGATGCTGATGAGGCCCATGAACAACCCACCATGTTGTTGATGGAAACAATCATTGTAGATGAAAACTTGCATATCGGAAAGGGAACGTATGAGCGGAATTAATTTAAGAAAAACTGCATCATATTTAAAGTTACTGTACTTCCTATTTCTTATGTGTTCCAATGCCTTGACAATAAGCTCAAATGACACTTTTGTGAATAAGGATTTCACATTCAATGAAAATTTTGTAGGTGCTCTTTTGTAGGTTAATCACTGATGCAGCGATGTTCTTTAAATATACATTACAAGGTATATTTACAATTTTAAGTTTCATTTACGGGTGTACGTACTTTAATGTAAGAGCGAAAGTTTTGGCTGAATAGAACATTTTATTTTCCGAAAATGCTTATAAATGTTAAATAAGAGGTCGTGATAAATAAAAATAATCTTTATTTATTAAAGAAGCTATTTATGATTGCTATTTATTTATTTATTAAATGAATAATTTTTTGGGAACAAAGCTCAAAAATTTTTTTAACTTTTGTCTTAAGTTAGTTAATGTCCAGTCACTTTTGTTAGATCTACCATAAAACCAGTAAGTAAATTTAAAAGGACGATTAAAAATTCGAAAATGAAATAGATTCCGTTGTAAACGAAATATGTATTTGTGAGTGAGGGTCATGTTCCTAGAGGAGAGCAAGCAGAGTATCTCGTATGATGACAATAAAAAAGTTACAAGACTTCTGCTCCGACAGAAAAATGCTCCAACACAATGAAATATTCTTTCAATAGTTCTTGCGTTGTAGGGATTTATTAGCGTAGCTTTTCGTTGTGTTATCTATCTCTACAAAATGAGAATGTTTGTGCTTTTTATTGGCCTCAGAAGACGTAGCCATTTCCAAAAGTAATCATTAGATGGAAGTGCATTCTCTATGGTTGAAACTGTAGCTTTAAAGAATTCTTTTAACAGATTTTTAAATAAAACTTCGGCACAGAAAGCACAAATAAAGATCTCACTGTCACTCTTGAATATGTATTCTTAGCGTATAAATTTTGCAAATAAGCATTAGCAATTCAGTGATTTTGCTCACCTGCCATAAGGTAGAAATGATTATTATTAATTTCAGTAGCTGAATATTTTAAGGGAGGGCAGCCGTTTCCGATATGAGATAGGATACAAAGAAAGTTTGTGACTTCTTCTCTGGAATGATTATTTGCTGTTGAATTATAAATTTGTGAACTAAAAATTGGTATGTCTAAGATAACATATGTTGTTACGGATTGCATAGTGATTCAATTGGAAGCAAAAGTAATATTACAAGATGTTAATGTTAGTGATTCAGTTATTTCAAAACGTTATAGAGAATGATGTTACAACAATGCATTCATCTCCACACAACTGCCACAATTGCTTTGGAATTGAAGTCTTTGCTTATTAAAAAATAACGAGCGAGCCAAAGAGCTTCTTAGCAAGACATGTTTCATCTTCCGTAATCATTCTGTCAATGAAACGGCGATCTTCCTTTTGATATTGGAGGAAATGTTCCAGGGAAAGACCCATGTCAATGTCTCTGAACAGAATCCAAGTTGTGTGGCACCTACTGCGCGCAAATCTTCCAGTATTACAGACAATCCATGATATGATGTGCACACTCCCAGAAATTAATCCAACTTTGTCACTTCCGCCGTCACTCATCTGTCTTCTCGAATGAGACTGTCAACTTCCACTACAGAAGCATCGTTGATCGCACGGTGTGCTTGACCTGGCCTTGAATCATCAGTCAACGATGACTGTCCCTCTCGGCCCGCTTACTACATTCTTTAATATGTGACAAAGACAACCATTTTTGGTATACGTTACTCATGCGGCGACGGATTTCTATACTCCCGACACCTACGGCAGGAATAGGATAACCGTTCGCTGCCCAACGTTCATTGCTTCAATCACGACTGTATTAGCACGATGTCCTGAATAAAAGCAAACTGTTATTCTCGTCACGTGATCGCAGCGCCATTTGTCACTGCATCACAACAGTTTGTGATGCCATCTAATTTGTGACGCCATCTGTGTTCGAGTGTTGAAATTCACGCAGTACATCCATTCGACATTTTACTATGTCCTTTGGTTCGTTTTCATCTGAATGACGCTTTGGCTAATTACGCCAAATAAAAGATTAGAAGGTATTCTTTGCAATGAAATTTTACACGTAAAGATTGAGGAATAAAAAAAGGCTGTTTATTAGATGAAAGAGTCCAGAACAATGACTGTTTTCTTTTACTGAACCTCTTTTTTATGCAGTGACAATCTCTCTAATGTTTGAAATGTATCTTCGTTGCAACAGTCGTGCTTTCATTTTCTAACTTCCATACAAAGTTTGGCCTATAATAGGTGAGGCGAAGTTGTGCATAAAGTGAAAGCTTGGCACAACACGCTTTTTTTTGAAAACTTTTTTTTGATGCAAGAAGAGTAATGTAAACGTATTACCTTGCAAAAAGCATTCGAACATTATTACTGTATTGTCCAGCGTATAAGACGACTTTTTAAGCCAGGAAAATCTTCTCAAAAGTCGGGGGTCGTCTTATACGTCGGGTGCTGAAACTTCCGAGCCGGACTGGAGAATCTGCGGTCGCCGCATATGGTGGGGGGAAGCTCAAAAACGGCCGCGGCCGCATCCCCGCCGTATGCGGCAACCGTATGAAAGCAGCAAGGACGGCGCTGTACAAGTACGATAGAAGAAAATCTACTCACCAGAATTCGTGGAAAGAAGTGACTTAACGCGGTCCCGATGACGAGGTGAGGGGGCGCCTCACCGGGAAGGTGTAAGTGAACAGCGGAGCAAGCTGCAGGCGTCCGGGACGCTCGGGGTATGGAAAAAAGAGATAGAGCAGGGACAGAATAAACATGGCTACAGTTAAAAAATACTACGATTTTAGTGAAATTCTAAAAAAATGTAGCCTTAAAATAATGCACCAGAATAAACAAAGCTACAGTTACTTGGAGACAGGGAGAGCTGACCAATCCAAGCAGGCGTTGTATACAACAACCAGCCAATCGCCGGTAAGGTATATCGCTTTAAAAGGAAAAGTTTAATCCACTTGCACTGTTTTATGTTTACATGTTTGATGACAAACAGCGTTATGTTTATAAGTGACAGTTTTCCTGCTAAGTATCTGCATGTCATAAGCATTTGAATTAAAATTACCATATTGAAATCAAATCTGATGTTTTTTTAATTTTTATTTGACGTGCTTGGAAGAGGGGTAGTCTTATACGGCGAGTATATCCCAAACTCTATATTTTAATTGGAAAAATTGGGGGTCGTCTTATACGCCGAGTCGTCTTATACGCCGGACAATACGGTAGTTGTTTCCACTGGCATTACTCTCTCGTACGTCAATGGCATCCCTCTTTAACCACAGTGATATGTTGTAGCTTCTACATGGGTTTGCCGCCAATGAATGAGTATTAATGTAGTATTAATCAACTCCATAATGGCATAAATTACACTATAAATAAGCATCGTAACAGATTTTAAGGAATTCTGTCTAGCTGTTAAAGATGCACCTTCAACAGATAAACAGAGAAGAAAAATAGAAAACGAAGATTATCATTCATATCTTATCGTAAACATACAATATTTTTCAGTAATTTTTAGATATAAAATTAAGATGCTGACTTTATGTCGAAAATGCTGAAACACATGGGGGTGGGAGCAGTGGCGTAGAGTAGCAAGGGGGGGGGCGAGGGGGCGGACGGCCTTGGGCCCCCGCCTAAGAGGGGCCCTAAAAGCCAACCTAGGGGGCCCCACCAGTCAGCCTAGGGGCCCCACCAGCCAGCCTAGATATTTCGTTTTTTTTTTTTGGTTGTTGAAATAGAGATTCCGTTTTTTTTTTGGTAGTGGAATAATGGAACTCCCGCCCCGGGCCCCCAAAGACGATACTACGCCACTGGGTGGGAGAGGGAGGCGAGAGAGACTACGGATCTGACAGTAAATGGTTTTTTTTTTTGCTTCTGTTCAAAAAGGAAACATTTATCAAATTTAACACAACAGTTATCATTGGTCAAGCAAATTTATTTAAATTATGAAATTCACTTCGTTGCAATTTTAGAATTATCATTAAAAAGAAAAAAAAATACTTTTATAAAATTACACCTTTTGGATTAATTAGCTTAGCAAATTTAATTTTATTAAAAAGTATTATAAAATTGCAAAAATGCTACAAAATGGTAAATTTTATTTTCTAGTTAAGGCAATGAGGATTGTTCTTCCGATGTATAGCAGTTAATATTTAATCAATAATTCTGTATATTAAATAGTACATAGTTTAATTGATTAAATATTATGTATTTAAATCTATAATTAACTTTCAGTTGTTTATAAGTAAGTTGTTGTTCTTCATATTTACTGAAGAAACCTCGTCATACTGCGAGCGCTATGGACTGTGATAGTTTTGTGATAGTTTATGTGCAGGCTGTGATTTTATCTATCATACTGAGCACACGTAAAAACTTAAGTTGTTCTGTATAATTTAATTTAATTTTATTAAAAAGCTTAATGTAGTAGGGAACAATGACAATGCACGTGCCATCATTGTTGTCCAGACAGGATTATTGGTATTGGCTGTTGGACATTCGTTATTGTTATTGTTATTGTTAAAACTGGTAAATCAATGTTTTATTTTCTTTTATTTTAACAAAATTTGGCTTAGTCATTCAAATTATATGTGGGCTGTTGCTGAAGTAATGGCTTTTAAAAAATGAGCTTAGAACATCTTTTTCAATCCTGTGTTTTTCAAAAATTTCAGGATATTTCAAAAATGTGGCATTTGTTTTACTTCCGTTAATATTGCCTCAATTTCGATGAACCTATTCTTTTAGGGCAGCAGGTTGCCATTATGTTTCATAATGAGAAACCGCAGCGCTGGCTAATATGAAAGTGGTAAATCAAGTTTTTTTTTTTTTTTTTTATTTTAACAATATTATAATATTATTTTAACAAATAAGCCGATATTCAAATTACTTATGGGCTGTTGTGGAAGTCATGGCTTCTAAAAAAATTAGCTTAGAACATCTTTTTCAATCTTGTGTTTTTCAAAAATGTGGAATTTGTTTTACTTCCGTGAATATTTCACGGGGCGCAACTAGTTGCAATGAGTCAGTTAGCTGTTACAAACCCTTTAATTTGTCAGACTATTGCTAGAATGGCTAATAATCCATGCCATTTCTTTGTTAGATCACCGTAATCATGAACACACGAGTAATATCAACCTTTATTTCGGGTATTATTATCAATGTAAACTCAATTTATTTTAATTCTAACTTATTTAGTGAATTTGATACTAAATAAGTCGACCCTTATCTTTTCTTAATAACACTTCATAACTTCATTATTATTGTTATTATTTATTAATTAATAAGTATTAAATATCTGTCCTCGTTTCCAAGCATCAAGGTAAAATAGGGAAATCGAAGGAAAATTATTTAAAAATAAATCAATGATCAAATAAATCATTGTAATTATTGTTGATTTTACCTTTATTAAATGTAACTTTATAGTAATATCTCAAAATTAATTAAATTGTTACTTACTAATTAATTTACTTGGGATTCCGGAATTTTCACTTGCAACAGGAGCCAAATAGTTTCTTGCAATAAACTTGTACTTAAGCAGACGATGTCAGTGAAGATCACCTTGAATTCCTCTCATTCCTTGGTTGCAGCTGCCTTCTCTTCATTTAATTGTTGTGACAACGATACAATTGAGAGTGGTTCAAAGCTTTTATCAACAGGAGTCCTTTCTAATAGTGCGAAGGACAAAGCTGAACAAGCGATGTTTGAAAAGATCTATCTAGCAAGTTCAATCCCACATTATTTTCCAAGGCAACCTTACATTTATTATTATGTTGTTGTCTTGGAGATTAATTAAACTTTTATTATATTTTTTATATTTTTATTTTTCTAAATTTCAAGATTAGTGCTTATGAAATATTAAAAAGTCAGTGAAATTAATATACAAAATAAATTCCAAGATTTTAACAAAGATGAAAAGTATTGAAGTTAATTAACAATTACATTGGCTCCTTAAATATTACAAAGATTTCACAATGTAATATTTTTTTTTCAAGAAAACAATCGAATTTATTATTTGCTAATAATATAGTCATATCATTTCGGAATATTGATGGTTACATGTTTTGCAACTACGTCACAGGATTTGGATTTATATTTCTTAGTAAGTTTTAGTTGTAACTGTATCAATAAGGCAAAAGGAGTGCAAGTAAACAATTCTTCATTGGTGTGGTTTACGTAATAAGACAAAATTCGCATAGACTGTTTACATCATATATCTGCTTTGTTTTGTTTTTGTATACAAGGAAATTTATATATTAACGCTTTTTTGTTTTCGGGGACAAATGGATTGATCTATCTGCTCCCCTGATATACCTGAAGAAGTTGAGAAATAAGTCTAAAAGAAATATCGTATATATATTTGTGCAAAATAGTATGAAGCAATGGTCAACAACACTTATGGCAAACAACATTGAATTAGGCAAGGTGCAAATACGTCGTGGTATTTTTCAGGGTGACTCACTGTCTCCCTTATTATTCAGCATTGCCCTTATACCCTTGACCTCAATTTTACATAAAACTGGGCTTGGCTACCAAATTTCTACTCAGGTTGGAAAAGTCAACCATTTGCTTTACATGGATGACTTAAAACTTTATGCAAAAAGTCCAACTGAGTTAGAATCACTACTGAACACTGTGAGAATCTTCAGTGGAGATATAAAAATGAACTTTGGACTGGATAAATGTGCAATGCTGACAGTACAACGGGGAAAAGTTCAGAAAACAGAAGGCATTGAACTGGCAAATGGAGATATAATAAGGTCACTTAATATGGAAGACCCATACAAATATCTCGGTATTTTAGAAATGGACAACATCCTGCATGATAGGGTCAAAAACCTTACTAGATCTGAGTATTTGAAAAGAGTTCGAAAGATTCTAAAATCTAAACTCAATGCTGGAAACACTATTCGTGCAATAAATACATGGGCAGTGCCCTTAATTCGATATCCAGCGGGAATTATTGACTGGACAACTGCTGAACTGGAGACACTCGATAAAAAAACACGAAAACTTCTAACTATACATCACTCATTACACCCTAAGAGTGACATTGATAGACTGTATCTGCCACGCACCATTGGAGGTCGTGGTTTATTACAGATACAACAAACTGTTGAAGAGGAAAAATGTGGCCTCCGTGACTACATCAACAACAGTAATGAAAAACTGCTAAAAGCAGTTAAAACTGAAAATTTCCTGAAAGCCACCAAATCCAAAATAGAGTACAAAAAAGACCAGTACAATACTCGACTAGAAGCTTGGAAAAACAAGCCCCTTCATGGGGCTTTCTTCAAAAAAATCGAACATAAACATGACAAAAATATCATCTGGACTTGGCTAAAAAATGGTACATTGAGAAAGGAGACTGAGGGTCTGCTCCTTGCTGCACAGGAACAGGCCCTTCAGACCAATGTTATGAAGGCCAAAATACAAGGCACAAGCACCAACAGCCTTTGCAGACTGTGTAACAACCGAGAAGAAACTGTAAATCATATAATCTGTGAGTGCTCTACAATTGCTAACAGAGAATATAAAAAGCGACATGACGATGTAGCCAAGAAAATACATTGGGCACTATGTCGTAAATTTGGATTCCATACATCAGAAAACCCTGGCATCACAGTATAGAAAAGGTCTTGGATAATGGGCAAGTTAAAATCCTCTGGGATTTTCGTATTCAAACAGACCAGCATGTAACAGCTAATACGCCTGATATTACATTAATTGACCAACAAAATGTGACCCTAATTGACATTGCCATCCCTGGGGACTGTAGAGTCCAGGAAAAAGAACTGGAAAAAATCAACAAATACAGGGCTCTGGCACTTGAAATTACACGAATATGGAATAAAACAACTACAGTGTTGCCAATCATCATTGGTGCACTAGGAACACTATCACTTAAATTTATGGACTATTACACCAGACTTGGAGCACCAGCAATAACAACAGCTGAATTACAAAAGACAGCCATCATTGGCACTGCGAACATTTTACGTCAATACCTTAGCAACACTTAGGCCCCTGGTTGAGGCCCGTCTTGCCTAAGAAAATGCCAGTGATTAAACGTGATTTTTTGTGTTTGTTTGGGTGAACGTTTAAACTGTGTAACTATTTTTTAAGAGAGTAAAATTTGTTATATATATATATATAGAGAGAGACAAAGATACAAAGAAATGAAGAATAATATGATTATATATTCTTCTGCTTAATTATTTGTAGGGTAGCTCGGATCAACTGATTAGAAAGCCTTTTATTCTTCTAATTAAATTTATTCATTCGAATTGAATTCTTTTTCTAGCTTTTAGACCAGATATATATCTCATTTGTTTTAGTTTAAATTGTAAAACCATTTTTAAGTGGAAGATGTTATTGAGGCAAAACATTTCCTTCGATGGATCTTTTGGACGAAGACATACATTCTTCTTTTGTATTCTTATTTTATATTTTTCTTTATTCACAGCTAGAAATGATTTTTGCTCAGAATCAAGCAAGAGCTTCAATCAGTACAGCGTCTTTATCAGAATAATTTCTCTAAAAGAAGATTCTTGAAAATATCGTACAAAATATTCTTTAAAATGAAAAGCGAATGTGAGAAAAGGTTTAATAAAAAAATAAAAATTAAAAACATTTTGAGTGTATTGTTTTTGAGTGTGGTGTTCCTTCTTTCAATCTTTAGTTCACATATAGTTCTTCTTTATGTATTATCATCCTCCCTCCTCTAACAACTGCAAAGTACAAGATAAGTGTTCGTGGGGGGGGGGGGCTCTTACCCTTAATTAAAGAGATCAACAGATAGTCACTTTGTTGAAACAGAGAGAATGATTCGGAAATGTTCAAAGGTGTATTTCGAGTACTTTTGAAAAATGACAACGCTTGCGTTCATCTTTCGCAGTTGGATGGTATTAGGATCATCAATATCAATATCGGCTCAAAGCCCATTCGATGCGTTGACTGTATAAACATCAACGATTTATGACAATCAGGGATTTAGGATGGCTAGTCCTGACGCTTTTTCGCCTTTCATCCCGGGAAAGAAACCCCATCCCTATTTTACAGAAGGCTGATGAGCTTTTGTGAATTGAAAGAGAAACATCCAAGAAAATTCCGGACCTCCGACAGGAATGGAACCCGTCCCCTCCAGCCTTCAGCCCTCAGCCTAGCGCCTGTACCACTGGACCATCTGGAACACTTACTTGGGGGCTTTCTTACCAATGGGAAATAGGGAAAGCAAAAGAAAGACAAAGGAGAGCTTTTTACTTTAAAAAATTTCTATTTTTGTGTTTTTGCAGATATTTTTCATCATCAAAAAATTAATAGACAGCTAAAAATGGCAATAGTGTAAAAAGAAGTTAAACGCAAGAGTGCAAGTTCTTAAAAATTTAATAATTAAGTATAAATACTCAAAGAGTTTCTCAACAATAAAGATTGTTGATATTTTCCCAAAGACAAATTAATACGGTAACTATATAAAAAATAAATATGAAATTGATCTTTGGAAATTGATGTTTAGCTGTAATTTCAATTCGAATGTTAAAATATTTCAAAACTAGCAAACTTGGTTTTAATATATTTATGATGATATTCAGGTTTACAGGCCTACCCTTGATGATGGGCGAATACCTCTCCAAAATCAAATATTTTTCATTGTAAAAAGAAAATTTTGGATATAAAAAATTATGCCAAATAAAAATTTGTCAGTTATGAAATTAAAATATTGGGAAAAAATGTGGAGTTAAAATATTGAGTTTTTAGAGAAACGCAGTTAATATAATTATATGCATTAGAATGGAATTGAGATTTTCTAAAATAGTTATATTCTTTACCAAAAGTGCTAGAAATGGCTGCTAAGAATTAGGCAGCAGAAATTAGGACACTGGTCTCAAATTGCCGAAGTTTTATGCTGTTCATTTTAGATTTTACATGTAATTTATAAAAACTGTATATTTTTAGTGACCCATTTGGGAACTATGGAGTTTGTCCTGTACGTCCGTGTCTTTTCTCCCCTAACAACTCCCGAACAGAGGGTCGGATCTGCAAACGGACTTCAGCATAGTGTTCAGAGGCCCAAACACTTTGGGAATGTGGCTTATGTTTCTGCCTATCCGGAAAAATGCGGACAGAGTCTACTGTTTGTTTCCTCAAATTTAGGAATTTTTTGCAAATCCCAATGAATTCCTTTTATATCAAATGATGCACACTTTGGTTTAAAATAGGACGATATGATATTATTTTGTGTTATTTGAAACCGAAGCTGAAACTGAACAATTAATGTTGTTGAAGACTTCTCCAGATTTATCTCTCTGTTATTCATATCGCAATTTTTGTTTGCAGCTTTTTTTTCCTCTTTTATTTTCTTTCTTCTTTTTTTTATACCTTCTTTTTTCTAAGATCAAATAAGCATTTATTAGAAGGAATGAGCTTCCAGAAACGTTATTTGAGCTGCAACATATCGTTAAGTTCTTATTTCAGCTTAAATTTATGCATCATTAGTTTTTGGCTCGTGATTTACCCAAAATGGACGAAAACGGCCGTTTTAGGGCCAGAATGTTTTAGAGGACTTTTGAAGTGCCCGTGACGACATCCCAACCCAGGGAATTGGTGATGGCATCATTCCTTTCTCAAATACCAAGAGAAGTTATCAAATAACTGTTTGTGGGATCCCATTCAGTTTGCCCCCGAAGCAGAAGATCCAATCGTCCAGCGCTCAATTTTCCGGCTGAGTTGGGCAGCGGATGGGAAGATTCGTCTGCTCAGGAATTGCGGGAAATTGTGTAGGACAAGAACCAACTGCTGGTTTTCTTCGTCGTTTGGTTTTCATCACTTCACACAGATGCGTAACGATGGACTTGATTACATTTGAGAAGTACCGATGGGTCAACTAATTTTGAAATTGATCTCTTCAATTTTTTTTATCATTAATATTTAATGCCGTAAAAAAACTAACCATTCGATTGTTAATAATGTGTAATGAAAAAAGACTTGAATAAATAAGTTGAAAGTCGCATATCTTATCATAAACAACATGATTTCGATTTTCTTCAAAATTAGTAAATAAAAATATTGAAAAAAATTGTTTGACTGATTTATTTTCAGAAAAATGATAAGTTATATCATTAGGAAAGTTCTATATTTATCAATTTGGATTTCTGGACCTTGGCCACTAAAGAATTTGATTCAACAGTACGGAAATACTTTTTGATTCTAAATCGTTAGTCGGGCTTGACGGAGTGGAATAATGATTTTCGAATTTGTGATTGAAGACTTTAGATTTCAAACAGGAGATCTCCTTTGCTACTGTCCTAGTAAAGTGAGGCTCAACAAATCAATCCAATGTGTGTATGTGTACTTTTTCAGCCGTTAGATGAAGCCTCTTGAAACTTGGCATGGACATTAACGGATAAGAAAACGATCAAACTTCTATATTTTACGATTTCTTCCTTCAGGGTTCTTGTCGAGAAATTAGCGCCAGAAGGTGACAAAAATTGTCTTAGAAAAGCATAAGAATTGAAGTAATGGACTTCTTTCGATGTCTTAAACAAAGGCTATGAATCTCTTTTTAAGACTCTTTTAAAGTCTGAGTAAGCTTTGATAGGATTAAAATTATCTGCATTCAAACAATTTCAGTAAATATTATAGATTTAACTATTTTTTGGAAAAAATGAAAAAAATCTCTAATGTTTGTTTTAGTAATTTAAATTCTTTGATTTTCAGCAATTTAATGTAAGGTAATTTGGAGGAAGATGCAAGTTGGGGGAAGACGCAAGTTTTGTAATATTTCGTTTATCAGAAACTAGATGGCAGAATTTTCAATGACCAAGCGTATTCTATGTGAAGGTTGCTGTTGAAAGTTTTCAATTTTATATCAAGTTCAATCGTAGTTAAATTGAAAACTAAACCCCTTGGACTTGGTCAGCAGTTAAGTTTTAATATTTCGTTGACCATACTTAAGGTTTAGCGCTCGATGTATCACAGCAAATTTAATATAGCCTTGCTATGATTTTTACGTGGTTCTTTGTGAGTGAATGGTAGGTTGAAGCAGCATGGCAAATCCCGCTGAACAAAAATAAATCTTTGTGGTGGCTTCCCTCAATGCTTGGGGAAGATGCAACATATTAAAGAATAATGATTTCCGAATACTTCACCCTATTTAAATATAAATTATAATTATATTTTTCATATAATTATTATCAAATATCAAAAATCCGACATATGAAGCATTTATTTGTTATTAATTTTATAAAACATGATTGTTTTATGCCCATGAATTATTAAATTGTTAATTTTATATTTTTATTTTTTAATAATTATTATTATTATTCTTTGTTCGTAAATGGTTGTATTGAGTCAAGTCTTACAAAATATACCAACACAAATTCACAATATAACTCACAAATTACTGAACTTATTTTATACCAAACAGAAAAATACAATAAATAGAACGGAATCAATTCAATATTAACTCTTAGCGATAATCGTTTTTATTTAATGTAATAAAATTAATTAATTCAGTTAATTTAATGATTTAGTTCATTTATTTAATGAATTATTTTTATGATAAAAAAGGTCCCAAATGTGATTGGTTCCAATGCGTAAAATGCAAAAAACATATAAAAAAAAAAAAAAAAAATGCAAAAAAAAAAAAAAACTGCAGCAAGGACAATTTTATATTGTGCAGTTTGAAGCAATCAATCAGTGTCGCTTGTCCAATTTATGGTCAATGTAATGTTTATAAAGGCTTATTAAATATTGGCTGAATATACTTTGTTTTTCTTAGTAATTGTAAACTTCATAACCTGTGGCATCTTCCCCGCATATTGGTGGAACATGCCACTTTTGATGAAGTTAATTTAAGGGCATTTTTGTATTTATTGCATTTACTGTAGTGCATTAAAATTTTTTGCAGTTAACAGTTATAAGAACGAGCAATATTTTGACATATTTCAATAAGTTTTTTTATTTCTCGTTTTCTAGTAAAAAAATAATAACTCTCAAGTGTGGCGTCTTCCCCCAAATTACTTTATATATTTTAAATTATATATATATATATATATATATATACAAGAAATGATTTAAAATTTAAAAAAAGTCAGGAATGAAAGAATGTATCCATTTTTCTCAATTATGAACAACGAAGTGGAAATGTTTTCGATTCTCATTTGTTTCATCTGAATTAAGACAAATGATTGTGATTTCTATTAACAGTCGTCGAATTCTTTTAAACCCATTTTGAAATTTAGTTGAATTTTAACTTTGGAGAAATTATTTTAGATGAGAAAGGGCTTCTCGATGACAATCTAATATTAATATTAGCAATTCAGAGAATTTTTTTCGCTTTCTTGATGAACAATGTCATGAACTGTTGCTTCATTTATTCATCGAAATAAAGATATTTGGTTCTACTGAAATAGAAAGTCTGAAGTAACTTCTTTCAGTGCCAAATACTCAATTTTATCCCTTCGATTGAACTCTTTATTTCATGATTCTTTCATCTATAAATCCTGAAATAATTATCTAATGTAATATTTGCCTAGAAATTTTTCACCCGGATTAGCCCAAAATTGTAAAAGTTCCCTTAAATGAAACCTGAAGAAAATACATTGGTTTCCATTAATTAAAGGAAAAACAGAAAATTGTACGGTTAAAAATAAGTTGGAAAAGCATAAAACTTGGATAGATGACATGAAAAGTAATGCTGAGTTCCGGTGTCGTATGCAATGAGTTTGCTGTCATGGGTTGATGTAAATGAAACTAAGCATAAAAGGAATATGTGAAAGACATGGGCGGATTTAGGTCTTGATATCTGGGGGTGCGAGCTCACCGGAAGGTATTAGGTATTTGTATACCAAATTCAAACACAAAACCCAATTTAAATGGTCCGTTTTTAGGCCTAAAAAGCTAGCCTATTTCTTTTATCTAACAATAACCCTTTAATATTTTATGTTACAGCTCATTACAACTGTTAAAAATAACATTTCATTTGTATTATTATTAACCATAATAGACTAATAATCTCACCGCTAGAAAAACATTTTCAGAAATTTTTTGAACTTGACTCGTTTTGTGAAGTTTGTTAATAAAGAACTAAGGAATCTAAAAACGTACATAACAAATCTGATTAAGTGAATTTATTAAAAATACAAACTTCAAAAGAAAACATTTGAATCAAAAGACTAGTTTTGATTTATTACTGCTTCATTAATATCTAATGTCTTATTATATTTAATGTTTTGTCCCAAGTTACCTTATTTTCGTCCACCTTTCGATAGAAACAAATTTGCAAGTTTGTCATAATCCATGACCTTCACAATATCACTTTCCGAAAACAGAACCATCAAGTCTGATAGACGTTCTTCATTCATCGTCGAACGCAGCCAGTTGTTTATTCTTCGCATAGTTGAAAATGTCCGTTCACAAGTTACGATGTTGGATGGCAAAGTAAATGCAATACACATCAATAGGGTAGGTTCTACCATTGACGCTTTCGATCAGAGCTGGAATACTTTTTTTCAGTAAGGAAGTTTCCAAATTTATTAAAACATTTTCAGTGTCCTTTTTTTCTCGCATAACGAGATTTGCGATTTGCATTTCTGCTTTCAACGATTTTACATTGACACTTGCTATGGGATAACTGTTTATGAAGAAAACACTTTTTTCAACATTTAAACGCAAAAACTGTTCCCAAGAAGTTGCCAGATTCAAACTGTCTTCTGAAAATTTTCTTTTCATTTTTGCTAACAAAATGTCAAGAACTGGGTAGTAAAAACTTGTCCGGAAGTTAGCTTTAGCTGTTGCCGCCGACCCTTTCCCATCGGCATTAGGATTTTGGACATTGTCTGAAGGTCTGTGTCCAACTGGCGTAATGACAACATAGCTGTCAAGTCTACTAGACAGTACCCTCCGCCGTTTGCTGCTTTCCGGTAGGCTCATATCAGTGGATCTACTTTCATCACTGCTATCGGTCGGGATAGGGATGCAGTTTTCTTTGGCAGACTGAATTACCTTTTTCCAAATTTGCTCCCATTTCTCCTCGTTTCTCCAACCTTTGAGAATTTTGATCGCACCTTTAATAAATAACGAGCAAGAGGCAATGCTGTTACCTTCTTTCTGCAAGGCCTTGCTCAATACATTCAAGTAGGTCAGGGTTTCAAAGAAAACCATAAGGCAGACAATTAACTCTATGGACAAGATTGAAGCAAGTACGCCTTTTGCTTCGGGTGACCTTGTATGACTCAAATCAGCAGCGAAAATATTCAAAATATCTATTATAGGTTTGAAAAGGTCTTCCACAATCGAAATAGCAGTAGCTCTGCAAGACCATCTTGTATCAGATTGTTTGACTATAGATCGAATGTGTTTCTTCTTGTCATTGGTCACAATTTTCAACTGTTTTTGTAAATCTACAAACATTGCATTTGAATCAGGGCTAGAAAAAAATTTGAAAAGAGCATTGTACAAAAAAATAACAAGACAGATCATTAGTTGCACGCAGCTACTAAAACCAAGTTCAATTTATGTGCCATGCAATGTACATAATTTGCATATGGATGGGATCTTTGAACGACTGCTTGAACACCGTTGTTAACTCCTGACATTACCGATGCTCCATCATATGACTGACTAACCAGAGTAGCTGAAATTCCATATTACTTATAGAATCAACAATATATAGGTGCAAAACTTTTGTCCTTATCTACTTTAGAGTTAAAGTACAATTTATAAGCTTTCTTAATCGTAGGAGTAATATTTTCTCTTTGAGATTGTATAGTGAATACACCACCCGCATAGCAAAATACATTCGGAGAATTGACGCGACGTCGTTGCTGTAAATTGCCCCTTTTTGTGAGTTTTACAAACTAAAAGTCTGTTTAACGTACGTTAAAAGCACTGTTATTCACTACCACAAAATTAACATCTGAATTCACAATAAATGCGAACACTCAACTTTACGTAAAAACGTTCTGCACAATAGCAAGTCACTGTACTGGCTGAATTTTATTAATACTAATAAATATTTAGCAGTGGAGTAGCGATATATATTTCGGAAAAAATGTAAACAGGAAATCTGTAATATAACCATTAACTTCCATTAGCGTCTGCAATTTTACCTTATGTTTACAATCAGACCGCACTGGAGTGCCCACCCGGCCAGTATTAGCAGAAAGCGGGATTGCTCCACTGAACAAAAACCTTACATGATATGAAAAAATGGAATGCATTTTCGAATTCAGCGCACACAACAACATAAAACAACAACATTTCATAGTTTCATGTTTCAGCTTTTTTTTTTTGTACTGTGTTATTATTAATATAATTGCTTAATGTTTCTAATAAACTAGTTGTACTTATTTTTTTGATAAGCATATTGATTTGCATGAATGATATTATGTTTGTTTATAAAGTTATTTATTTTATTTGCTATGTACAGCATGTTTCAAGTATTATATTAATTGTAGGTTGTATAGCAATAGGTCGATAGTTCTCTATTTTATTTAAGCAATCATTTTTGTATACAGGAACAATTTTAGCAAGTTTTAGTCCTTTTGGATATCTTCTGGTGTCAAATATTCTATTAATAAGTAAAGTAATAATAAAAGTAAACATGTCTTTATTATTTTTATAAGTAAAACTGGTATTTCATCTACGCTAACAGATTTTTGGCCAATTGCACCAAACTTCAATTAACTTTGATGGCTGCATTGTGTACGTAGCTAAAATTAGTGGGGGGTGGTGCTCCAGAAAAATTTTAGCCTTTGTTTTAAAATTGTGTGAAAGGAAACAAACATGTATAAAAAGAAATTTATCAAGTTTCTGAATAAATTTTCTTTTTATACATGTTTGTTTCCTTTCACACAATTTTTAAACAAAGGCTAAAATTTTTCTGGAGCAGCATCCCCCACTAATTTTAGATACGTCCACAATGCAGCCGTCAAAGTTAATTGAAGTTTGGTGCACTTGGCCATTAGTGTTTTTAAGATTTAAGCTAATAGATTTAGTGTGTAAATTTTTGAAAATAAAGGCTTTTCTAAAATAATAGAATTTGTAATATTCCATTTTGAATAATTTTCATTTAAAATAGTTTTTTTTTTTACATTTATTATCTATTTTTAAAGCAATGTTACAGAAGGAAATGCACAATTTATTTGCAGTATTTTTTTTCTTTATTTTTACCAGTAAGCCAACATTCTTGGGTTGAGTTTTTTTTTTTTTGTTATAAAATTCTTTATAATAATAATTTCTTTTAACTTTTTTAATTATAGAACAGTGGCGGCTATTCAGGGGAAGTAGGTGAAGTGGCACTTCACCAATTATTTAAAATACAATATTATTTATTTATAATATAACAATTTTTATAAAGAAAAATTTATTTTCCTTCTCACGTACATTGGTTTTAATAGAAACGTATTTTTGTATTTTGTAAGTTGCGTTGGTGCGGGACTTGTTCTGGCACCGAGCCAAGTGAAGTAGACTTTTGTGTGAAATTTTTCAACCTCAGCCGCGGTGCTCAGCTGCATAACCGAAGCGATGGTTGCTATGACAACCATGACGTCACGCGCTGTATAGGTGAAGTTAAAACTGAGAAATATGCTCGCTTCTTCCCATGTGAAGTTCTTTCGGATCGCGCCTGTTTCGCAGTGCTTTTAAATATGAATCCTGTTTAAGAAATAGTGTGTGTTTTATTAGAAACATCATTTTCACGTTGGAAAGACGAAGATAAGAAGAAAGTTATTATAATATATATTACATATAATATATTATGATATATATATATATATATATATATATGATATATTATAATATAATTAGATAAGAAGGAAGTTATTATATTTTATATTATCTATTATTATATATTATGATATATTATAATTATTTTCCTACTAGCTCTTCACCTAACTTCCCAGCCACGAGCCGCCACTGTTATAGAATTTATTTTATTTCTAATCTTTATAATTTTGTTGATATATAATATTAGTTGGATTGCTTTTATGCTTTCTATAGAGTTTATCTCTAATTTTTTTGAGTAGTAGTAGTGGTTCTTGAAACTTAAAGAATTTGGTGGTATGGGTTATTCCATGTCAAGTCATCCAGGCCATGTCACCCACTACCTAGTTGAGAACTGAGATTTTGTGTACTGCTATTATACTTAATTTCATGAACTTTTGCCAATTTTTATTGCTTTATATACATTCTGTTGGTAATAATAGCAGAAAGTTTAATGCAATTTGGTACTTCAAAGCGAATTGTGAAAATTTGAAAATTGGCTGCAGTTTTTAAATGGAAACAAGTAGGATGACAATTTTTTCCCTGAATATGCGTTGTGACATGTAGTTTATGAAAACATAAAAGAATTGGCCGTATAAAATTTTTTTTTAATTGTTTTATAATTTTTTTTGTTTTTGTTTTGGTTAATTTAAAAAAAAAATTTGGACACTTGCTCTACTCTGAAAATCCTTGAAAAAATTAGGAAGTGATTTACAAATAGTAAAGTTTTGTCACAAAAAAAATCATTTTGTAGAAATGAATTGTTCTTACCAAAAAAAAAATCGTGAAAGAATTGGCCAAAAAAAATTTTCTAGTTTAATGTTTTTTTGGTTAAATTTCTAAAAAAAAATTTGGATACTTGCCTCCATCTGAAAATCCTTGAAAAAATTAGAAAGTGATTTACAAAGTGTAAAGTTTCATCACAAAAAAAATCAGTTTTGAGAAATGAATTGTTCTTACCAAAAAAAAATCGTGAAAGAATTGGCCATATAAAATTTTGTAGATTAATTTTTTTTTGGTTAAATTTCTAAAAAAAAATTTGGACACTTGCCCCCATCTGAAAATCATTGAAAAAAATTACAAAGTGATTTACAAATAGTAAAGTTTCCTCACAAAAAAAATCAGTTTTGAGAAATGAATGGTACTCTGAAAAAAAAAATTTTGAAAATCCTACTTTGTCTTCAGGATACTTCTTTTTATAGAGAGAATACATTTCAGCTAAATTACTTAAAACAAGACGCTTCTGTTCATATATATTTTTTACGGTGCTCATTTTACAGGTGACATAATAGTCAGAAATTATCAATTTAATTTTTTTTTTTTAATATAGCGTTTTTTCTACACTTCCCATCATTTCTACAAACTGATTTTTTTTGTGTGGCATAAAGAAGGATTTATAATAATATTGTAAAATTTTCAAAGGAATCTATGATGGAGCAATACCTTAAAAAAAATACAATGCACAGGTATCGAATTTATTTGAAAAAAAATATTTACATTTTTTTTCTAAAAAGAAACTTATGATTACTCAATAAAAGAAGCATGAACATAAAAATATAAACATTCCTCTTTAAATAAAAAAAAAATCAAGGTTCTACTGCAAAAACTGTAGGAACTATTGCATTTTTAAATTATCAAGGAGCTCGTCCATGGAACACCTGAGTTCCTGGATCCATGTAACTTCTGGAGACCATTACTGAAAAATTACTTAACCTGCAACATTTAAATTTTGGAAATGTTCATATATCTAGGTAAACTTCAATTATACAAAATTTCAAAGTTTTCTGTGAGGGTGGGTGACATTTCCTAAAATTTCTGGATGATTTGATATGGAATGACCCGTATATTAATCTATTTAGAGGAACCTGATCTCTTTCAATAAGCTTTCAGTCAACCAAGGTGTTTGTTTTCTAATATTTTCAATTTTTTCTTTAATATTTATTGTTTTTTTTTGTTTACTATCATTTATGTATTTTATAATTTGCTTGTAAAATATGTTCGGATTTTTCAAATTCTCTATGGTATTATCATTGACTATATTTTGAATATTATTTATTAGTTTATTTTGATTAAATATTATTAAATTTTTCTTTCTGTCTGCTGTATTTTGTATTGCTTTAATTAATTTCCCCTTATATAATATGTGCCGTGCTGGCGTGGCTATGCGGTCTCGGCGGCGGCCAGCCGTGGCGACCAGTGCGCCAGTACCTGGGTTCGAATCCCGGCAGTGGCATGGCTGTTTCAATTTCCTTTCCTGGGTTGTCCAGCCTCTTCTTCACTTTCTCTTCGGTCTGATGTCATTCCTTAATGGCGTCCTGGGGGCAGGCAACAGGAAACCACCCCCAATATCTTTCCTCAGGTGTTTCTGGGAGATCCATGTGTGACCTCCATAGAACTGGACCTGTCTTCGGACAGAAAACTATGGATGGATGGATGGATATAATACGTCTATTGCTGCAATTTTGGAGGGCGGGAATTTTTCCACGCTTCTTTCTCCTCCAAACGGGTCATAGGGTCTACCCAGCCCTCTGTAGAATGGGTACTGGGTTTCTTTCCCGGGAGTTAAGGCGGGCGGGCGTCGGGCTGACCTCCCGACCTCAATCTAGTCCCGTTGGTCTCGAAACGCTGGGAGCCTTACCTCCCGCGCTCCCGTGGACCTGCATGGCCTGTTTATGGGATTGCTTAACTTTTAACTTTTATTGCTGCAATTTAGTGGTCAGATATGATTTCTACACAAATAATTCCTCTTGTTTTATAGACTTGTCATTAAAAAAAAAAAAATGATCTATGCATGTATTTGCCTATAATATTTTGTTGCTTTTTTTTTTACCATAAATACAATTATTGTATCCATTAGTTAAAAGAATTTTCGAATAGTTTAACACTAAATTGCTATTATCCAATTTAAATAAATCTATATTTAAATCACCAACTATAAGAGTTGGAATTCTATTATTATTTTTTCTCTTTATTATATAATGTAGTTCTTTATTAAAAGATTGAATACTTTTAGATGGTGGTCTATAAATAGCTAAGATATTTAACTTATTTCATCTTTATCAATCAAACTTAAAAATTATTCTCAAAATAAATGGTATCTATCACAGTTTCTGAAAATAAACTGTGTTTTAATTTTACTTTGTTTCACGTAAATAATAATACCTCCTCCTTTTTTTTCTCTAACTAGAACTAAAAGTTTAAAGTTTTTTATTTGGTAGAAATTTATTTCACTTTTTTTTTATGTTCACTTCTGTCAAAATAATAACTTGTAAATGAAGAAAAATTTCACTCAATTTACATAAAAAAAAATTCCCAATTTAGTCTTAAGGACCTGATATTTCAATGTCTTAAGATTTACTCTTTAAGATTTTTGAATTATTATTTTTCTCAGTTAGTTTCAATTATTCTGCACTTAATAAGTTGTTGGTTTTAAAATATTATTTTGAAATTTTCCAAAGTCATCCATTTTTTCTTTATAATCAGTTAATTAATCTCTTTGGTTTTTTCACTTTTACTCATTAGATTAACTTTTGAAGATCTGTAATATCAGATATTCTCTTTATATTTGTACCATCAGATTTTCAAGCCATTATCTTTCCAAATTTTATCCAAACATATTTATATTTCATTTCTTTTGCTTTACATTTTGTCATCCACAATATTTTTTTCTTTTTTGTGTTAAATTTTCATTGATATAAATAGGACTGTAATCTTTGTTATTAAAAACACTTTGTTATTATCTTCTACTACTATTTTAGCTGGTGATAGTAGAGTGGAAGAAAAAGAACTGGAAAAAATCACACGGTATCAAGACCTAAAAATCGAGGTTCAACGATTATGGCACAAGCCGGCAGTGGTGGTTCCAGTGGTTATCGGCACACTGGGTGCTATACCAAAAAACCTTGGTAAGCACTTACAAGATCTAAATATTGACAAAATCTCCATCGGTCAACTCCAAAAAGCCGCACTGCTTGGATCAGCACATATTTTGCGCCGATACATTACGACATCCTAGATTCTTGGGAAGAATTCGATGCGTTTGAAGGCCAACACCAGCTAAAGAACTGGCAGCTGTGATACACATTGTTTTGTAGTGTATAATATTTTGCTTAAGATAGAAACTTTAATTAACTGAAATTAATACCTCAATAGGTTTTGATATTTGGAAGAAAATAAGCTAAATAAAACAAATAAACTAATCAACCAACAATCAAACAACGTTTTTTTATTTATATTTTTTTATATTTTATTATATTTTTTTTTATTCTATCTACAGTAATAAAATGTATGAACATTCATCAAATCAGAATTTATAAGCATTGTTATACTGTTATGTAAATATTCTTTCTGGCAAGTACGTAACAATAACACAATCTTATTACGAGTAGCACTCAGTAGAGTGTAGTACTAAATAGGAACTAAATAACACTAAAATAGAAATATTACCAATGAGAACAAAATTCAATATAGAACAGTATTTACAGTATTAGAAAAAATTATTTACAGGTAAACAAATAAATAAATAAATATGAATACTGTTCGTTTTGAAATGCGAGACCCACGACAACACAGACGATTCTACTCCGCAAAGGGATGATACGCTGAGATGGACACTTTCCTAAGACCTGTTTTTCTTTTAGTACCTGTAAAAAGATATTTTATTTCTGCAATAGTATTTATTCTTTCCATAATTCTTTCCCGAAAAGCGCAAATATAACCCAGCTACTAGTAAACTAACACTATAAAAAGTAAACATACCATCTTCCTGGCCCCTATTTGGAAGAAATCGCCGGAGACCTGATGCATGCGCAAAAGCGCTGAAGGCTCTCCTAAACGAAAACGGACTGTAAGTCCAAAAATTCTGAAGTTTCTATTTGATAACATTTCATTAACTTTTTTTTTTATTTAAATCAAGATGTAGCAATCTATAAACACTAAAATCACAAAAAAAATGCACTAAAATAATTTTAATGACTAATAAATTTTCATATTAAGTTGAGTTTTATTTAAAATGAATTCACATTGTTAACGAAAAACGGAAAGATTTAAAACTTATTTAGCAAAAGTTACTTATTACGAAATAAAATGTCTACTAAGAATTCGATAAGGAAGGCTTAAGCAAGTATAATTTCGATGTAAACTATCTCTACGACGAAGCTTTAATACTTTTTTATTGCTTTTTCTTATTATGGTCATAGAATTGATTTTTTTTCCCCACTGTAAAATCATCTCATTTCCTTCTTTTATGAAGCTCAAATGGAAGTCTTTACTCTGCCACAGAAATTCCATGCAAGATCACGTTCCGGAGATCAGATGCACCATTTCCGCTGTCTAAATATAGACAATAAGATAGTGCTTCCAATTACTACGACGACAAATCCCGAAATGACATTTTAGTGTGGATTTCATTTAGGAAACTAGAAGTCCGGTTTTTCTAAATCATAGGAGAAAACTTTTGCTTACTTTTCGGTTTTTATCTTGAGAAATTACTTTTGCATTCAATAGAAAGCTGAAATTTCGTTAAAGAAAAAAAAAAGTTACAAGAACTTTTCAACTCCATAAAATTTACTAAATTAGACACAGTTTTTGGATTGCTTATTACATTTCAAAAATATTTTTTTTATCAAAGTAATAATCAATGAAAGCATATAAAAATATTCGAAAAATAAATTGCTCTTTAAATTTCAAATTGCTAAATAAGGATCCTACTTCCGGATTTTGTAGGGAAACTTCAAGAACAAATTTCTTTTCGTCGAAGAGACAGTGACTGACATACCCAGGCGAGCATAATATAACGTGAGGTGTTCAGAGCTCTCTAGCGAGGAATGTATTGGACGAATCGAAACAACAATCGGTGGACATACAGAGTGGAACATGCGGTTTCGATTTCTAAAAAAAAAAGAAAAATAAATAGTACCAAAGTCGCCAACAGGAAAAAATGTAGCGCTGTTAACTAATTAACAGCAATTTTCATAATAGCGATCATGATAAAAAGAAAGGCTTGGAGAATTCACATCACTCGGCGACGAACTGCCTATCGATGGCTCTTACCTTACGTGACCGTGCTTTGTTAGTGAAGCTGTATTATCAGCGGGATGAGAATGCCAGTGCTGCCCTTCGGGAATTTCGGCGGTTGAAGACGCTACGAAGAGGAACGATGAGCATAACAAATCTACGAAAAATGATTCAACGCTTTGAAACTACTGGAACTCTAACAGTGCAACCAGGCCGGGGATGCAAAACTATCAGTCACCAACACGTTGAAGAAATTGCAACTGCTGTTGTGGAACAGGAGATGACGAATGTGCAGGATACCAGCAGTGAATGGGCAATATCCCGGCAAACTGATATCCCATTTTCAAACTTGCGGAAAATCCTGCATCAATGTTGAAATTTTACCCTTATAAAATCTGGTCTTGTTCAAGAATTGCGCCCTGGCGATGTGACCACCCCCATTGAGTTTGCATTAAGATTCTTAGCGCGCATGGAAGCGGAGGAAGCATGACCATGCCGGATTTTATGGAGTGACGAAGCGCACTTTTATTTGAACAGTGCTATTAACACATACAACTACCGCTTTTGGGCTGCGACTAATCCACATGTGGGTCTGCAGATGTCTATCCACTCGCCGAAAGTCACAGTATGGTGCAGCTTTACGTCATAGTTTATTGTCAGTCCTTATTTTTTTATGAGGAAACTCATCGAAGTGGACTAGTGATCTGTTCCGTCAATGCTTCAAGGTATTACGATATGCTAAAGAACTTTCCGGTTCCACAACTACAGCAAAGAGGATGTCTCGATTCGATCATCTTCATGCAGGATGGTGCACCACCCCACATCGGATGTCAGGTACAGCGTGTGTTGCGGCAACATTTCTCTGACACCTGCATTAGTCGTGCATTTCCCACAGCATGGCCACCGAGGTCCGCCTATCTCAATCCTTGTGACTTCTGGCTTTGGGGATTTCTTAAAACCATTGTGTGTCAAGGACATGTACCCGATATCCCGACGCTCAAAGATCGAATTACATTACAGCTGCGACAAATCCATTCTGATATGTTGCGAGCCGCCGTGGAATAGGTCGTACACCGCATGCAGCTCGTGGAACATCACAATGGTAGTCATTTCAAACCTTATTTGTAATACCAATAAACGTTATCTATATTGTTACGAAACTTCATGTGTGCTGTCTGATTTGGCAATAACTCATTCATTACTCATTCGAACTACAACCTTTGCAGCGCCACATTTTCCCCTGTTGGCGATTTTTCGTAATTTTTTTTTTTTTTTTTTTTTTTTAGAAATCGAAACCGCATGTTTCACTCTGTATGTCCACCGAATGTTGTTACGATTCGTCCAAATCATTCCTCGCTAGAGAACTCTGAACACCTCACGTTATTTTATGCCCACCCGATACATATTTTAATGTCATAAAGCTAATTTAATACTAATGGTATAGATAATGGTATTTTGAAATTAATCTATTTGTGCTATTTTTATATTTTTAATAACAAAAAAAAATATTGATACATATTAACCAGCACTCTTTGCATACTTTTATCGACCACTACAATATGAAATAAACTGTGTAGTATTTGGAAATAAATAAATAAAAAAAATGACTTAAAAACCTATTGTAATATCTTATCTTTTTAAGTGCCAAATACGTTAAACAAATTCTGTTTTCAAATTGGAAATTTATTCTGTTCATCTCCAACCTAATAACTGTTAGGCATTAATAATCTGAACGATAAATAAAAAACGGAATGCTGCAAATGCAAACTAAAAATATATAACAGTTGTTAAAACTGTACGTAATTAGGTACACTAGAATAATTTAAAACAAAAACTAATATTTAGGCTATTTTGATAATATCAATTCCGAAGCGAAAAATTTCAAATTGAATTTTTTACATGGAAATGAAATTGTTCAGTTTTTTTTTTAAATTTATAATTCAGCTGGATGATTAAAAATTTACCACTAATGAACTTTAGGGAGTAAAATTTTGTTTTTCCTTGAGTCTTTATTTTGGAAATTAATTATATTTAGTTTTGTATTAGAAAAATATATCTTATAAGTTAACAATAATATAAAACTTATTCGTAAAAAATTTCAAGCAGGATATTGAAGTTTCATAACAATTACAAATTGAAAATTTTATCAAATATATTTGTATTTCAACACTATCTGAAATAACTGTTTAGTGTTCATGATTTTTTTTTTAATATTAATCAAAATTATTCATTCGATTAGAAAGATAAGATTCACTTTTTTTAAATGTTTTTTGGTATCAGTAATTGTAAGCTTAATGGTTTTATATAACCTGCCATATCTAAGGCATTATTCACTTGGTAACTATCAATAGAGAAAAAATCCGAATCCAATTTAGCAAATGAAGCACGAAGTCTCTTGGGTGAAATCCTGTAGATGATGACCAAACAGAATCATTGATGCGGAAACAAGCAATATTTTCCCAGTCAACTTGTTTATTTCGGAAGATTTAATGATTGAGAGGAGTAAAGCTATCCGACCTGGGCTACTTAATAGATCATTTTACTGTGAAGTCAGCAAGAAACAATTTGATATAAAAAGACTTAGAAAAACATAATTCCAAAAGAAATAGCCCTAGATTTCCTTTCAAAAAAAAAAAAAACTACAACAATTTATTGCCAATTTGTTCAAGAAGTTTCAATCAAAGTATTAAAAGAAAAGTAGAGACTGAATGATAGGAATGCTTTTAATAAGTAGAATAGCCTATAATTATTACATTGAAAAACCAAATACTTTTATAAGTAAGATAGATTTTTTGTAATGCATTTGGCCAATTTGTTTTTGTGTCAAATAGATGAATCTTAACAGAATTCAATGAAGCTTGAGTAGAATATAATTTAATAATTTTTGTTACTAATAAATAATTTATTTTATGTTTTTAGCTAAGACAATTTAAATTCAGCAGAAAAAAATATGAGTTGTTAATAAAACATACTTTTCTTTCAATTTATTCATTTAGTTAAGCTCATATTTAAATTTATTCATATCTAAAGATATTTTAAACCAAGGATAAATTTTACAGTAAGCAATCATTCGGAATTTCTCTGGTTGAAGGAACCTAACTTTTTTGTTTTCTGAAATGTCAGTGAGAAGTGTGGCTTCCATATAGGGACAAGAATTCTCAGTGCAATCAATTACCCGTCCTCTGGGACAAGCCATGGTCCACTGCTCTAATTCGCTTCTCTTTTATCCAAACAGATGGAGATGTCGCTGCAATGACTGTAATAACATAAGACATCCACAAAGGAGTAAATTGAAAGATTGGGTTGATCTCTGATCCATCTCAGACACAACAAAGCTAACTCAATCTGTAAACATTCTTTTCCCTTGACAAAGTTCTAAAAAAATACCAAAGATTTATATTATTGAAAGATAAAAATCCTGAAAAGTTCGGCAAGAAACAATATATTCATTTAATACCTTTATAAAGAAACAATCCACAATATTAAAAATAAGAAACTGTGGTTGTATAGTGTCACCGAAAATGAATTAAGTTTACTTTATAGAGTTTAACAAAGATTAAATTGACGGATGCTCTGGTTTTCCAAAAAAGTGTCATCTCTTCACATTAATACTTGTGATATGTAAAACCGAACAAAACACATCTCATACAAACGTCACATGGTGTTACAAGTTTTGTCACTTGGAAGTATGTTGTTTTGAATCTCAGCTCTTAGAGCAGTTTTAAGTTGCTGATAAAGGATCCCTTCTGCAACTTTAAACAAGATCCGCATTTTTTAATATAATTTTAATCTTGAGCATCTAAAAGTCAGGCATTTTCGTTTCTTTTCAATTTTCGATGTGATATGATTACATAAATTTTCGTTTTAATTTAATTCCTTTACGAAAATTCAATACAAAAAAACTACATTCTTTCAATATTACTTATTAATGTCTGGAAGCGGCTTTTCTAAACAATTATTACCACAATTGAGTTGACGGCTCACAGAACAGCTGGAAGAAACAGACTATGTAATAAACATAATTTCCCTTAAATACAAATCAACATAGGTTGTAAAGGGAAATACGGTATAATTTGTTTGAATTTTTAGAAGTATTTCCCAGATGAAGTGAATATATCACTTTATCTATATCCTCACTATATCTGAACCGCTGAATACCTTTAATTTTAGTTTATCAGTAAGACGAAATCATCTGCCTTAGAGCTTTATTGAAAATGGTTGGTTTTATTCTATTGCGTTTATTTCAGATTTTAAATAAATACATTCAGTTTATGAACAGTATAGAAATTTGTTCTGACCCAACTCTCCGTAATCCCTCATTTTGTATAGAGGAGAAGGCCCAAATATGGGCTACCACTTTTATTTTATGAATTTCACCAAGAAAAATTAAGATAACTAAATTGTATCAGTTTACTTAATATCGAAAATCAGTCTACTTTATGATAAAAGTAAAAATAAATTAATAAAAAAAAAACAACAACAAAGACAATTGCTTCAGTTTTTTTAAAAATAAAGTTACAGAAATCTGGTTTTTGAAATTGTGGTCCATATATGGCTACTAACAAAAATTTACTGTAATACTCGATTTTTTTTTAGACAAAATGTGAAAAAATGCTGAAACAATTTAATTAAATGTTAATTGTCTATTTCCAAAGTCACAAATATAAACGTACTTAAGCACCTGCACAATCACTGTGGGCCCCATAAAACACTGAATATACTTTTGACCCAAATTTCCCTCTCCTTAAGAATTTCTGGGTCTCTATCATCTTCAGATAGATTGAGTTTTTAAATTTTCTTTTATCTTTTCGAAAACTGTTTTGGAGTATTTCTGGGTATTCTCAAAAGAACAAATCATAGATCAATTGGTTTTATTGCTCCAAATAAATAAAAACGTCTAAATTTAGACAAATAGGCTGTGCTTAGACCATTTGATAAGAAACATTAAGATCGGTTCCAGCCATTATCACGTGGTTCTATGCAATAAATAAACTATGCTAGAACAAGTTTAGAATATAAATAATGTCATGCATTTTACAAATCAGCTTTTGATTCAATAGAATTTGATTAACAAAATAATAAAACGTAGCTGTGAAATGTTTCAAGTTAATGAAATAGGTTGAGTGACATTTATCACCACACTACCTCTGAATACTTGACTTTAGTTGACCAACTGTTCCATTCATTTCTCTTTGTTACTTATACACATTTTCACTTTATTTCCACTGAGCGACAGTACCTCCCATGTCCGAATACTTCAACTAGCCTATATTTGGACCTTCTCCTCTATCGTTAAGTGAAAAAACAAAAGCTTTTATGATACATTTACATTAAAAAAATATTAAAATAGACTTTCAAAAAAAAATAAAAAAAAACCAGAGAAAACGAATCAATGTATTAATTATTTACATATATCAGGGCAGAATTAAGTTTTCAGTTTGTAAATGACATGAAACATAATGCGAAAAAAGTTAATAGAAAAATAGATAAAAAAAATAGAATGATCGCAATAAATATTGAAATTAAGGAATTAGTCAAATTTAAAGCTTAGAATCAATTTCAAAATTAAAAAAGGCAAACAAGAAAAAAAGAAAACTGAATAAGGATAATAAACTGAAATAAAAATTAAAACCATTTACCTCCTTTTAGTTATTTTCATAACTGTAATTTAATTTTAGATTGCTTTTGGGATGACCGATTATACCTGATAAATGTTTCAGACCTTCTGTTTGTAGGGATCTTCTTTCCAAGTTAAATTCAATCGAAATTGAACTAGAATTTTCCCACTTTTTTTATTCACTTTATAAAAAATGACTAGATAGGAAAATGAAATATTTGAAAAATGATATCAGTTAATGGATTCAAGCTTTTAAGAAGAAAAAAAGCTTGGGAAAAAACTGAAATCTGAATAAATAACAAAATGGTTCACTAAATGATTAACATCCAATAAATCTGCAAAAATTAGAACAAATTGCTTTATGTAATAATTGAAAGCTTAGTTTGCAAACAGGAAAGCAATGGAAATGCAACGTTTTGAATAACTTGAAGCGTTTTCTTACCCTTTTCTCATTTCGATTATCTGCGATCCAATCTTTGTTTTTATTATGTGTACAGCTGATATAGTCAAGGGATTAACTTTCTGGCAAACTGTTTATTGTGTAATATAATATATTTTTAGGAATTCTGTTTTAGGAAAACCAAGTCAATATTGTTGGCACGTTATAAGCTGGACGATAAATGTCAGATTTTGAAATATACGTTTTCTGCCCAGAATCAATGAAGCATGAGGAAGTCCTTTAACTTCATGTGACCCCAGTAGGGCCTTAGACATTGGGAGCCTTTTTATGTGAAAATGCGAAATGAACCGGCAATGGACTTAGAAATAAGGTTTACGTTCATAGTTTATGAGCACATAAGAATTTTCGAGAAACGTTTGCGTTTGATCCCTAGTCATTAAATTAGATGCTGACGGCAAAAGCAACCGTAAATAACAAAATATGATTCAGAACTGACGAAGGTTTCTTAGAGCTGAGTTTAGAAATTCCTTCATTTAAATTTGCGAATTTTTAACTTTAAATTCAAACATCTTTTCAGAATTTTATTTTCTAATAAAAGAAGGGAATAAAACAAAGATAAAAATGATTGTGAATTTGTTGAAAGAATGATTCTCAACAAAACAAGAAAAAGAAAACAGTTCGATTTGAACCAAAGAATTACTTCCGCGTCGTCTTCTTTCGTAGTAGTCAGTATTTGATATCTGGATGAAAACACATATAAAGTTATGGGTATACATCAAATAAAACAATAAAAAAAACATAGGAAATTGTTCAGATCATCAAATAAATTATTTCGTTATTTTTATATTTATTTCCTTTGACATAGCTGTAAATTTTTATTATTTTCTCCTCATAGTTATATTGTAATGAAGTAGACGATGTAGAAATGTAAAAGACAATCAAATGATAGCTGGCATTCGCAATGTGAAGTCGCTGTATACAGAAAGTACCTTGTATCCTAAGTAGGTACATTGCAAAACAATCTCATATTCATTTTCAAAAGTGTTTTGAGTAGTAACGACGTCGCTCTTTCTCGCAACAAACTAACAAGGAATCGTAATTGGAACATGGTCAAACGATCAATGCGAACAGATTCTGTAATCAACAACAAGCGCCCACGTATTACAACGGGTTACTCTTTCCTCGGATAGTTCAAATCCTATACTATACAAGTTTCGATACAGACGTTACAAAAATTTAATGGAAGTTATATAATATCCAACTTACAGCAAAGATCTAATTGACTTTCATGCTACTCTTAAAGAAAACCAAGTTCACTTACTTTACAGTTACAGTTTTATGAAACCGAATCCGTGGTTTGATCTCAGAATGGATGAATGCCTTAATCACTACAATGACTTTTAATACGCAGTGTTATTTGAATCAAATGTTCTCGGCAACGGCCGGATTTCATTTAACTACTAATTACTAAATACTTTTCGCTATTCAACATAAATTCTCAAAACTATTTTTTTTAAAAAAGATAGAATTGCAATCACGCAGACTATCTATGAACCGATTTAATGCAAATTCATGTTTTCTGTTCCCTGCATTGTACAGTATTTAGACTGTCTTATGAACTGTCAAATCGGCTAATTGTATTTAGATTATGGTATATGGAGATAAATTTTATGGCCACTTCACCAAAGGGGGGGGGGGCACCGTTGTAGCTTAACCAATAATAAAGTAATGAGCATTGAATGTAATTTTTTGAAGAATGTTTTTATTATCAATTTATTAGCAAGACAGTTTACAATCGAAAAAGCTGTTACGCTGTCCTTTCAGTCATGTGAACTTTCTATCTACATTTTCGGAGACTGACGACCATATTTTGGAAAACTGATTAGCTTTTTTTATTCTGTGATAATTAATTGCAAGGGTTACTTAGGCTTAAAATTTTTGTATTGGAGAATCATTTACGATGATTGTATTAATATATATTTTAAAATTTGCCATTTATTTTTTGAAGTAATTTTATATAAAGAAAAATAAAATTGGGACTAAAGCCTTTTTGATACTGGAAGCAACGATAGTTATTATAACAGAGAATAAGAAATAAGTAGGGAAAAGGAGACAAAACGAAGAACAAATATACAATTAGAGGAGCCATATTTGTTCTTCGTTTTGTCTCCTTTTCCCTACAAATGTGTACATTTGGAGGAGCCAGACATTTGATCCTACAAAAACTTTAACCTAATAATCTAAAATTTAAATTCTCGATAAAAAACATTCTCGATAAATTCTCGAAATAAAGTACGCTGCCCAAATAACGCCACCTTAACATTTAAATTACTGTAGGTCTGGAAATAAGGTGTATCGAAACACGAAAATTATGACCAAGAAAGTTTAATCTTCTGTTTGAAGCATACCATAATGAAAAATGCGATAATTTTTACTGGAGAAGTATGAGAACTCAAATAAGAAAACTTTGCAAACTGGCGTTATTAGGAACACCTTGTCCTATTAACGCCACCTACTTTCTAGTAACTTAACTTATTTAAAATTAAGAATTATTCCATCATTGTAAACATTATTTGTACAAAATTACACTAAAAAGCAACTAAATTTGACTTCCTGTAAAAAATATTAAAAAAATCACTTGAAATTAACACTGTGTTTCTAATCTGTAGCTAAACCAAAAGAGGAAATGTAAAAATTAATTCGAATATCTACTCCTTTTAAATGAAATGAGACAATAAGACAAAATACCACAAAAAACAATATTTTTCAGTTAACTCAAAAAGCTTTAGAGAAGTAAGCTTACAAAAAATAAAAAGTTTATTAGTGGCGTTAAAGTGGCGTTAAAGCGCTACTGAGCACATGGATCACATGATGCACTTGTTTGTCTACAATTTCCGAATTTTAAAAATAACTTTATCTTATCTACGTAGAAGAATCTTCAAGAATCAAGAAAATATATAGTTTTATATAGTTAATCTTTGCTGAACATTAAAAATCTATATTTTATCTTACCTTGATATAGCAGCAGCCTTTCAGAACCAGTCCTCGACACGAAATAGTCGAAATGTAATTTCACTCGAAAATGTTGGCGGTCTGCTAATAACTCACCTCAACACTAGATGGCATGTCAATGCAAACTCCTTTAGTGCAGTACCGCCATCTCTTATGTTTATGAAGAATTAGATAGGTGGCATTAAAGGTATACATGGCATTATACGGCTTAGTTAAATTCTCGATTTTTTTCTGCCGTTATTTATTATTAATTAAACAGTGAGTTTTAATAATAGTGAATATCTATTATTAACATTCATTAACATTAACTACCATGAATTAAATATCTCTGTTTGATACTAACGTCGTCTTTTCCTGCGTTACAATAATAAGATCTATCAAATAAATCTATCTAACAGATACAAAAAAAAAATGGTAAATTTTACTTAGACTACTATTTCTTTTTACTTAAATTATTTTATATAATTTTACTTGTAAAGTAAGCTATTGTAAAAATTTTACCACCTCGCTCTCTTTCAATTGGAAAAATTTCCACGATTTCATTCTTAATGATTTATCTGCTTTATAAAAGTTCTCAAATTAAATAGTTCGCAAATACTTTGCTGATCACTGTTGAATATACAAACTGAAGATGATAACCCATCAACAAGATTGTAAAGATTGTAAAAATGACTACAAGAAAATTAATAATACTTTATCGTCCATTTTTCTTCTAATGCTAACAATCAAATTCTTTCCCATCTAATCGTAATACGCTTCAAATGTAATATTTGAAATAACCAATTATTTATTGGGTTAAACTGAAAGTTCGTTCGAATATGAACAATCGTATCACCAGAACGAAGTCTTGGTTCAAACGAATAGAATATGTTCCATATCGCAATCCACTATCTAAGTCATCTTTTGAGATAGCGAAGTACATTTCATGTAAAAAACATTCAACACTTATTAACATAGGAAAACAAACAAATAAGAAAACTGAAAAAAGCCACAGGAGTTAAAGAGTCCTACATTACTCTTTAGAGCATTGGAGTGCTTATTGTAGTGCGATGTCAATGTGCAAGGTACTAAAGTAGCAAAATGGTACCAAAGACTACTCCCTAAGGCAAATTTGTTAAAGTGAACATAAATTAAGTCTAGAAATAAAGAAACAAAATAACTAGATCCATATTCAAATATGACACACTTTTACAATCAATGTTAACACTTCGTACATTATTAAATATCTGAGAATATACTTTTTTCTCATTTCCATGTGTAACCCATCAACAAACTCAAATTATGGTATATGATGATCTTACAACAAATAATATTTGATTTTTTTTTTTGAAATTTCTTCAGCTGTGATTGGCATTAAAAAACATGAAACATTAAAATGTTATGAATATTGACTCTAATTAAAATGTTTTTAGGAAATGATTCCTGCTAATGACTAAAAATGTTTGATTCTAATCAATTCAATCTAACGTTTTGTACGAGTCTATTAAATTTTAATTTCTTATTTTAATTCTTTTACATCATAGTAACTCATTCAATTTAATGACTTAAATAATCATTATATTGTTTTCCTTCTTTTCGTTACCATTTAGATTTTATCTGCGGATTTTAGCATATCTTTCAATTCCTAATCATTAGCTTTCCACAAAGGTACGCTACGATGCTAATTAAAGAAATTATAATGAACAAAGAAAGAACATTATTACATTAAGAATTACTTTTAGGAAGACAGACCTAAAGAACAACAGAATAATTGGTCGAAACAACGCAGCAAATTAAACTACAAAGGCAAGTTAATTTTTGTTTTAACTCTTTGATGAGATTTTCACTTAACATTTTTTTTACCTTAACAATCTAATGAAGATCACATAGAAATATTTGAATAGTCCTCACAACTTTGCCTTGACAGAAATATTGAGGATGAAAATTTTTATGATATTCAGTTTTAAAATGCTTGTTTTTTGCTGCAGCGAACAATGGGACAGGAGTTTTATCGGCAGGTTTGACTTAAGATGAAATAAATTCACCTGAAGATTTAAATGAATAATTCAGCGAAGTCCACAAACCGCGCTGTCACAGGAGACTTCTATGTTTGAATGACGCATCAGCCATGTCCTTCGCCTTCTGCATTACTATTCCGCTTTGACCCATGGACATCTCATTAATTTGCAATCGTATTTCAGTAGGAAACTTCCTGATTCATTTCCATTAATGGAACAGAACGAACAAACAATAGGTTTCTTGTAATAATCTGCTATTAAAAGCGAATAACATTGATCCGAAACAAATTCTGCACAGACTATTTCTAAAATGACAAACATGATTAATATTGTTCTGAACTAAAGGAGCTCAACTGCTGTGTTTTAACTAGCTTTTTAATCTTATGCTTCTTTAAATTGCATTACAACATATTTAAAAAAAAAAGATTAAGTAAATAAACTCTTTCATTTTCAAATGTTTAATGTTACAAAAAATCTGATCCTGTCTAAATTCTTAAAACAAGATAGAAATGCAAGATTTCAAAATGATCATTCTTGAAATTTTATTCTTTGTTATTATCGCATACTACCAGATTAGCCAAGATATAGTGTCTTAATCTTATTTTACAAAAATATTTCCAAACTACACAGCAGATACAAAAGTAACTTGGATCAAATCTCCATCCATTTCGATTCTTGAAATTTTACTTGGAACTTTGCTTACAATTTATTTTCTACTCTACCTAAATTGATTCAAAGCTCAAGCAGTTCTTTAATTTTGCTTTTTAAGTTTCAACTTCCGTCCAATTTGGCCAATATAGAACTCAGATTTTTTCTGTCAATATGGACTTTTTACAGTCCATAAAAAACTTATAAGCTCTTTCGCACTTTCTTCACTTTCTTTATAACAATTTGTTTGGTTACTTTTATAACATGCTGTAATTGTATTTTGTACTTTGTTTGGATTTTTAATGATTTCTGTATATTTCTTTTTTATGAATTTGAGTTTGATATGCGGACCTTGAGAACAATTTATAATTGTTTATTGATGAGACATAATAAACATTATATGAACACGACATTATAATTACTAAAATAATTAAGCTTCGTAGCTAATTGTGTTTGCCTCGTAATAATATTACAATAAAATGTAAAATAATTTATTGATCTTTTTGCTATTCCTTGTATGCAGAATCGATTCAAATGCTTTCAGTTGTAAGGATAAAGTTTCCGGAGCACATTAATTCGCATCATTACATGTTTGCTTCATGTTTTCCAGTATTAGAATTTCATGGAATTATAGAAAGTCATAACATTCTCCTTTATTATTGAATTATTAGCATTGTGTTATTCATGTTTACTTTTAGAATTAAATTTACTTTATTTTGTTTAATTAACAATGAAACCGCTAGTAGCTAATCATATGATAACTTATCTTTGAAACCGCTTCACTTAGTCCATTAATAAATTGATTATTATTCTGTTTTGTTAAAATCGAGTTGAAAATACGAGCATTGGGAAAAAAAAGTCAAGTATTGTGCTCATCTAAATACAAATAGCAACAAACTTAATTTTTTAACTTTTTCTTAAATATGGATCAATTCCATAATCGAATTCTACACAAGTTTCTTTGCATTTTGAATATAAATTTGCTTTTCTGAAATTCTTTCTCAACTAAATTGTCCAGAAGAAATGACTACAGATTACCCAGTTTTCTAGAGTTGACTTTCGGTAATAATTCCTTTAGACTTATTAGATTTCTAGTGAAAAATTAATGAGAAACGAAAATGCCTCATAAAATATAGGAAATGGATAATATAGTTCCAGTAATCTATGTTAATAAACCTACTGAATACTGAACAGAATACTAAGTAGAACTTAATAGAATATTGATATAATAATTTCGTTAAGCTTCAAGCTGACGATTTGTAAGGCTAAGACAACGTGTCTTGATATTCAAAATTCAGAGATTTATATAGATTGATAAACTAAATGGTAATTTTTAAAAGCCAAAATTAACCAGTAAATATCTCATTGAATATCCTAAAACATTTGTTTTAGAAGCTTTAATAAATTTGAAGCTTAAATTAAATATATTTTCAATTTCAGTTTACCTCTAAACATATCATGTAATTCTCTCTGAAATAATTTAATTTAAAGTACTAAAAATAACTTAAACTTCTATATATATGTTCAAACTTTTATCTTTCATTTCTTTTTAACCAACAGACTAGGAGAAAGGGAAAAAGGATTCCGTTTTTGTTGACGAAATCTTTTCTCTCTCTACATTTTGTTTACGTTTTCTTCGAAAAATATCTTAAATAAGATTAGGTATTATAGAGTCAAGATAAGAAGAAAGAAAATAAAATATGGAACAATATCGGTATGAAAGATGAAGGATTTTTTTTCGGGCACAGCTATATCACACGATTTCCATCAGCTATGCTCATAGATAACTTTCTGTTTTCTTGTAATGGAATGCCTAAGCCATTTCCATTAGACACGATCGATTTGGAGACAGCATTTGAAACCCGATGCTATTATGCCAGTGCTCTTGGAAAATCTAGTGTTTTTCGAAATAATAATCTCGGTTACTTCTGATAACTTAATGCTTTGAATCAAATGTCACAACAGAAAAAAAAATCAAACACAGAAAGAATATTTTCTTGGAAGAGAACTTTTGGAAAATATTTGTTAGACCAAACTTACAAACAACTGGTTTTCTGGTAGTGCTTTGATTTTTCTGGTACTGATTTGAATAACTTGGAATTTCGATAAATGTGATACAATCTTCACAAAGTGTGATCACAGCCCAGGAAAAAATTTACGGTCGCCAACTTAGAATTAAAAATTAAAATAAGAAATAGCGAACAATAAAAATATATTTGATATATATGAAATTTTTCAATGACTTAAATGTTTTTATATAATTTCTTACAACATTCCTTAATTTTGTGCTTTTTGTCGGTGGGAATTGCTGATTTCTACCTAAAAAAAAAAAAAAAAAATTGAAAGAAGCCGATCGGTTGCAAGAAAAACGAGATTTAGAACATATTTTCTGAATCATTCCTCACATGGATTAGATTATTTGCTCTCTTAATTGAAATAAAATTTAAGGTATTTTCTTTCTTTTTTTTTTTGGCTAGCCTGTTAGAGAAGACCTAGGCACTCCTTCTCTCCAAAAAAATAAATTCCGGAAGAATCAATTTTATTGTATAACCTTTCAATTATTTAATTATATTGGATAATAATTAAAAGATATTGGACATACACCATTTTTCCTACATATACTTATATCGTATCTTGCTAGGAAATAAAATTCAATTTTTTTTTAACTTTTGCAAAAGAAGAAATCCAAAGACAAGTAAAATCACTTCACGAATTGAAGCACTAAATACACAGGCCTTTTTGAGCATTAAATATTGCATTTATTATTTACATGAGGCTTACAGATTTGAAGGAAAGTAAGGCTTGATCAAAATGAGGAGAGTCTTTAAATATAAATATTCGTACTTATGTTGTAAGAATCCCTCAAATCCCTAAAAGTCACACATAGCTTCTATTCACTTTGACCGTTGTTCTATTTTAATTTTCACAATTCTAAAACTTACATGAGTTGCAAAGTGCGTGATGTTGATAGTGGGAAAATTTTTGAAAATTTATTATAAACTGTAATAAATTTGTCTTTCAATAATAAATATTAGAAATAGTACGTAATCTCTCGAACTCGGAAACGAATTAGACATATTATTATAAACGCTTTTTCTTAGAATGACCGATACTACGACCTCACAGAATATTGGCCTTTCTTCCTGGGACACCCTGTATATAAATAATTCAATTCATTACATAAAGATACATTTTAAAGTTAAAGTTATATATTAAAAACATTATATTAAGTGTACAGAAATCATCTAAATATTTTTTCAAAACTCTTTACCCTCATCATTTCCATGCTCGTTAAAAATCTTCACTTAAAATCTTAAAACTAATTTCTTGCCTCATCATGTAAAAGGACTTTTACCAAATTAAATCCTCAATCACTGCCTCACTTTCTTTACTCTCCGCGTCATTAGTGCTTCAAAAGGGAGAATAAAATTTTTAAAAACTATCTCAGAAAAGAATGGATGTGAGGAAATGATGGTGGACTTCATGCAGAAAAAACAATTAATTAATTAATTTAAAGTGCGACAGAGATTTTTTTTAGCATTGTCACGAATAGCATTTTGAATTATTCAGGCACGTTAAATTTCTTTTCATTTACAGCATTAGAAAGAGTTTCAAATTTTTGAAACAGTCTCAGAAGTTGAAAAATGGTAACTCGAAACCGATCTATCTAAATATCGTTGCTTGGATAAAAAACTATATCTAAATATAGTTGTTGTTTTTGGATTGAAAATGATGATAAGCTCGCTGCTAAGTATGTTTCCTGCTACCTGCAGAGCCACTGGACATCATAATTAGGACAGGAATTAATTGTTCTAACTCTTAGTAATTATTGCGCATTGGGAGCCTGAAAGACACGGATCTAGTGACTAATAAATTAACAACGGGAAAAGCCAATGTTATGATGTAGACTTTTCAACGGGTGATCGGGCGGTAACTGATGACTCGTACATTGAGAGGTGAGATTCTAAATTTACGAGTATGCCTTTCCCTGGTTCGCCACGACGAGAAAATATGTAAATAAGTTATTTTGCATGACATTCGATACAATATTTACATTGGCATTGATGTGATTGATGAACATTTAAATACTCCACGATTTGTGTTCAGCTGGAAAGTAACTTTTTTCAAACAATTTGTGAACATTGAAATGGCTAGCAATGCTTTATAGAAGACTTACCAAATGACACAATCGTCTTACTTGATTACCCATCATAACGAAGATGACTTCTTTGTTATTAATTAATACATTTCGAGATTATTTTTTTAGTATATCTAGCGCTACATTTTAAAATCAAGCTAACATATGAATAATATATATATAATTTTCACAGTTAACTTAATTTTATTATTTTAGTTTTTGAAGTAAGCCATTATTTTTAACAAAGAGGAGATGTCCTAAACATCTTTCTCAAAATGGTTATTGCGTTTCTGAGAACAATCTTCTATATGGACCCATACATAGCATTATCTTTATCCGTAACATTAATTATATGTTTAGATGAAATCCATGATACAGAAGTGTAAGTTAAATGCAAAGATCCTGCGAATAAGAGACGGTAGATATAGAAGCATGTTGCAATGCTTAAAGCAATGCTACAGAGAATCAATGATCATTGGTCTCTGATTTACTTCAGAATTTCGTTTTAACCTGGGATGAAGTAGAGACATTTTCTAGTCTGGTTTCCTAAAAATTGGTTTAACATTCTTCAGTTTTTAAAAAGTTTTCTCAACAAAATCCCTTTAAAGTGAAAGGCAAAATATTCGTTCAAAAATATTAATTGATTAATATTTTAGCCAAATTAGAATTTCCTAATTTTTACTACATAGAATAATGAGATGATGATAATATTCTTAACTTTAATTAAACCAAATGTTAACAAATGATTTCCGCACAAGAAATGAAAGAATATTCTATCCCAGAAATTTAAAATTTAATCAGTTAATTTTTTTCTAAGAATGTTTTCTAATAAACATAATATTTACAGAATTAAGCATAGGTAACAGGTTATGACAAACATTAAATTTTTCTAAAAAGCAAAATATTAATGAATTTAGTGAAATGGAAGAGCAGGTCTTTTGTTTATCTACTGGCAAAGAAGCTCCTTATCTCTGTTTGAACTCTGCATCCGCGTATTTTCTCTTTGATATGGGAACCAATTTGAAATCATAACCCTAGAGGCATCCAGCGGTTTCTGATGCTCTTCAGTCAACAGACAGCAAAATGATCGGTGACGAAGTGAATTTACGATCGAAGAGATAAGGCCAAAAGCCGATGGGCATTACACGTAAATGTTGCTGTAGGTTTGTTTGATTTTCGATAGAATCTTGCATATAATTTGATTTTTCTTGAATCTGTGTCTCTTGCATCGAAAACATACTTAAGTCTTGAAGATTGTCATTTGTATTTGATTCCTACCACTATTTAGGAAGTAAATTCGATAGTCAAAGTTTACAGAGATTAATTCAAAAACCTAAAGATAAGTATTCAGATATATAAATGACTTCGGAATAAAACAACAGATTCTGTGATTTCTGTCATTTGTATTTTTTATGATTTTTCATACTATCATTTTCCACAGAAGGTGATAACGCAGAAAAGATAAGGGGGGAAACTTGGAGGCTTCGCCGTTCAAATAATAGAAATAAAATAGGTGTTTAAATATTCAATAAGTGTAAGAAATCTCCGGAGGATGTCATTCTTAGCCAAAAATTTGATTTAAGAAAATGGTTTTAAATTTTTAGGGACCAAGTCATCTATCTATCTAGCTCTAGATTATTACATCATTCTTCGAAATACGATGTAGTCCAGCCAATTTTCCCAGTTCAGCTATTATTTATATTTGTACTTGTTAGAAAATAACGGGCTTGCCTGAGTTGTTACCCAATTGTACAGCAAAGCATTTCAATATTTTTAGATACTAATCCGCTATTAAAAAAGTAACTTCAGGATGAGGAATTGATATCTCATTCCAGCCTTTTGATTCTACGATATTTGACAGATACCTCGGTCTGGATTTAAGAGGATTGAAAAGAAAAGAATAGTGAATTGTCGGAGAAACTATATTGATTAATCACTTATATTTCTATCCAAAGGTTATCGCAATATAAACTGTTTGGATATTTAAATACTTTGACTTTACAGTACATTTGAACGTATGGGGATAATGACAAGGTTTTTCCTGATGTTTGAAATCTTTTGTTACGGCTATTTTTCAGTATTAAGTTAAAAGAAGTCGAAAAGGATCAAGTTCTGACAATCATGTTATAAAATGAGAGTACCGCTATCCCAAAGATGGGAAGATTTATTTTTGCCTTTAATTGAAACAAATGTGACAGCATCTTCGCTGTTTTGTTTTTTAAACTTAATACCACAATTAAGTTCGCAGTTTCTTTGAACTAAACAACGTTCTTTAGAAAAATAACCACCAATCTTTTTAAGTAATTTTCTTTAGAACATTTTCTTCAAGCCATTGTGCTACCTTGGCCGAGGAATGGTTTAACAGGAGTTAAGCTGTTTGCATAAGTAGCCTATTGTCCTGCAAATGAAAGGTGGCCGGCGGAAGTTTGAACTGCGCAGCCCTTCCGGTAGCTGATCAATTATGTTTTCCTGTCACAATGGACGACGGGGTCTGTTTCACTGAGAAAGACATGTTGATTACGCCAAATTAAAACTTCTCTCGACTATTTAGCGTTATTTCAATACCAGTTGCTAACAATAAGTATTTATAAAAATAAATAAATATATATTATTTATAAATACAATGCTCTTTTGCAAAGTAACAAGCGATTACCATAATGGCTGCGTCCTGTCATAAAATCAGACGGAAGTGCCTGACCAGCCTAATCGATGATACATGCGCAGATCTCACAAAAACAGGGCGGCCATCTCTCATTTGGAGGACAATAAGTGCTTCAAAAATTTCTTGCTGTTGATTCTCTTGAAATGTCAGATTTACAAATTTTTAATCATTCTTGATTATCTTCAAGAAAATGAAAAGAACTATTTTGCTTGTAAAAATATAAAAATCGAAAAATTTAAGTAGGAATGGAGATAATTTCAAGGCCTGAATATTCTAATTTACCTATCCTTAATGATTAATATATATGATTATTAAACGCTGAGTTTATTATTTTAATTTTATTTTAACTATTTCAGTGAAAATAAGCTTTTTTTTTTATTTCTCGAGAATCGATGAGGGGTAAAAAACGTTTTGTTATTGGCTGAGGTGATTGTGACGTCAACTCATAATAAACAAAGGAAATGTTCCTTGTGATGTTTATGATGTTTTCTTGCTGTTTTTAATTGAATAATTTCTTTTTGATCCGTAAAATAATAGCTAAACGATTTTCGAAAGAAGATGCAGGTTTTCTGACTAGCAAATTATTATTTTTATCTTTAAAATAAAAAGAGATAAAAAAAAAATATTATAGAAAATGAACTTATGTTTTGAGTATACGTGATATGAAAATAAGTAGATTTTAAATATAATTTAACTGAAGTTATTTAACTTTAAAAATTAAAATAAAGACGTAATGTTTCTTGTATGTCTTTTAAATTTTCCAAATGTGCAAGTTGAAAAAGAAAATTCGAAAATAAAATTATTTATTCCTCTATTCTGCTGCAATTCATTTTGATTCGTTTTATTATTTTAAAAATTTTCGTAATAAATAATAATAAAAGATATATGAAATTCAATTTTTCAAATATCTTTCACTTTTGAAATTTTTATAATTACAATTTATATGATAGATATACGAAATTCTGAGCATTAGGACACAGAAAAAATATTTATTTAAAAGTAATTAAGATAATCAGCTATATCATAAACAGTTATCTATGTATTTTTCATGAATGAGGATAGTAATTTATTTCAATAGAAACATAGCTACCTTGACGGCCGGTTTCTCCAAACCGGTAAGCTATGAATGAAAATTTTGTACGATCCACGATGTAAGAATATGAAACCATGTAGTTTCTTTGAAAAATCTAAATTGATTTCTGACGTTAGAATTGATTACGTAATAAGCCATTAACTAAATATAATTCCAAAAATAATAAAGAGTATGACCGTTCAAATTTTAAGTTTTTTTACAACTTTGAAGTCATTCATAAGTCATCTTTTCCCTCTGAAGTTTAACGAAACAGTATAATAATAA
>JAFIDM010009631.1:173368189-173400931 GCA_023159025.1 Thereuonema tuberculata
ATAATAATAATAATAATAATAATAATAATAATAATAATAATAATAATAATAATAATACAGACCTAAAATACGAAGTGAAAGATATGTGGAAGATGGACAGAGTGGTAATAGTTCCAATAACACTTATCATCAACCGGAATAATTCCCGAAGCCTCTCAATGAGAACCTGAAGACCCTGAAACTTCCAGAGAACACTTATAAGGAAAGCAAGAAGGCAACGATTCTAAATATATGTAGAATGGTGGGAAGATTCCTTGATCAATGTTGAACAATAAATAATGGATAATTGATCCTAAGTACTTGGTATCACCAGTAAGTTACTAAGTGATATTTTATTATTTATGTATTTGATATATTTTATTTATTGATATTTAATTTTTTACAAAGTTTACAAGACATCAATTTTCTGCATGATCCACGATGTAGACGACAGAAAAACACATTTAACGACCAGTGATTCCTTGGAATGTGGTTTAGTTAACGTGAACTAATAACTAAATACAGTATAATAATTCCAAAATTACATAACATAATTATTCATGTTACTTATTTTCCTTGCATTGAAATGATCTCCATAGAAAAACAGTGGAGATTTCGGACTGAACGTCTTGCCTCTTAGTATAATATCTATCCACATTTAAGCCTTCTCGGGTCTCCGGGAACTATTATATTTTTTATTTTTTTTTTTAGTTGCGATTGTTGTTGTCTTACACAAAGGTATACTATACTATTTGTAACTGTGAATTTACACAGCTGTAATTTACTTCCATTGATTCCGGTGAATTATTAGAAAACTATTGATTCTGTCTTAGAAGTAACCACAATAGCCACAAGACAACCGGAAGTTTACTATGAGTTGACATAACAGCTGAAACAAAGTATTTTTGGTGGGCGTGGCCGAAGCCTCTTTTCTCTCAAATTGGGATACTTATTGATTAAAAAAAAAGAAAAAATAATACACCCGTTATCCTAAAATCACTATTTGAATCTATTTAAGAATTTTTTTTTAGAAATTATCCCTATTCTGCAGCATAAACATATTGGTTAGGATGTTAGTTCTATCTTTGATGTTGAGAAACATTTGATGAACAGTTCTGAAGTAATATATTATTGCTTCTTTGCATCATTCAACACAATTAGTATAAAGATTTCAAAAAGTTTGACTTCGGTTCCTGAATTGGAGGAATAATTATTAAAAGTATACAGAAGGAACACAAAAATTCTTCTGAAATACGCAAAACCACATCAGTGCTATTGTCCTACATATCTAATATCCTAGGGATAACTTTTATCAATGGAAAAGAAGAGACACAGAAAGAACCTTGATAAAAGATGACACTGAGACATTAATAACAAGTTGACCAACATGCTATTAAGCACAATTTTAATTTTCGGAATATATTGTTATTTTCTTGCAGAGTTAATTAGCCACTCCATCTATCTAGAAGTTTCTAAAATAATACTGAAATTCCGCAATTTGGTAATAGTGAATTACCAATTGAATCTACAGCTATAATGTCTAAAAATTAACTGAAGGATTGAACAAAGATTATTTTATATGTGAATTAATTAGTAACTGGAATCTCGGAATTACAAAACTCTGAATCTGCTCAGAAAAGTTTCGGGTCAATTAAAGTTAGTCTTACCTTAATGTGATAATTGTTTTGACAGTAAAAAAAAATTCACCCTAGAACAACAGATATCCTCTAGATCCATTTTGATTAACAAAGCTCAATTCAATACCGAAATTCATTTACTGATACGATTTGTTTGATCAACTAATGGAATCACTTAATTCATTGTTACGGTCGAATCATTACTGCAAATACGGAGCGCAAAAGTACTTAAATGGTCAGCAGCTACAATAACAAGTTTTATCATTTAGGAAAGTTTAGCTGATATGCTAAAAATTCTTCTATTTGCAAAAGAACAGGATTACCTGCATCAAAATATTCTTCCCATCACAGCCACACATTACATCACATTACTTTCAGATAGATTCAAATGATATTAAAAAATTACCATTCTCTTGCAAGCTATTGAAAAGAAATAAATAACTTAGGGAAGTATAATTTTAATAATATCAATAATTTCTATTTTCTTTTAAAAGACTAATATAATAAATGTTTGAATGAAGAATCTTTGAAAGTAGATTTCTGTTATTTGCTTTTTCTCTCATATGCATGGGTGGACAAATGTAAGAGTTATGACTTCTTCTTTAATTCAGATGACTTTAAGTGGAGCTTACATTCATTCATATACAGATGAGATTAAATAAAAACACTCGATCAATACTTTTTAGGATGTTGCAGGCTGCAAGTTATGCATCGATGTACAGTATATATATACATATAGGGGAAGGGCTGCTGTCCCCTCCCCATTCCGAAATTTCAAAATGTACAGATTAAACCTATTTTCTTTCGTTTCTTTTTTTTTATTTTGTTTAGTTCAATAACAAGTTGAAGGGATCTTGCCTCCCTCCCCCTCCAATTTTGAAAACGACATTTTCTGATTGTTGCTAGTCAGTTGCCTAACTTGCCCCCTCGCCCCCTATAAGTCCCATCGACGCCCCTGAAGTTATGCATCCTTAAAACCAAGGACAATCTAAGAATGCTGAAAGACAGTGTTGCTTTTTTTTTTGACAGTCGAATGCCAATGTCTAGCCAATACGAGCCATCATTAGAATGGAGCCGAAGTTTACATAATTTCAAATTCGTTGATAACTTAATAAATAATTCCAATATCAAAATCCATCAAACATCCTCCAGTTTCAGAAATCAGAGAGGATGAAAACATTCCTTTATATTAATTTTCAAATAAAGGGCGATTCCAAATCTCAGAGAAACACAATTTAAAGAAATACTGAAGTTTTTTGTTTTTGTTTTTGTTTTTTTAAATTAGCGTAAAATGACAATAAAAAAAAAAAGACATTTACAATGTCTATAATGTGATGATAATGCTAAATATGATGATTAGGAGAGACCATTCTTATCTGCTTTCATTAAATATTTGTTAAATGTCGAAAAAGACACAGATAATCAAGTCTTAAGAAATACTGAGAAACGATGGAGTTACTGCTGTGAATATTTGTAACATTGCCAATTACTAATCCAAATTTATATTCTCAAATTTTCTTAGATGTAAATGTTCTAAAATGCAATAGGAAATATTCTGTTGTTAAATTCTAATAGACTTGTAAACAATTAAAAAAATTGCAAACATGTTATGAATATAGGTTGTATATAGGATGTTTAAATTTTAGATAATGACCAAATGGTACACTGCTATACCAAATCATGGTTTGAATTCATTGAACATCTAAGTCAAAACCAACGCAGCTAAATTAATTAAAGATTTCAATGAATGTTTAGTCATTTTATCCATCCTTAAGGAAGGGAGCTGATTGCATAGTTTCTCATTTAACAAATAGGAATCATGACCCAAAAACAAAGTATTTGACAACATTATTCAATCTAATGGGTGGTTGTTTACTCTTACAGTTAAAAACATTCGCTATTCTCACTTTTTCGTAAGGAATGTTTATCAATGGTATCTAGAAAAGCTAGTTTTTTACAGTGTTAAATATACAATGATACGAGGTTTTTGTAGGTAAGATTTTTTTTCTAAAAAAATTTTAACTTATTTTTTTTAAGAATTTCACTTCTTGTACCTTCACTACCAATTTTTTTTGGAAGTAATGTCAAATTCTTTCAATAACTGATATTCGTACATTTCGTAGTAAATATAGATTACTAACAATATTTTAGTGAATTCTAATTTAATGCTTCTTTTGGTATATTTTCTGAAGTAATCAGCCACGGTAATCAGTATAATTAGTCATAGTCAAAAGACATATTCAATTACAACTATTGTTATGTAACAATGTCTATTTAACTATTGTTAACTGCTTAACTAAAAAAAATGTGTTCTTGGAAAGTTACACTGGAAGGAATGAGATAATATAGGAGGAGAAGAAAAACAGTGTTTGTCATTCTTATCTAAAATGTCAAAATATTTGCCTGTCTTTGTATCGTATCATTTCGATGGTATGAATAGATCCTTTGCTTTTTTTTTCTTTTTCTTTTTAGTAAACTTCAAAAATCTTACTTTTAAGATAAGTTGCAAGAGATTCTTTAACGGAACGTTGTAATGCATTCTTTCTTCATAGATTTAATAAATATGTCAAAGTTGTCTTCTTTAAACTGCTATGAAAAAGTATTTTGATATTCGCTGAACCTAAAGTAACTTGCAATTCATTTCAATTTTGTAATGAAGTTGTCATGTTAAAAACGAAAAATAAAATATAAAATTACTTGACAACTTGATATCTCTCAATAAAGACATCTCTGTAGAAAAATGACAAAATGATATTACAATAGATGACAAGAATATTGATACTGATATTATGTCGCTGAGACAGTTAAATATATAAAATTTTATTTAGAACTGCTTTATCAACATGAAAATTGTTTTTTTTTTTGTTTCGTACATCAAAGAGGAAAATTCCTATTTCAGCATCATTCATTAATTGGAGCGGAAATCTTTTAAAGTTTTTTAACTGCTTATTCTATTTGTCCATTTTTCCGAGCAGTTTTCAAAAGAAAACTGAAGTGAAATTAACTTCATCTTAAGCATCGGCGTAAAGTATCTTCAAATAGGGTGGACAGTAGATACAGTATATTAGAATCTAAAGATCCCAGACAAAGTTAAGTTGAATATATAGTACATATTAAAGCGAAGAACTTAGTAATTATTTAGATTCCAGCTTTTTATGCTCAAATTCTTGGCAACATCGAATTTAAATCTTTGAACATTGTTTTTAAACACATTCAGGACAGTTATTTCTCGCATTGTTATGAATTGGGAGAATCTGCAAGTTTCCCGAAAGATATCTTTTCTCAGGTTTTCCTTCAAAAAGAAATAAGGATATCATTTAACGTACTTATAGTCCTTAGAACCAGATATCAACCCTAACTGGTTCTAAACTGGTTTAAAACTATGCAAGATTCTTTGCTAATTAATGAAATTGAGGAAAAAATTGGAACTAGAATATATATCCAAATAAATCATAATAATAAAAAATAATAAATATATAGAATTTGACAAATCTGTGATATTTCATATAGAAATCATTGCTGAAGTTCAAATGGAAAAATTACAAAATTATGCATTGTGAATATTCCACAGAGCATTTTATCGATTGGAAAAATTAATTCTTTTTAATTATTTGTTGTATTAATGCTAACAAGTCAACTATTGTGGCCGAATGTTGCCTTTTCCACTAACATGTTAGTCCCTACCATTCGTCTAATCGGGATTATTGCAATTATCAAGGGAACAGTAACAAAAATAGCTTCATTAGAAAGATCAATACTCAGCTTTTATCCCTTGGAAAGAATAGATTCCATTTGATAGAAGATTCGGTTAAACCTGCTAATTGTTATTGTACTTCTTCTTATTACAAAGAAGATAATAAGCTAAAAGTTAATTAAATTACTTCATTAATTAAATGTATTAAACTACAGTATGGATATTAATTTACAGTACTGAATTATTGATAAGGCTCGTTTAAGAACTATGATGATCACATTTTAAAATCAACAATAGAAATAAACAAAGAGAAACAAATCAGTGTCTATAAAAAACATGTTCCAAATGTCCTCCATTGTGTTTGATGAACGGTTCATAGCGGTTCCTCCATCTTTCTTTTACGGAATAACGACTGCTGCATATTCTCTATCATCTGAATGATTTTCTCTTTCAGCTGCTGCACCATTGATGGAGGGTTTTCCTGGAACACCTACTCCTTCAGTCATGCCCCACAGCTGATGACGTTAGATCAGGAGAGTGGAAAGGGTACGGAACATCAGTGAAATGGGAAATCATATTACTTTTCGACGTTTTCCGTAGAAATGCTTTCAATGCATGCGATTAGCGGCATGTCGCCCCATGTTGAAAGAACTGGTCACAAAAAGAAAGGTTCTGAAGAAAACTGCTCACACACAAACTGTTAACATAGACCACTTCACCTTCATCCTTATGAGCGGAAATAATGCTCCACTAATTAGACCTTTTACTTAGTGGACAATATTGCTAATACTGTTTAAGCTGCAAAGTCGCCTATAATATAACATACTTCAACACCTGCGACATGACACTTAGGGATTTGCATATATAATCACAACGTGGCCTGCATTTTCAGTACTGCAAAGTAATAGCCATACTGTATATTATTATCCTTATACGTGTCGTTCAGCTTGGCTTGAATCTAACGATGCAAATTTTGAACCCAACGACGCATTTCTATGCCATCCAATGTTTTTATTTTGGGGTTATTTGAAACAGAATAGTCCAAAACTTTTAAACTCATAACATTCAGGAGTAAAGGTCTTGTCATCAGGAAGTTGACCACGTTATTCCAAATCTTCTTCTTAACTTCATGTAGTTTTCACCAACGATTGCAACTGTGTATTTAAAATGACGATTGTTCAGTTGGAGATTATAATTCTATATTAGGTAAATGGCTCCAATACTAGTGAAATATATCTATGGCTCTTTCCAATTAAAAAAAAAATAAACTGGACTGTTGCTTTTTCAAGATTTGATGACCAGATATAGTTGTTTCTCAATTTAGTATCATCGCTTCCCCCCTGCCAAAAAGTAAAAACCCAAATTACTCACTTACAAAACAAATAAAAGCGATTAAATAGTTCAATGTGGTTCTATAGATGTGTTAGTTATTAAACAAGCAGTGTCCTATAGAAGTAATCATTACCTGAAACCATGAAACACGAGATACTACTCGTCGAACAGATACACAAGCAAAGATCACATAAAATGTTGGGTGTTGTAAAGCATCTCTAAGGGAAATGATATTAATAACTTATGCTCTTATCAGCAGATAACCTCTATCGGGGATATGATTTATTAATAAAGCATAACGAACATATTAGAACCAAAATATTTTTGTCAGGGAAGTGAATAATGAACAAAATTTTGACATTATAGCTGCAAATAAATCTGTTTAAATTCGTTTGTCGCTGTAGCATACATTCTTATCACGGATCCAAATTTGTTTGACAAAACAAACTCATTTTTCCGACTGAAAGCGCTGGTATGCAACGCTGAAAAGCACTCTCTCATTGAATGTTAGTCAACTTCTGAATTATTTCTTCACATAACTTCGCATAATCTTCCTGGCTGCAGCATGCGACAAGAAGGGGAAATATATAATAATTAAACAGATACAACTTTTTTAATTGAAATAAATACTATGTTTCATGGTCTTAAGATCTTTTGGACTCTTAATGAGCAATAAGTTATTCGGAAATCTTCGCAAAATTCCAAATGGAACAAATACTCTAATGAAAGGATTGGAACACAACTAATGACCATTACACAAACTCTAAAGGAAAAGCTCATTTTTTCTAATTCATTTCTAAAAGCTATAGACTTCGAACATAACTTAAAATCAGCTTAAACAGGAACTCCGTTTTTAGAACCAGTGATGAAGCTAACACAATATAAAAATAACTTCGGTGCAAGTAGTAATTTAGACATTATAAATGCTAATAATTCTGAGAAAAATGCAAGAAGTTCCTGAAAGAATTTACAGTCTATTTTCCTTAAAAGATTGAGTTTTTGTTTTTCTTTGCTTAATTTTTTTTAAACGATTTAGAAATCCAATTTTATCGAGTGGAGTCTCGGATTATTTTAAAATTACAATATACAAAATATTTATTTTGAAATTATAATCTAATCTAATTTTTTGTTTTCTGTAAAAAAAAATATTGAAATCAACATTATTTGCTTAAATTGTCCAATTAATTTTAATCATATGAAACAATGCGCAAAGGATTAATATGCTATGTTAAGACATCGTGTTAGAAGTCCGTTGTTTAAGTTATAATGCTATGAAAATTATTATCATCTTAACGCAAGGACACTTACCACAAAAATTTCAAATACGTAAGTCAGATCGTCTGTTGTCAGTAAATATATATATGCAAGTATCAAGAAGATCCATTTAGAGGTTTAAAAGTTATTAAGGAAGGGGAACATACATATACACGTAGACTAATTGGTTTGATAAGCCTCATTTTCTTCCAAAAACAGCTGAAAATAAATAAATAAGCATATAACTAATTACAAACAGGTCAATCTGTATTTGCATAATATACAGTATAATGTTGTTTCTTTGCAGTAACTGAAATGATAATATTGTTACCGTTTCAACTGCTGCAGAGAAATAAATCTAAGAATAATGTTAATCGAAGATGGTTTGGTTAAATCCGAGTCACTCACAGAAATTTTCCTTTGATTACAACCATAAGCCAATCTCAAATAAATTAAAGAATTACTAATATCATTAATATTTTTGAATAGTATAATTTAAATTAATCGCCAATTGTAACCTAATAAGCAAATAAATAAATTACAAAAGAGGAAATTAAACAAATATAGATGATTGGAATAGAAATCAATAATAAAGCAGAAGAGTGAAGCGGAAAAATCGTTCTGTAACTCCTGGCAATATGGTATCTTTCAATTTGCATCTTAAGCAAATAATTTTACTGTAATTGAAAAATTGATTATTTTAGTGGTTTTTAAATTTTTCTTTTTTTTTGCTTTAAACCTGTTGAGAACACAATTCTTATATTTTGATTTGTTTAAATCTATCAAGCGTTGATATTTTTATATGACTTTACGAAATATTTAATGGCTTTTTATTACCATTTGTAATCTATCATTATGAGTTTTGTTTGGAATTTCAAAATTATAATATGGTAATTAATAAAACAACTTGCTTTTGCTTTTTCAAATATTATTTTAATTATTAACTAAGCAGTGACAATTGAAAGTATCGGGTGATATTCCAGAGGTAAATTTGATAGGGTAAATTTTGGTAGGGTGACAATCCAGGACTTGCGGCCGATATTTCCGAAAAAAAAAAAAATAGTACCAAAAGTCACCACTATGCCACTTGTGGGGCTGCAAGCAACAAATATTTTATTTGTAAAAGACATTCTTGCTATACAAAGATACTGCCCTTAGCAATGCAAGTGAAACTGTTCATTGTGGTCACCATTATGAAGCTGAAAAACCTGAAAGTGATGAACAGCTGTGTTCAACGACCGATCCGCTGTGATGCTTCTCACATGCAGTGTGATACTGTCTTTCAAGAATGCCAAACTTGCAACATGTCCTCAATATACCACACTTTTAGATATCCCCACAACCAAAATTTCCAAGGATTAAGATCCGAGATGGCCAGGTGGTAGGAAACGCACGACTAATCACTCTGTTCTCTGCGAAATTTTGTCGTAGAAACTGTGTAGTAGAAACTCAGCGTCTGTGCAGGCGCTCCATCTTGCATGAAAGAGCTCCACTAAGGTGGAAATGTGCTTCGTCACTCCACAAGCACTGCGATGGCGTCGACTCATACACTTTCATTCTGGCAAGGAGGTTAATGCAAATGTCTGCTGAGTCCCTTGTCGGCGGCATGCAATTGCTGGTTGTGGATGATATAAAACGCTCATCTTAAATGGCACCTTTTCAGTATCTTTCACACTGTCATAAGATATATCCAACTGCTGTGACACTATATTTGCAACGTTATTTGTTGGTTGTTCAACAATAGCTGTGATAGTATCTTTAACGACTTGTGAAATAATAGGTTTGCGCCCTCAATCCAGTTGAACCCATAGATGTCCAGTTTCAGCTGAGCTTTAGTGATAAGTTCGATAAAGTTTAAATCCGGGAACCTTATAGGCCACTGAATGGTCCCAAACTCAGATGAGTTTTCCTCGAACCATGCCTGCACTGCGGTGATATGGGCTTGATGAGGAGGCGCATTGTTCCGCTAAAACACGTTCCCTCATCCAGTTGCAGGATGAGGGAAGGCCATAAAAGGTTGTAGGCGATCAGCAAATACATTCTGGTACCTCGCAGCATTGAAGAACCTCTCCAGACACACCTCTCCATATTGGGTCTCTCTCTAAGGGACCTAATATGTCCCAAGAGAAGATTCATCAAACCATCACAGAGCCACCACCTCCTTAAACAGAGCCGATTTGGCAGAAATACCATGGCCTTATGTTGTCGAAACCACACCCGCACCCTCCCGTTAGACCGGTAACGATATTCATTTGATCAGACGACTCGACGCCTCTCTGCAGAGGTCTAGTTTTGATGTTCCCGGCACAAGGTGAGGCGCAATGTCTGATGATAACAATAAAGATTGCACCATGAGTAGGGGTCGGTTCCCGTAGCTATATCATTCACTTGCTCATGTTGCTTGGTACTCCACTATTCGAACTGGTTAAGATATGCGCCGCCCTTGTGTCGGTCTATAAAGAAACCTGGTCTATAAAGGCCGATTCTGGTCATCAATGGGGTCGAAGGTACATGTGCGCTGATACGTCCGTCGATGGTATACTTGCAGTAGACTCTTGATATGTTTACCACTTGGACAGTAGAATGATTCATCTGTCTTGCGCCGACAATCTATCCACGATCACAGTCGTTAAGTTATCCGCCCAGATGTCCACCTAATAATCAAGTGCGTTTTGTTTGGGTTTCTCATCAGTCATATCTCAAACTTTTGTCTATTCAGTGTACATTTATTTTTAGGAAATATAAAGTGTTTCATTTTCTAATCACTTTTTTAAACGAATATTTTTAAAAATATCATATCTACTTCTTAGTTCACTCTCCATATTACATAATAGAATTCACAACACAAACTTCTTCAAATTATTTATTAAAATAATAAATAATACATAATTTATAAATATTATTAAAATTATTAAAAATATTATTTTTTTACATAAATAAAATACAAAGATGTTATTCTATTGTTGAGATGGAGTTTATTTGTTTTAATCGATGATAGGACATATCATGTTGCTCTTTTGTTATCTTAGTCTTTATTTATAAATAGCTTGAAAAAGGAAAAAGGGAACTTTCCGAAAATTTGAGATATGTATTAATTATTATTTTAATAAATAATTTGAAGAAGTTGTGTTATGGATTCTAAAACATTTTCAAATGTTATCAATTAATAAAGATGAAAAAATTCATTCGTTTAAGAAAGTAACTTCTGGATCAGCAATTTTTGGATTTATATTTTCAAACAATAAGAAAGAACAATCAATAAATTTAAGAAATTATCAATAAAAAAAGAAAGGACAGAACACTAACTGTCGAAAATATAGCATCTTCTCATTAAAAAAAAATTATTTTATTTTAAAGACTTATTATAAATTGAAAGTAATCGGTAAAATTTGAATGCAACTGATTTCCCAATAGCATAACTTACTTTGAACAGTTGTTATGAATAACGTTATAGAAATTACAATAAAATGAGATATTGACTATTTACATTTCTCCTAATTCTGAATGAGATGAAAATTAAATTTTCGAATGGATGGTTAGAATGAAGTTCATATTTGTTGATGTAATAAATCATCGATATGCTACATAAATTTACTAATCAATGTCTCGTTTCAGTATAACTTTGCAATTTTCATTTTGTGAATGTTTAATGAGAATCTATTGTATAATCATAGAATCTATGGACCCATATTCATATTCTCTCCAATAAAATTGTAGGGCACAAAAGTAAACATTAAGAATAATAATGATTAAATATATTAGATATTAGAAACAAAGAAACAATTTACTTCGAATGGGAGTTTAGTGGCAGAACTAGTTAACCTCGTTTATTAGTTTACTTTTCAAAATACAGTCATCTCTCGACTTACGTCCGCTCGAGTTACGTCCGTTCAAAGGTAATCCGCTGATCCCGGAAGGGAATCAATAACATTTTCGACCATACTTCCGAACAAGACGCAAGGGAGTGTAAAGTAAAACGTTTCTATTTAGCAGCAATGTATCATGCGCAGTGGCAACAGCTATCAGATGCAACTTCCTTCGGCTCAAATAACCCTCTGTTGATTTTTGTGTTTGAGAAATAGGTTATTTGTGTATTTATTCGCTAAATATTTCGCAATATTTTATGCAACACGGCCCCCTCAGAAAAATAGGTGAAGAATTAATTTTGAAACGAAGTTGCAAGTTATGAAGCATGTACATGAAGCTGGCAATCTCTTTAATGTGATCGCCCATGACTTCGGATGGTCTCATTCTACAGTAACGACATTTTGAAAACTAAGGATGAAATCGAAGAGGCTATGAAAGGACCTGCATCCAATAAATCGACGATAGTTACAAAGCAGCGACGAGGTCCTTTACTAATCTAAAGCTACAAAGTTCAACAACAGTCTTAGTGAATATTACGGTGTCTTCTTCTCTCTTTCATCATTACTAATGTTCTTGAGCTTTATAAATAATAATTGTTAATAATCCCATATTAGCGAACTACACACTGTTTGGAACAGTATACTAATTAAGTTTAAGTCCCTAACCCCTACAACTGTGTTGATTGAATGTATCGACTTACATTCGTTCGACCTACGTCCTGCTGGGTGGAACGGAACTTGGATGTAAGTCGAGGGATGACTATACAAACATCTAGGCCACAAAATTAAGCATTTGATTCGGTTAATAGATTCAAGTTTTAAAATCTGGCAATGTTGCAAATCAATGTTGTATTAATTAATTAATGATAATCATATTACAATAAAGATTGGAGACAAATGTCTATTAATTTATTTATTAGTTTGGCAAGGTTGTAGTCTACTAATGCAGTATATCAGTAGAAACTTGAATTTAGATATTTTGTTAAATACTGATGATATAGTTGTTTTGGCAGATTCAGAAGATGGCCCACATAGATATGTTTCTCAGTTCCAATTAATAGCTGACAAACTTCATTAGAAAATCTCTCCCAATAAAACAAAAATTAAAGGGAAAGTATCTTTTAGTAACAAGATATATTTATATAATAAAACTGTAGAACAGATATCTTCTTTTAAGTATGTTAGATATAAGTTATGAAAATGAAAGAGACATTCTGATAAAATTATAAATTACAATATAGCAATAGGTGTCATTAATTATGTATTTTTGCGTGTTAAAGTTTAGGAATTAAATAGAATTAAAATTTATAGTATTCTGATAAGGAATACGAGAGGTCAAAATTTGTACAGGAATGAAGGTGTAGAGGTTAATGAGAGATTTATAAATTTGGCTTAAGACATGATGTGATGCTATTTATGAATTAATATGACTATTAAGAGAGAAGAGATAAGGAGGAAATATGGATTAGAATTTGCACAATATTAACATATAGTTTGCTTAACAATACATTTTTTTAAACATTTACTTCGTCCCTCTAAGCAAAAAATAACTCAATTCCATGTTATTTTCGTTGAGACAAACCACGTTTATTGTTTATGAATATCCAGGGCTATCCTTGAATCGAAACAGAGGCATGTCGTTCGGGAACCTTTTCTACGAAATTTCTTATCGGAACGTCGCAGCGTTCCATAACCTTATGATTGGTCAGTTAAGAAATGACACAAAGTTTGTTTCTTAACTGAACTTAAAATTTTTATTTAACTATCAATAAATGAACATAAATTCAAATAGGCAATAATGTGATTTGAAAAGAAAATTTACGGCAACAATCAAATGCACTATGGTGCAGAAATTAAGGAAGTAAATAAATGTAAATGTTACATTGAATTTCTTAAAAGTTTGTCAAGGAAATACAATTTGACATTACTGAACATAAAGCTGTGAGATAAAATACATATGCATTTTGATTAGGAGAAGTGTGGTAGGTAAGTGATTGTCAAACTCTGGACATTGGTGTTTCAGAATCAGCTTGCTGTGAATAACAGTTAGTGCCCTATAAATAACGTAGATGCATGATAACTCACACTCATGCTTCTTATAAATTGATCAACTGCCATCACACTCCATGCTAAACAAACTTATATGTGGCAATGAGTAAGGGGATACATATTAGGCTTAGAGTAGACTCGCGAACTGTTAAAATCACTTCCGAAAATTTACATAATAAATAGATATATGTTAAAATTGAAGGTATTTAAAAGTGATTAATGCTGCGACACTATAAAGATTATTAGAAATTACAAATTTATCGGTTTCGTGGAATATTGATCTTTCATGTGCTTGTTGTCTTTGTAATTAGAATAATAAAGATAAAGAATTTATATTAAATTCATATTTTCATAATAATTTAGGTTTCCAATCCACATATTTAAAAGAAAATATTGTTTTTTTTTTCTATCTGCTACTCCTCCGAAACCATAAGACACATAAATACAAATAAGGTGTCAAATGTTAGATATAGTATTGAGGATGGCTACATGTTATTTTTAATCAACGTGGGTCAACCGGAAGTCACGTGACGTAAGGTCAACATCTAAACTGTTCATTTTAGATGACCAAATGAAATACAAGTTGTTCTTGTGGTTACGAACTTTTTACAGGTGATCCGGTCGCGATCAAAGGTCACACGACTGAGAAAATGACCTTAGAATCCAAGGTCACGTGATCTCTAAAAATTTTACTTGCCGGGTTTTCTAGTTGTCATTAATATTGATCTTAATTTCTTAGGCTGGAATAAAGTTCACTTCATTAATATAAGTTTGAAAACTACTCTGAAAAACAAAAAAGTAAAACGCTTGAAATTGGATTTTCCACTGTAGTTAACAAGTAGCGTGGAATCAAAGCATCTGCTTACATTAATCAAAATAATCGCTTTAGTAAATTAATGATTACTTATTCAGTATAATTTTTAGATTCGATGATTTATCAGAAACTTTGTGTAAAGCTTCAATGCTTAGTGAGTGTCAGATATAAATATGATAAATGTGATAGTAAAATCTGCCTCATTTCATAAAAAAAAAAAAAAAAAAAAAAAAAAAAAAAACAGCAAACTAAAACATGTAACTTTCTTATTGTTTCTCAGTATAAATTAAAATTTGCAATATTCAAAAAGTTTAAACATTTAAATTAAAATACAAATGTAAATTAAAATACAAATGTAATACAAATGTAATTATGTAAATTAAAATACATAAGAAAGACAAATAGTTTCTTTGATTTATCATAAAAGAATTATAAGTAGAATCTGTAATTCTGTATTTGCAAGGTTCTTGTCTTTGTTAATAGTAATTCTTTGGAGATTTAGGATAATTGTCTTGCAGAAATGTAGAAGTCAAATTTTTGAAGCTCGAATCCATTATTAAGAGATCAGGGAATTGTGTGAATATCAAATTACCTTGCGAATTCACGCTACAGACTCTGCCTGATTGCTCTCGTAGACATTCGAATCTTCTCCTGCTCTCTCACTATTAATGAAATTTCAACTTTTCGCTTTAGGAATTAGAAGGAGAAGAATGTGAAGTGAGAAGCAGTGGAAAGACGTCTTCTGCATTTTGATCCAGTCAGCCAAGTTATAAGCCTTTCTGGAAAGTGAGTTTAGAAGTAATTCAATCTTATCTACTGGATTAATATACAGTAAAACCCCGTTATTACGCTCGTCAAGGGACCATGAACTACAAGCGTAATAAGCGGGATAGCGCTATAGACGGGAAATGATTTATTTGATGGGGAAAGATTTGGACACCATTTTACAGGTGTCATACTTGATTCTGCAATAGATATAGTGTAAATATGAGCTTATTTCCTATTGAAATAAAAATCTTTGATTGTGGTTTGCCGTGAGTGTGTGCTACTGTTATGCATTAAGACATTTTCAATGCGGTTCAGGTAATTATTAACATCAATTGATACACCACTAGGAGCAATACTAATATATTTTCGGAGCACATTTAGTGCATTCTTTACTTTTTTACGTTTGCAACAACTCTTCGCTGCATCGGTAATTGCATCCCTGTTTTTCATTATTGTTCGCAGACTGGACGAGGGAATTCCTAGAGATTCTGCGAAATCTTTCTGACTTCTGTAGAATTCTTGTCGTACTTACGGAGAATTTGCAATTTTTCACTTATAGAAAGGGATTTCCGCTTCAACATTTTGCACTACTGTATCACAGACCCGCACTTCACAGAGTTCAAAGATTCCATCCTACCAGGGGAGGAAAAAAAAAAGAATCTTTACAGTGTTACATTTCTTTTCGATACAAAATTTCCGATATAAAAAAAGCGCTACAAGCGGGATTTGAAGCGTTATAAGAGGGTAAAGTATACACAAATATATAGAAAATTCCAGGGACCGTACAAAAGGAGCGTAAAGAACGGGATAGTGCTATAAGCGGGAGCGTAATAACGGGGTTTTACTGTATTTGCAAATCCGGAAAATATTCTGCTAAATTTAATTTTAAAGAACCTTAATTTTTATTTTGCCGATCTATTTCTAACATTGATTTACAAGGTGATCGTATTTCAACTTGGCTTATTCAGAGCACTCTGTACCTGTAACCAATAAGAGGATTGACATCAAATTTGTATAAAGACTATTCAAAGAATTTTTCAAAAAAAAACTTTTAAGTGGCAATGAGTAAGGGGATACATTTTATTGGTTTCGTGGAATATTGACCTCTAGCAAAGTCTTTAGCTACATTGATTTTGATACTAAGATTCCTTTTGCCGAGGCAAGTTCCAAGGAAAGTGATGTATTTTGCAAAATATATGAAAGTAGAGCACGGTAAAACTTTGACTAAATAATTAAGACGAACTAAAAATAACATTTTAAACTTTTAATTTTTCATTTATCAACATTACGAATAAATTTTGTGAAAACAATGGCACGTTTGGTACAACAATCAACGAAGACACAATCTCATTTGCATAAGCATCCGCATTGCAGCAGAGTTCTGGATAATAACTGGTCTGCAGAAGCTGTGAGGAACATAATACGTCGACTCGAGAAACTGGATCGTTAAGAGTTCAACCTGGCAGAAGATGGAGGCTTGTCACTGACTGTCACTGTTGAAGATGTTGCGACGGCTGTTGTCGAACAGTCAATGACTCATGAGAATGTTTCTTGCACCAGTTGAACACTTGCAGTGTCACTGCAGCTAGACCTATCGTATGGCACAGTATAGAAGGTACTGAAACAGACAGTGCATTTTTTCCATAAACATTAGCCACATCCACCAGCTGCTTGCTGCCAACAAGGACCATCCACTCATCTTTGCATTGACCGCTCTTGCCAGAATGGAAGTTGATGTGTCGTGGAACATCCTGTGGAGCACGAGGCATATTTTTTATCTTAAAAGAACAGTTAACATTCAGAATTATCGCATTTGGGCCATGAAAAATCCACGTATTTTCCAAGAACTTCCCCTCCACTCTCCTAAAGTGGCCATCTGGTGTGGATTCACTTCCACATTTATCCCCAGACCATTCTTCGAAGAAGTTGCTCACTGTATATCAATGTTTGCGCCAACATTTCACCAATCGCCGGGTGATTAGTCGATCATTTCCTATTGCCTGGCCATCACGGATTTGAATCCATGTGATTTCTGGTTGTGGGGCCATTTAAAGAATATGGTTTATCGTGGAAATGGTGCAAATTTGCCAGACTTAAAAGACCGTATTACGCAACATGAGCGAAGTGTCATGGGAGATCAGTTGCTGTCAGCCGTTGAACACACTGTTCATCGTTTGCAAATTTTAACACATCGAGCAATCTTTCTTACATCGCTAAACAGTCTATGCAGCAGGCATGCCCCTTGTTGAACGAATAAATGCTTTTTGATTGTGTTTTTGTTTTATTGTTTATTTTGTAGTTTTCTTCGTGTATTTTGTTGTTTTTCCCGTGTATAAGGCACCTCTAGGGGAACTTTTGCATATTCCTTTTCCACATGCTTTGAATAGTAGGTATATAAAAGTCAAATTTGGTGTCAATTCGTTTATTGGTTACAGCTACAGAGTGCTCAGTACAGACCAAGTTTGATTACGATCATCTAGAATAACTTATTAAAAGTTAACATTATTAAATATTACAGTTACACTGACATATTAAAATATTTATATAATGTCTTATACACATGTAATGTACTGTCGGGTGCATTTCCAATGTCACATTGCGAAGGATCCTGCATTGCTCGGCGATGGGGTAAACTTCCATTCAAGCGTGGGACATCGGGGAAGCATCGGGCAGCTAATGTGACAGTGGGAATGCCACCCACAGAACATTATTTATTATAAATTTTTTACTTAAAATTTAGGTTTAAGAAGGAATAAATCAATAAGGGATTTATTTCACTGACAATATAAAGGAACTTATATTTAGAGATTGCTACATGATTACTCTGTAAAATTGGGATGAAATTCTTTTTAGGCGGGAGACCTTTGGATTGGACATCCAAATTCCAGTAGCCCCGATTGCCATACAAGCTTCGGAGCTTATACTTTCGACTCTCTCAATAAGTCATTGGAAGTTCGAAATGTAAAATTCCTACCTACAGCTTACCCAAATAGCTTGTAAAATTGTTTTCGAACTTTCGTTCCTCCTTTCACAGATTCATATTCAAGAAACATTTATTTGCATTTATTTGAAACTGTATGATTCAGATTTGGAAATACTATTGTCCAGACATTAATTTTATTGAAATTAATTATGCTTACAGTATATGCTTTTTTATGCATATGCTTTTATGCTTATAAACAGGATGGAATACATTACATTCAGTCCGTACATACAACGCAAAATATGTTGAGTCATTTTATAATATAATACATCTTCATGTAAAATGCCTAAAATTTTTCGAAGATGCAATTCTATAATTAGTCATGAAGAATTCTGTATAATATCATTATTATCAAGGAAGCAACGAACTGTTCCGGTTACATTCATAATAACGGCACATATCATCATTGGTCCCACTCAAATCGTTCTACTGGATAAAAAGACAACGAAAAGAAGACATATGATAAAAGTTCGAAGATTTAGACTCGGTCCTTTCATACTTTTTAAAAATCTTAAATGTTACATTCGTAAGAAAAAACTTGCCAAATGCCAGGCTTAATACGTATTAGCATCTCAGGCTGCAAATGAACAAAACTTTATTATGGCATGAAATGTAGTCTACTTTAAAAAGCAGTAAAGCTCTTTTAGTTGCTAAGATATTTAAGTTTCTACGAACATCAAAACTGTCCAAATTTAGCGTCAGCCGTGTTGGAAAAATGGCCCTGTCGGGAAAACAAATTAGAGGGAATATTTTTAAAAATTAGTTTGAACTGCTGAAATATGTAGGAACATATGTGCGAAAAAATAAATTAAATTAAGATAGGGATAGTGATTAGTAAACCAATCACAGTGCTTCGCAACGGCTTCTGAGTCACCTTTACTTTAGAATAGACTGGGCCGGGGTGGTCTAGAAAATACTCGCTCGAGTCTGTTTGCGACCCCCTGCTATCTTACCCACCCCTATTTACATGGAATAATCGTCATTCTTAACTCAAACCTTCTTAATATACTGAATTTCTAATAATGATTTTAAAAAAACAACAACTTAAGTTGATGAGGGGATCGAACCCACAACCTTCACGTTATTAGCACGACGCTCTAACCAACTGAGCTAACAGGCTATATACAACATTCAACATTCAGGCCACCTACAACTGAGCTAACAGAAGCCGTTGCGAAGCATTGTGGGATATGTGTCAAAGATGTACATTACATAGCAAATTTAAGTTCAAGGAATTCATTGCAATATAAATGCTGTCTAGAGAATAATTTTTCTTACTGTATTAGATAGCGTAAACACCTGGTGTTCATTGTAGCAGTACAATTGAGAATAGAATAGATTTTATACTATTAAAACCATTTTTAAAATCCACAGATGAAAACAACAAAAGGAACTTGCTTAATATTACGAAATTAGTTTGCTAATACTGAAATTTAACCTAAAAAAGACAATTTGAATCTGGATGAATAAATTAGAAAATAAGACAATGAATGAATAATCTAGATGAATAAAATTGTAAAATGTTTAAAACGCAATAAAGTCTTCTTACAAAATTCAGCAACTAGATTAAATAGTGGCTAATAATTTATAGAACTGTTAATACTTAATTTAACATAAAATTCCAATTGTTGCTCTGCTGAAATATTTAATTATTAAATGAAGCCACCAAAAAAGTCTTTCGCTACTCAGGTCATTTTACAAAACTTAAACCAAACCTACTTTTCTTCAAATTCTTTACTTTATTTTCTTGAATGTTGGAAATAGCAGCTATATTGAAAAATTATCGGTTTTGTTTCTTCATACTATAAATATTTTTACTTAAAGTAATTAAAACTGATTCATATACACTATTCGAAACTTGTGGTTATCCTTTGCCGTCTACTAACATTGCAGTTAATTTAAACTATTCAAGTTATTTAAAAGGTTAATAATGATATATGACTATTATTGAAATCACATTGTGGTATTTCTGAACTTGATAATCAGTCAGATACTCAGTTTCTTGCTGTTATTTCCAAAGTTTGTTACTGCAGAGAATAATAAATAAATTTTTAACAATGGAAAGTCAACGAAACTCTCCGAGTAGAATACTCTAAGGTATCCAGTCTTGGGAAATGGTTCATGAATTAAGAAACAGCAAAACCAAGATACAGTGGACCATGGAAAAATAAAAGCGGGCATCTAACGAAGATATATATACCATTGCAATTGATCCGGTCCAAATAAGAAATAAGCTTCCACCTTGTAAAGCAAGGATATAAAAGCTTTTTTTTTTCCAGATCCTAATTATAGAGTTTTTGAATAAAATACATCAAATCAAAACTTAAATTCTACACCATTCAAGTAAAAATCAAAAATCTTCTTCTATTCTTATTTATTTCCTCTAGTGAAGTGCTTATGAGTAGCTGAATCTTTTATCTACGTAAGTTTTATAAGAACTAATAATGACTTTACATTGTAAAAAAGTGAAACAAACGATAAATGAGTCCGTAAAGAAACGACAAATCATGAAGACTTTTCAATATTAGTTAAGATCTTTGTTAAGTAATCTTTAGAAAATAAAACAATAAACTTGGAAACCTCATAATAGTCTTTGTTCTAATTATCATGAAATATTTTATCGTTTTTACAATGAAGGATTTATAAAAATAATTGAATTAAATTAAAAGCATATTGAAAGTACAAAAAAAACAAAAAACATCGCGAGGAGCCGATAAATTTTTGAAACATCTTGAACCAAGTAAAAAAGTTGGTTAAAATTCCTTTGCCAGCCCTTAGCTTTAAAAAGGCAAGTTTTTTTAATTTTTAAACTTTCTCAGTCACTATAATTTTCTTTTGCAAGTAGTTTTTGTGATTTTATCCAAACCAATGCTTTTGGTAGGGGGGATCTTGTTATGCAAGATTTGGCCATTTCATGAGGGTGCATGAGGGGACATCAATTAATTAGTTGTTAGTGCAAATATTTTTGAATTAATTTCTTAATTTTTAATGAAGAGTTACAAAAACTGAAAATAATCCTTTAAACATGATATCATGTCTTAGTATTTGTTTGCAGAATTGATGATAGAGAATAATGAGTTGTATTAAAATGACATGAATTATTAAACACTGTGTTACACTCACAATAATGTTGTATTTACAGCATTTTGTATTTTATAGCTAACTAGCAGCAAAGCCTGTCAGGCATAAAAAAATCTGGAAAATCATTTTATTATCAACTATCAAATATAAAGTAAATATCTCCTTATAAACTACATTTTTGTAAAAACAGCATCAGCTCCTTCTATCAGATGTCCTTGATATATTCGGTCAAGAATTTTGATTTTGACGTCGCAACCACGACGCGACGTGCTCGAGAAATAGCAACATATAACTGTCCATGACTAAAAACAGGCTCTGGTAAATAAATACACCATATCTAAAGTTTGTCCTTGTAAATAAATTTTACTGAAAGTAAGAATGGGATAATTATTATTTTTGACTCATAACGCCGAAAGGCATTTAAAACTCACCTTTGTAATCTAAATACTGAGCTAACTTATGAACGAAACTTCTACGGCAAAAATAGTTTTGAGTTTCAAAATCAGCGTAAAAAACTGAGTAAATACGCCAAATTTCATTAAAATGGGTGCAGTGGTATCAAAATTATTTGGTTTTGAATGTATTTTTTTTTAAGGTCAGTTCCCAAGGATAAAATTTCATGGAAACAACATGGAATGACAAAATGAACTAATATTTCATCCAATTTGAGTACCCTTGATTCAATGGTACCATTGAGAACCCTTGGATCTATCTTAATAGCTTAATTATATCGAGTTACAGACGAATTTAGCCAATTATACTTGTTGATGATTTATTGTCCTTCATTTTTTTTCAAACATCAGATCCGGCAACGTTTCATTTCTTCTGATTAACTTAATTTTTATATCTGGTCTAAAAATTATTAAAACTCTCCTTCTCCATTCTCTTGTTAATAATGTATAATGAATAATTTTCTTGGAGTTTATTTCAAAGATAGCAAAGCGATCGAGATTTGAAAAATGAATGATGAGAATCACAATTTATTGCTATTTTAATGCAATTTATAACATAGTATTGTAGTCAACTTACCTTATTATTGATGTTAACTAAAAGGTTACTTGTTGAGTTTTTAAAAGGCAGAAGAATTTCTTTTCTTTTGAAACCCTCGCTAAATAATTACTTCATTAGAAAAAAAAGGAACCATTAGGGTAGATTTAAATGTACAATATGTTGAATTCATATTGGCAATTCTTTAAAATAATTATAAAAAAATAAATAATTATTATAATCGTTATGATCGGCATTATAATCATTATTATCGATATGAACACTCGAATAGACTCGGCTGCTATCCATGTAATAAATTAAACGATTGATCAATATTTCATCTATCTATTTGAATATTTGCTGAACCTCAGTTGAAGTTCAGTAAATACCTTTAACTGAGGATAACTGAAAATTATATAAGAATGCATATAATTTGATTTTTAATTATGTTTGTACATTGTAGAAGAATTTGCTATGCTGTACTTTTTTTTTTAAGTCGAAAGTTCTTGAATGAAATCGTATAGCTTCGACATTTGTCACAGAATAGAGAATTAATCAGGGGCAGTCGAAAAAGTCAGCGTGCTTTGATGTTGCTATTAAAATACAGTCGGACCTCTATTTAACGAACCTCTATTTTGCGAATTTCTCTATTTTGCGAACTTTTCTTTGGAACCAAGAACATTTTGCTAATTTCTTCGTAAAATAACCTCCAAATAGCGAAGTGCATTTTCTATTTAACGAACTTTTTCGAGGATACAGCTGAGGGAGAAAGAAGAAATTAACGATGATGTGCTGATAGATGATTATCTTTCACTTGATTTTGAAGTTGAGACCTCGAAACACTAAGTGAATCGGATATTTTGGACAGTGTGAAAAATAAAAACAATACAGCTATGAATTGCGATGAAGATGAGGATGAAGATTAAGATGATGAAAATGGAAATGATCATTATGAAGAAATAAAAAAAAACATTCGTGTGATGAAATGCTAAAGTCGTTTGAAACAATCCGACGCGGATTACAATTAGAATAAAACACGCCTGAAGGGGTTTTTGGTGCATTGCAAAGATGCGATAAGTAATATAAAAGAAAATAAACAAAAAAAACTCAGACAAAATTAACAGAGTAAAATTTTTATTAGTAAAATTTAAGTACGCATGTGATAATGTATGCTTTATGTCATTAAAATTATTACTTTTTTAATAATATTTATGTTTATGTATTTTAAATCTGTTTTATTTAGTTTAAAGTAATTTTAAAAGGTGAATCTCTATTTAACGAATTTTCCATATAACGAACTTTTTTTCGGGATTTAGCGACTTCGTTAAATAGAGGTCCGACTGTAGTTCTGTTCATTTAGTAGGGTTTTTTTGTAATAGAATGAATATAATGCCGTTCCAGAGCGGTCACAGCGGTCTAGACGGCGGTCTGCCGTATGACCGGAACCTGGGTTCGAATACCGGTGTTGGCATGGCTATTTCTTTCTTCTTCTGTGTTTCATTCGTTTCTCCCTGGGACTTACTCTCTCAGGGTTATTCTGGACGGGAGATGAATCTCTTCCCCCTTCTTGACTTCGCTCTGACTTTGTCAGGTTGAGTTAGTTCCGTGGTCCCTAGTTGACCAAATTCGATAAAGGAAGAAAGAATGAATGTAACAATGAAAATACATATATTTTGTATAAAATATCCTTAACAGATAATTATCCTTCAGCAAAGTCATTGAAAAGTGAAAGTATCCTGCTACAGGCCTACATACGAGGTAGCGGAAGGTAAGGCTCCTAGCATTTCATTACCAATGGGACTAATTTGAAGTCGGATGGTCAACCCGATACCTACTGGCCTTTAACCCCTAGCCATTCTTCAGAGGACTGGGTGGTCCGTCTTTCTCCAATTCTTTTTCCAAGAATTCAGCTGGGAAAAATCCTAGATTTCTGCCAGGGATTCAACCCGACCCCTCTAGTCTACAGTGAAGCGCTTTACCACTTTACCGGATCCACTCAACCTTAACCGCCTTAGCCTTTAACTTTTTAATGACTCTGTTGAAGGGTAATTTATCTTGAGGAATCTTAGACAAAATGTAAATATGTTTATTGTTACATTCTTTCTATTATTTTACTTAAATTTATCATGAAAGACATGATAAATCAACAGGAGAATCATCAGAGTCCACTCACTTTCTCGACTGTCCGTAATTAATACTCAATTCTGAGAAAGAAGATGTCGAAACTACGATTTCATCCAAGAACTTTGCAATTTGAACTTACAAGCTGACGAACCGCAAGGTTTTCTGTCACTGTATTAATATTGTCGACGTATCACAAAATATTAATGGCCGAGTGCACCAAGCTTCAATTAACTTTGATGGCTGCATTGTGGACGGAGCTAAATGAGTGGGGGGTGGTGCTCCAGAAAAATTTTAGCCTTTGTTTTAAAATTGTGTGAAAGGAAACAAACATGTATAAAAAGAAATTTATCAAGTTTCTGAATAAATTTTCTTTTTAAACATGTTTGTTTCCTTTCACACAATTTTAAAACAAAGGCTAAACTTTTTCTTGGGCATCACCCCCTCTAATTTTAGTTTCGTCCACAATGCAGCCATCAAAGTTAATTGAAGCTTGGTGCACTCGGCCATAAGTATTTTTTAATTAGTTTACTTATCTGTGTTTTTTTTATTAGGAAAGAACTTTGGAACTTTGCAAAAAAAAAAAAAAAAAAAAAAAAATAGCACCTGTAGTGGGATACTTTAACTTCTACATAGTTATTACACATGATTATATTTTCGCCTTTGAACCTAGATGTCAAAATCAGATGTTAAAATTTTGAATGTTCTCTGACCCAGAGTTAAAGCACTATTTTAGACTCTTACATTATATTATAAATTTGGAATGATTACTGTGGATGAGGAATTCTTCACTCATAAATAATTTATTGTTACTTATTGTAGATTAACTAGCTTTTTTAAAAAAAATACGAAAAACTTTTCTATTACAGTACTCTTTATCAATTTTACGCGAGGAGCCATAATGGTCAAATTTTTATCCATTTAAAGTAATAGATTTTTATATTTTACGTTGAATATGTAAAATATAAAATAAGCACTTATTTACTTAGGACAATAGGAGCGTTGGCTTTCTCATTTGCGTTGCCTTTCAAAACATAGGTGTCCATTGACAGAGTGCTGAGGAGCATTGTCGCTCTCATCGAAAATATCGAAATATATGGATAGAACCTACTTTCTCTTTTTTTAGCCTCCCCGACCCCAGAAGTGTTGAAACATCCTATAAAAATGCTTCAACCATTCTATGATAAAACCTTTGATAGGATTAATTTTTCATAACTGCAGATATGTTTTCGGAAATGTAATTATTCAAGTAAATGATGAAAGCAGGAATTATTAAATCTTTCTTAATGAGATATTGCATTAAGTTCACGTGTAATTGTTCTACATGTTAAAGTCACCATGAATTATGTAATATATAAATTAAGTATTTTGTTCCCAATTCAAACAAAAGAAAGACTAAAGATAATTTCACCATTTAGAAGCACGATTACCTAAGGAAATTGGAGGAGATTAGGTACCATGTCTTGAAGCCACGACAGATACAAGAGCAATTAAGAATACAATATCTCTTTGGAGAATGCGGTAAGAAAAGGAATCAATGACTTAAGCCATTAAAGCCTTTTGTTCACTGTTGTGGTTAAGCACTAAATTCTAGCAGCAGTTGAGGATTTTTACTTTTTTTCGAGTTAAAGTTATTGTAATAAATTATTTATCTTTGAAAAAGCACCTAGCAAGAAATACTTCCCATTCGTCCTTTAAAAAAAGTATTACAACATAAAAGAACATAAACCAAAAAGTCATTAAAAAAATAAAGAATCACATAAATTAAATAAAGTGGAAATTCTTTAAAAATTTTAACCATTTTAACATTTACGTATCTTTAATACATAGCGCATAGTGTTTGATATGCATAATAAATAAAATTATACTTAAATAAACATAGTGATCTCTTTTCATAATTGAAATTGGTGAAAATAAAAGCACTTACGGATCAAGACAATTTTGTCGCGGAGTTCCCGTTGTTCTACTCTGCTAATAGAAGTTATAATTTACTTTTTTTTATAAGAAAAGATGCCATTCGTTGTTTACTTGATAAAAATTATTTTTTCTTAATTTATATGCATCAGTCAATTGAATCGTAATTGATAGGAATTCATTTAGACCAATGGCCAATAGTCAATGGCCAAAGGCCAATAGTTAGTTAGTTATTCCATATTTCTTCCTAATATTTATGTGAGTATGTTGTGGAGTTAGTTAGTTAGTTCTTTTTTACTTTTGAAAGCATCTAGATGTAGGTAAAGTTTTGTAATCAGGCTTAAGAAAATCCTTTCTCAGATTTATGAAAGGCGCATTGTCCAATCGGATAACGGGTAAGATTTATAAGAATTTAAGATCGTTGATAATTATGATGGAGAAGTTGAAACAAATATTGATTGATTGTAAAGTTGTACTTTACAATTTTTGAAAGCTGGATAGGGATAGATTGACAAATGCAATCCAATGATTCTAATCCAATTATTGATAACTTAAAAGTAAGACAAGACTACAACAATTTAGTAAGACTTTGCTTTTCTCACACCATTAGAAGAACGGATTTTAAAAATATCGTGATTTATCAACACAATTTTGAGACAACAGCAGTGGTAATCATCATCAAAAATTCTTCCTTTTTTTACATTTAGAACTTAATTGAAGTCATGTACTCGTAACTTAGTATCAGAAGAGGTTTATTATTGTTTAAACGTGCCATTAAATCTTTAATATCTAACATAATTTTAAAAAAGTAATATATAATTATCAATTTAATTTTAATGTTTTATTAATTGTATTTAATAAGCATAGGTGGGCTAAAATTTTTGACCAGTTTCTCAGTCATTAACATACACTTTCTAGGAATTTAAAAGCTTTACTGTTAAAATATCCCGCATTTAAATAATTTTCTTTTTAAGATTTTGCAGGATGATCTGTTCGCAGGAGCGGTCTGGCCAGGTCGGCGGGTCGGCGATCGCCGACGGCCCCCAGTCGATTGCCCTGCTTTTTTTTTTTTTTGGTTGTCAAGTAAGTCAAGGGCCCCGCAAAATTCATCTTAGGGCCCCGTACCCTCCTAGCGTCGTCTCTGCCTCCTCCCCGGTAAATCATATACTGGTTACGTTCGCCAGAGAAATGGTAAAGCCTTAAAGGGCTCCAAATTCGTTTCCAGCCGAGAGCCCCAATTAAGCCAGACCGTCCCTGTCTGTTCGTATGGATATTTTTCTTATTAATCTTATTAAAAGATGACTCTTCTCTTGATGATATAAAATGAGCGATATTAGTTATTTATGTCTTGATAAGATACAAATTGAGCTTGATAAATCTGTTTCAACAATTCCGTTATTCAAAGCTGTTTGTAGAATCCTAGTTAGATTTAAAACCGGTGATTCATCAATGACGTCATTATTTAAAACTTTTAAAGAAATTTACATGCCAATTTGCGTTTTTGGAATATTTGGGAAAGTCTGTCCATCTCAAAGATATTGTGAACTTTAAAGAATGTCAGCATTGACATTTTCAACTCGATGAGAAAAATGAGGATGAGATGGAAACACAATATTTGAATTTCGGTAATTCAATCAGCTTTGCTTCTCTTACATTTATTTGAACAGTGGAAAATTAGGCAACTTGGTAGATTAATCTAATATTCTATAACGATTGGTTTGCTAGTGTCGATAACAATCCATTGAAATATTCTGGACGTGACAATCAATTAGATGTTAAGCATATCAAATTAGTTCTTGAAATTCAACACTGAAAAACACTTAACAAATTAAAGTCTGTAACTGCTAATAAAAATTATAATTTGTATTTTATAAGAAAAGATGTTCTTCTACCACCATCGTTTACTTGATCAAAATTTCTTATTTTTTATGCATGAGTCAAATGATTATAATTGACAGGAATTCAATTAAACTAACGATTGCTCACTCAGACCATTGGTTAGTTTATTTTCTTTTAACACGTGAAAGCATCTAGAGGCACGTAAATTATATGACAAAAGAAAGTACTATTTGTGATTATATCACGACAAAATACATAAATAAATATTAATAAAATAAAAAATGAAATACTCTAGAACCTTGATTTGTCTAGATTAAAACTGCAATATTTTGAGATTGTTTACAAGTAGTATCTAATTTTATTTTTCGTTGTTTGGTTCTAGACAGAATACTGTTAGCGAGGATACCAATCCTTTTGTAGCCTATATAATGCATTTGGTAAGTTTGTCTATCAAATTAGCATTGAATTTAATTCTTTAAATAAGTTAAAGAAGAAATAAGAAATGAGTGAGTAAAAAACAGTTTAGCTTAAAATCAATTCGTATTTTAAAAATTGTTTTTTAAGTATAGTTTAGTGTTTCAAATTGTTTTTAAATTTATTTCTTAAGTTTATTTCATGACATAATATTAAAAGCATGTGAAAGCTTAATTCAAATTATAATCTTTATTTCGGGAAATTTTAATACTTCTAACTATCAAAAAAAGAAGTACAGCTGAATTGATCTATGAAATAAATCTCTTAGCTAAACTTCCTTATCAACAGAAATTATCAGTTGTTGTTGTTGTTGTTTTTTAAATTATTGCAGAAACAAATCGGTTTTCAGATGCTGCTAATTTGAGTCAATATTTCTGAACGAAATGGTTTTATTTCAGGAAAGGGAAAGTTACAAACATTTATGTATAATAAACTAGCAACAGCTTTGCTCGAAGCTTTGACATTTTTAGTATAACTTCCGTTGTAGATAAATGTATGACTCGAGGTAAGTCATATTTTGGCTATGACGCGGTACATTAATATGTGCTCAGGGTATCCTCAATGGAGCTATTAGATAAATTATCTGGAGAGATGTGGAGGGTTCGAAATATCCTCCCAAATCTCGACTCTGCTTTTCTAATCATACTAAATTGTAGGTCTTTACAAATAATATGCTGTGTTTTGTGGTTCTAGTATAAGCGATAAAATACTTTATATTAAAATGGTACAATCTATATTATATTTATATAAATTACTATCGAACAACTCTCAATTCTTGCAGAGTACAACAAATTAAGGGTTACAAATCAAAAATGAGGAACTCACGAAATAGAGCAAATGGAGCGGAGACTGCATCTACATTACAAAATTAGAATAATCTTTTTTTAGGTTATAAATTGATTCAAAACAGCAAAATAACAAGAGATGATTTAGAGCTGGGATAGGAACATTATCAAAATTTAAACATAATCCATAGTAATAACATCCACAAACATATTACCAGCCAGCCAAAACAACTGAGGAAATTATCCTCGACCCGCTGTTCTACAGGCATCACTAATAGAAATTATGTTGAAATTGTATAAAGCATACTCATGTGCTATACATAAAATTAAAGAAGCATTTTTTTTCTTTCTTCTGCATACAATACGCGAGGGTGTGTTTTAGATTTTATGACAATTTTCGGCTTTCTTTTTTAATTTTTTACAACGATGATGAATTATACAGCTTAAGTAAAAATTGTGTGGGATAATTGTCTAAGGAGGCTCTGATTACGTAAACCTCATTTCATGGCACAAGGTTCTCATGCAATTGTGATTAAGTTTGGGACACATGGCACTCATGACACACAATATTATTACAGATATTTACTGGACCACACAGACATCCATCAAATGGCCTAAAATAGAATAATTATTTATAAATTTATTTCTATCTGAAAACCAGATTCACAATTTTAAAAACTATAAAATTACAACAAAATATATAATGACAATATTAAGAAATCAATAGGAAACGAATATAAACCTTTCTCCAACATAAATATTTAATTGTAAGACTTTAAATATTTCTTATTTAGACTTTTGAGTGATCTGGATTATAAAAGCAAAAATGAAACTCCACGGACTTTCTCTATGTCCGGAGGCTTTGTATTGGTGGCATCAAATGAAGAGTAAATTATGCTAAAATTAAAATTTTTAATAGCATGTGTCAGTCATAATTCCACATCTCCATTGTACGTTTTCATCGGATTCCAAATAAAGAACTGAAATATCAATTGTCAGATACTCTCTGTTTTCAAAAGGCTGTTCTATTAGTCCTCTGGCTACTGTAGAATAAGCTAGCTGTAGAATAAGCATAAAATTACTACAAAGTTACATGACAAAATTCGAGTATTTAAAACATCCAAATGCAAATAATGAAGAAGCATATTACACCAAATTTAAACAAAGTGGAGATATAGACCCAATAAAAATTACCTGTTTTCCGTAAGGTATTGTTTGCAGGAAAAAGTTTCTATCTATACAAAATACTCAGAACTTGGCCTTATTTTCAAACTTTTGTTTCATATACGTTAAAGTTTTACAATTCTAATTGTCTGTAAATAAAAAAAGTAATAGTTATAAATCTTAAATAAATATCAAAATCAATGTCGGATCTCTAATTGTTTGTCGGGAAGGGGAGGCAAAATTTTTTATTATTGTCTCTCCTGCATTTGATTGGATCTCCAGATTTCAGAGATTTTTAAAGAAGTTTCTATGTACCTCATGAATATTTTCAACCATTTTCAAACCATTGAAATTGGAAGGTCCTATCTTCTTTCACTACTTTGTCGAAATCTTTCCTTTTCCAAACCAAAAAGTTTTAATTTCATCCATTCATCCATCTTGTGGACGTTTCTTGGCTTCCTCTAATCCTTGGAATCAAGATAAAATTTTCTAAAAAATGATTCACTTTATAATGATTCAAATTTCTGCCCTTGGCTTGCATATTTTAGTTTCTGAATAATTGTCATCATAATGTTTCTATCAATTGTAAGTTGATGCTGAAAACATACAGAGCTGCTGAATTCCCTCAATGTTGAGCAGAATCCAAAATTTTCTGCATGTATTTAGTAATAATTTTCATAAATTCAAAGCTGACAAGAGATTTACAGTCCAATATTTCCAATAGTTCTCTTTTTTTTTTTAAGTAGAAAGATCTACACGTGAGCTGGTTGAAATGATTATAACATGGAAAATTTTAAAAATTTTTCGCACAAATAATAAACAGAGACGAATAATTCATTTTAAAAAAAAACTAATAAATATTAAAACTTGAGCTGAAGATAACCAAGAGGTCAGCGGATTGCAACTGTCCTTGATAAGTATATTTTTAATATTTATTACATTTTGTAAATGAATTATTCATCTGATTTTATGATGTGTGCTAAAAAATTTAAAATTGTTCATGTTTAAATAGAAAGATGTAAGGTTTCTTCCAATTATATGGTATATCTCTAAGTATTCAGTAAAAGAAAAATTTCCTGAATTCCATTCATTTCTTCTCCGGCTTCTTGTAAAATATCTGCTGTGATTATATCATCTCTGGTGCTTTTCATGATTTTTTTTCATACATAAACTTCTTCTTTCAATACTGATTACATGTCAAATACAGCTTTGCAACTTATTTCAAGTAACTCTTCTCCATTTCCATTCACATTTTCTCCAAATTGCTGTAGAGCCTTCAACAGCGTTATAATTTCAACTCAGTTTCGATTAATGATGCTATTTCAGTGCTATCATCACTTTCATTTACGGTACTTGCAAAAAATACGTTGTGCAGTTTATGACTAAATTAGTTAATTTAGTCATAATTTAGTAATTTTTTTTTTAAATTTTAGATAGTTTAGTTATTTTTGTTATTATTGATAAAAATCTTTTAATTTTTGGTAGTTTAATTTTAATTTTAAATTTAGATTTAGATAATTTAGTTTTAATTTTTAAAAAGAGCAAAAGTCTTAATATATTGCGTTTTAGGTTTCCAAATTGTTTCCAAATTTTGCCGCTGAAGACGTGGAGATAATTAGATTATATCTCCATAGAAACAGTGATTTGTTTTTTGATATTGGCGTTTTCAAATCCCAGATCACTGTCCGGCTTTCTCTGTTTAGTAATGTAAGTTAATTTTATTCTTATACTCTTTACATTCTAAATTTCAAAATTCCAAATGATTGATTGAAATCTTTGCTTTGCGAAACTCGAAGAGGTCGCTTCAAGATTTACCTGTCAGTTTTATATATATATATATATATATATTAAAATAAAGCTTAACGTGCGGTAAAATAACTAAGTAAAAGAAAATCCGCACCTGAATAGGAAAAAAGGAGAAATTGCCTTTCTAATTTTAGATTATGGGGAGGAGTTGGGAACGGCCGTTTCGTCCTTCAACGGACTCATCAGCCCAACCCA
>JAFIDM010009631.1:173401331-173411424 GCA_023159025.1 Thereuonema tuberculata
TGGGTTGGGCTGATGAGTCCGTTGAAGGACGAAACGGCCGTTCCCAATTCCTCCCCATAATCTAAAATTAGAAAGGCAATTTCTCCTTTTTTCCTATTCAGGTGCGGATTTTCTTTTACTTACTTATATATATATATATATATTTCGGAGGTAAAAATAATTAGCCATCTTTTTTATTTTATGAAAATACAAAATACCTTATTTAGGTTTGAGCACCATTACAGGCGCCGGCGTTAATAGGACAAATCTTTAGATGTTAGCGTAATGATGGCTCTCCTATCGGCATATATTAGATTGCATCAGAATTATTATTTCAACAAGAGATAATTAAATAAATAGAACTATCATAACATAACATGACATGGGAGGTACTTTAGCAGTCCCTTATACTGCGGCCTCAAAAGGCCTATTGTGTATCCCAATTGTCATTTAATTCTGCATAAGTCCTAAGATTTTACTTATCTGTAGTATTTTATGCAAGAGTAGTGACAAGGTGCTTGAAGGACAGGAAAAACCCATTCCTAGCATATTGTGTCTAGTGCTTGCTAGCGTCTCACACTCACTTAGGTTGTGTAGTGCTGTTTCAACAGCTTGTCCACATCTTCTCCAAGTAGGATTTGAAACAATCTTAATGTTAAAAAGGTGTTTCATTAAATGACAGTGGCCTGTAAACAGTCCTGTCAGTAGTCTAGTCTGGTTCCTACTTAAATTAATAAGTTCCCTGGCTCTTTTTCTTAAAGGCTCATTAATAAAGAGCTTTGAGTGTTTCTGTCCTGGAAGATTATTCCAGTAGATCTTTTGCTGATTCCTTACCCAGTCATGAATGGCAGTTTTAGTGGTTTCAGCAGAGATCCCACAAACTGGTTCTGAACCAAAAAATAAGGTTTCAGCTCCTTTTTTTGCTAGTTTATCAGCTAGCTCATTACCTTCAATCCCTTTATGTCCTTGTACTTATACTAGTTTTACCCAGTTATGTTCTGCAAGACTATTAAGGGTTTGTTTACATTCCCATACTAGTTTAGATGTATGCTTTATTGATAGAACCATCATAATTAAATATGTATTTTTTTTTTGATTTGTTGACAACAGTACAATAGTTTAGAGTTATTGGGAGAGTTCAGGGCTTTGAGAGCTGCCTGACTATCAGAAAATATATAAATGTTCCTATTTTTATAGTTACGATTTATATTTTCGTAAGCGCATTGTTTGAATGGCACATGTTTCAGCTTGGAATACTGTTGAGTAGATTCTTAGGCTTAGGCTAATGTCTTTCCTTGGTTTCATCCCTCGAATTCGAGCTCCTGTTTTCCCATTTTGTTTATTGACAGATCCATCTGTGAACCAAATAATTCCATTGACATCGGTGGGTTTTTAATCATTATTCCATTCTTCTTGGCTAGGAATGATAATGCGAAAAAGTTTTGTAAATGAAATCCTACGTATCATTTTATCAGAATTCATTTGTAGAACGGATCTTTAGAAATGTCCCTAGCTAAAACTGCACGTCCCACATTACAATAATGTGGTTTCCACAGATCACTAATTTTTAATCTATGTATGGTCGCTCTTGCCTCTGCTTCAAGTGCCAAGTGAAGAGGGGATAGATCAAGAAGGACCTCCATTCTGTAGCAGGGGTTGTTCTCATTGCCCCAGTAACGCCCATACATGCTAGCCTTTGTAAGGTGTTCAATTTGTTCCTGGTTGTTACCAGTTTACCTTTAGTCCACTAGACATCGCTGAATACAGTACAATGGGTTTAATGACCAACAGATCCATTAGACTGCACTATGTTTTAGTCCCCATGTTTTCCCAATAGCATTTCTACATGACCAAAAGGCAATGTATGCTTTATTGATAGAATTATCATAATTAAATATGCAATTTTTTTTTGATTTGTTGACAACAGTACAATATACAGTATGGATCTGTCATTGTCGCATGTGCATTTCTTGCCTCGATCCGTCACTACGATGTCAAATACGGAGTTACAGTCATTCCCTGTTCACCTTTATCAAAAATAAACGAAAAGATAATTTCAGCTTTCATTCATATATCTTTACATTTGATAGTGGAACAGCAAATAAATAGACGTTGGAAATTAGGTAAAGAATGACATAAGTTTATTAAATAATAATAAATCATGATTTCTTTATGAATCATGCAGGATATTTTAGTATTTTAATAGTTAATATTTAATATTTTTAATACTTATTCTCCTAAGAATACTCAAAATATCGTACTGTTTTAGTTACATTTTATTTTTAATTTTCTTAGGAGATATATGCCAAACTTAAGGTAATGTATCTAATTTTCATTATTGATAATAAAAAAAGAAAAGAAATAAAATGAAAAAATACTATTAACAACGAAAATTAGAAAACTAGTTTACAAAGTAAATACTTGTTTACATTCTTTTCTTGTAATTATTATAGATGCATAATCAAAAAGTCATTTTTAATTACTGTTTGTTTGTAACGTTTAATTATTTTCGTAAAAACATAACGTTTCATTATTTTCTGATTAAAACAGAAATGATATTACTACAAAGCAATGAAAGACTTTCTCTATACAGAAAAACCTCTCAAATCCGGCCTAATGTGGCACCCAGTAGGCCGGATTACAGAAAAGCCGGACTACCGAGTGTTCTTAAAATAACTCAATGGCTCAATTTTTGTGAAGACGTAATGCCAGGTTTAATTAATTTAACTCCCTTTTCATAATTTTGCACTCAAATGTTTATTAAAAACAATATAAATGTGCTCTTTCCGACACCAAGCTCTAGTGATATTTCTTTTGCAGATTCTCCTGCATCCAATCTCCTTAACGCATTAAGCTTCTGTTCCATAGTGACAAAGTTTTTCTTTCTTTTTTCACTCATAATGAATACGCGCGGATAGGGAAACAAAATAGGCAAACGAATTTAGTTATTAAAAAAAAAATTACTGAGGACCAGGCCGGATTACCGTGGGGCTGGATTACCGAGGGCCGGATTTGAGAGGTTTTCCTACACTAAGAAAATATAAATCATTTCAGAAAATAATTTTTTTTATTCAGTTGAATAGATTTGGTCTAAATAAAAAATCTCATAACAGGTAAAGTAGATGACATCTAAACTCTTTAAATAGGAAATCAATGTAAAGTAGTGCACTATTCTTTGAGTTACTTAAGGGCACAGCATATGGCGTTTATTGTGAAGTGCCCGTCAACAGAGCACTTCACAACAACTCGAATCAAACTCTAATAAAGGCTGGACAATAGCATTTCACTTGAAAATATAAGGTTTGATATTTGTTTGTGAATTTCTCTCTAAATTAATTGAATTCTCTCTAAATTAACTGTTCTAGCCTTACATAAAGTGAACCTTAAAATTGCACGATATGCAGTATTCCAAAACCAACTCAGATCTAAAAAACTCTAGACTCTTAAATATGAAGTTTGATGGACTTCGGCTATTTAGTTTTCTAGTTATCGCACCAACAAAATATTCAATAACAGACATTCACAGACATCCCTCAAAAAAATAGCCGAAATTTGTTATAAGGAGGAAATAATATGAATTACCGTTAAATTGGATGTCCTGTTTTATATAGCTTTAAAAGGTAAAAGGATTATTAAAACAAAATGTATTTGCATGTTACTTGCATGATTACTATAGTTTCCCATTATAGTTTTAACTTTTAGTGTTTTATCGCCGCAATTTGTATTTATTATAAATGAGCACAATGAAAAAAAGAGTTGCTCTGTAATGTAAGTTTTATGAAAAATATCCCTCTCTTGTTTCAGATTTTAAATTAAGGCAAAGAAAATACAAACACAAATTGCTGATGAGGAATGGCAAACGTCTACGGTTTTCACCAGTAAATTGAGTTCTCCTAATTTGACCAAACTTTCTATATTTTCTAAGAATTTCATGCTTCCAATTACAAACATGAAATAGTCGATTGCTCACATAAGTAGGCTTCTAACTTACATCTTACTCGTTAGTTAAACACATAGGATGAATCATATCCTCAATAATTTCAAGGAATTCATAAAAGTCCACTTTCATTCATTTTGGTCAGACAGGAAGGTGAAGCAAGAAACATTAAAATCTTATTGTTGTCGAATCCAGGTAAGCGATCTAAAAGAAAAAAAAGTAATGTATTTGATTTTACTCACGATCCAAAAGTTATTGTTTTAACATTTACTTAATTTTAGAGCCGGAAATTCCTCGTTGAAATTAAAAGGATTTACTTTAAACTTAAAAGACCAAAAAAAAAAAAAAAATCAGAAAAAAAAATCTTAATCGAATCTTCACAATGAACAGAGACGAAGGAGACCTATCTTTGAAAGACTTCATTTCATTTTTATGTCAAAATACAGTTTTCAATGCACTTCCTTCCATCATTTTCTTTTTTATCTTTTTTGTTTCTTTTGACTTTTCTCTGATTGGTTGACTTTTTCTAGGGCGTTTAGAGATAGGAGTTGTTCAGAAAAAAAAATCAAAAATTAATTTGATTCTCAGTAGGAGAACCAATTGAGTTGCCTTAATTAATTTTTAGAAAAAAAAATCCTTTTTATCGCTTTCAGATTGAAACTGGTAGGTCTAATTACAGTTCATTCGTGGTGTTTCTTCTTTAACTCATTTAATATTAAATTTGGCATCATATTCTCGCAATGTAGTTGGATTTGATTTCAATGTGCAAAAGAAATGAATTTAAAATGTTTTAAAATTTGGGCCTTGTAAGTTTAATGTATCTTTAAAAAAATATTGATAACATGAAATAAAATGAAGAGAATAGAATATTATTTTTGTGTATTCGAGTAGTATAGTTGTGCAAATACTATATGTGCTGCAATGAGTTGTAGGAATTATTAAAATGCAGTACATTGAAAATATAAAGCCAACTCCTTTCATTGATTATTTATGGTGATAATAAAAGATTTCTGACCGTAACGTGAAGGTGTTAACTTTAAGACTTAGAGAAAAGCTTCAAATTTTAATAATTTAAATTAAATAAGTTTTAAATATATTAATTATTTCATGAATCATCGATAAAATAGAATAAAAGAAAGAAGAAACCTAAAGAGGAGTAAATAGTTTGAAACATTTGGATCCTTGAAGAATTAGATTTTTTTATAAATTTTTAGAAAGAAATCAGATGTCTTTTTCTAACAATGTGGGTGGAAGATTCCAGTAGATCCTTAATATTTAACCATGTTTAAAAGATCCTCTTTATTTCATGCTTTTGCATTAGTTCAGTAACTTGTACTGTGTTGTTCCTAAAAGTCTCCTTCCTCTTCAATCTTTCAAATTAACACTATAACTTGTATGTTTCGAAAAGAATCTATCATTACTTCGTTTCCCATACATTTAAAGAAGTTCAGATGCTTACTAAAAATCTTTCGTGCAGTCTTACATTCAATTCATTTTTGAAGACTGAAATGTCAAATCCTTCAAATAAATAAGATTCAACGAAATGGTTTAACAATTCAGTATTTAAATATTTTTAAGAAATTATTTTTTTTCTTGTATACTTTTTATTTCATTCGATCAGATCTTTTCTTTTTTTTTCTGATGAGGGAAGTAAGTGAGAGCTTCTAGCTTGACAAAAGAACGAAAATTTTTAATTGACGAAAAAAAAGTTTGTCTTGTCTTGTCTTGGATACATTTTGTTTTTCTGATTTTACATCTTCAGAATCCTGTGGGGATGAAGGTTTGATGATATCTTAAAATAACTGGGCCGTAGATTTATTAAATATATTGTGGAAAATAGCAAGAAAGTGCGTGGGATTAGTAAGGCACTTAAAAGACTAATCATATAGTGTTAAACTTCACTAAGCCACTAAAGTTTAAGCTACTGATATTTGACAGAAATCATTTAATAAATTCCACAGTTCGTACATTCCAGCGGTTCCTGATATTTTATTAGGAATGCCTTTCATTATTATACTTTTACCTAGAACCCGATCCATAACTAACAAAATGATAAAATAAATATAAGTAAAATTTGAAAAAAAAAATAATTGTTATAATTAAAAATAAATGCCATACTGAAGTGCATTGATATACAGAATGTATCAGTTGTACACGACCTATCCTGTAACTTCTTTCTGGGAGCGATTTTCGAGAGAAGATTATACTTTTTCAGAAGAATAACAGTATCTTAAAACGAGGTGGGCACCAGAATGCTTCACCTGTGTACAACAGTGGGCATGCAAGAAATGTGACGTCAGTATGAGCACCTCCAAGGCCCCCTCTACAATAGGCCATGGTCCGAGGGGGAAATTTTTTGGTCACGTGACCATCTTAGTGCTGAGTTTTCTCATGGCTGCTGTTCGTGAAGGTGTAATTGACGTTCAGTGTTTTTTTATTTTGTTAGGATATTTGCAGGACCGAATTAAGAAGAGCATTCTTTACAAAGTGTTGGATTTATGTTGATATATAATGATTTTTTTAACTAAGTGATTTTTATTTCCATTTTGATCATAAAACAGTAAAAAATGAATTGGCGGAAAATTTAAATTTCAGCCTGAATACCACGTGGTAGTTGATGGATTTCAAACAAATATTTAAACACAATTATTTATTATTTTTCTTTATTAAGTTTAATATCCTAATTTGTTTTACAGTGAGAAAATTGAAATCACAAAAATATGAAATGTTGAAAAGTTTTAGAATAGTTTGTTCATGCCGCTTAATAAACCAAGATAAAGAATTCTAAACTATGACAATTATTTTTATTGTTTGAAATTCTTTAGTATTAATAAATACTGAATTATTAAATGAATATGTAGTTTTTTTGATGATCAGTTATAACTACATATAATATCAAATTAAAGCGTTTAAATAGTCATAAGCTATATATATTTCTAAAGAAAACACTTTGAATAGAAATATTATTTTTTTTTCAATTAACTAATTTTAAAGATTAAAAAATAATTACAATATTAATATACTATATATTATATTATTTATATTTTGAAAACTTAACGAAAATCAAATGTAGATCGTTAACAAAAAAATCATATAATATTTGTTTGCTTTACTGAAATCAAGTCAACTATCACTTATAAAACGTAAAAAGATCTCTCTAATCTTGTGAATTAACAGTTAAAAATATTTACCGGTATTTCATTTATGTCAAACAAATGAAAGTATTAAACTTGAAAAAAAGAGGAAATTGTAAAATGAATTCATTAATCCTGATTTTAAGTTAAAATTAAGTCCAAATCTCTTCAAAAAATAATTACACCCTGCTTAGGCCACGCGGTTGGCGATGTCGCTAAGACACTGGCCTCTCACCTCCGAGTACCGAGGCTCGGTTCTCATGTGGGTTTCGTTGATGGTGGCGATCCGCGCTGGAAAGGTTTTCCCGGGGTTCTCCCGTTTCCCCTGCATTTCTCACACCATCCTTTCTCAGTCTTTCTCTCCGCCTGTCCTTATTTCCGTGGGATAGCACAATAGATCTTTGAGGTCGCGGTGCTCGGCTGTCAAGCCACCCACGCTCACCACATTACATTACACCCTGCTTATTGCACTATCACAATGATTGATATTCAGATCAATGATTCAATGATATTCATTGCTCTCAGATCATGTAAAATTATGATCAATAATTTAGTTAAAATAAAAAATGATTTACAATCTGAAAATTCAAAGAGAAAAATGAAGAAATTGAACCTAATTAGTAAAATCCATTTAACACATTTGTTATTTATTTATTTATTTGTGTTTGTTTGTTTGTTTGTCGCCTTTTTGCTGCCTTTTTGCTTAGCAGATTCTATTTTATAAATATGTAACAACAAATAGGAAATCTGTATATTGACATTTTAAATTAAACCTGTTTCTTTTCTGTATTTTAATTGAAAAAATAAATATAGTTCATAAATTAAATTTAGCAATAACTGATCCTAAAAATTATTGTTTAATTATGGTTGTTTGTAACTTATTGTAAATAGAATCTTGTTCAAATTTGAGTGTAATTTAATGAAATAATACTATTGTAATGATAATTAAATAAAGAGAAAAAATGTTCAAATTTGAAATTAAAAATATGTATTTCATGGCCTTTTTAATTTTTTTATTCCAATTTTCTTATTTCTAAATATTATTAAGTTCCTAACTAAAAGTTGCTGTAAGTTGTTACTTCAATATTAATATTGCTGCCGGTCGATTTTCACCGCTGGCCAAAATCGTCAGCAACGGGGTGGGTGGGGGTCAGGTGAGGGTCGATGTCGACTTCACGGCATGCGTCTGACGGACTTCAGTTCACTTGGCGACGGGAAGGGTCTGACTTGCCGGCCTGGCAAGTCGTCTTCACCTCGGGGAAGGCCTGTCTCGGTCTTCGGACTTCGGTCTTCGTTTGCCGGTCACGGTCCTTCCGTTGGCCGGCTTCGGGTGATGTTTTAGCGGGGAGAGCGAATTGGCTTTCACCGCTAAACTCAGCTTCGCTGTGTCTTCCTTCTCTTACCGGCGGCGTGTCCTTCGCTCGGCCGGTCTTCAGGCTTCCAGGCGGGGAAGGGCGATTTTGCCGTCCGCGTTGGTGATGGCCTCGTCTTACTGCGTTCTCGTACTCTTACTTTTCTCCAGACTGGAGACGACCTTGCGGCTTCGTGCCGCGGAAACGTACTGTAGGCGTCCTTAACTGGGGAGTATCCTTTCCCCCTTGGCCAGTCGTGGCCGAAACACTCACACTCCTTCCCTAGCTCCAAACGAATACGGAGAGCTTCTCCCTGCGGCTGGCTTGCCGCCACACTAACTGTCTTTCCAAGGTGGAACGCTCCATTATATCCCGGCGTTCGGCCTCGCCATCAGCTCTGGAACGGTCTACTAACCTCAGAGGTGATGGGGAAACCGAGCACCGGGCAAGGAAGAGTCCACCTACGGGGGGAAAACAAACGGGGAAAAAATCACCAGGTAACAATATCATGACCGTATTCGGATTATATATAAAAAAAATTCATTTTGAAGGTAAGTACTTTTTAAAAAAGTAATAGAATCGTCCAGCATTCATTCAGGTAGAAAATCACTCAGCATTAAGTTCGGGACGCGAATCCTGCGCACCCTGGCCTGTTGTAGAGGGGGCTTTGGAGCATCCCATGGCATTGAGCGAGCATTAGTTACCGTGCAATAATTCGGTTGAGGTAGGGAGGTGATGAGTTCCGGTTGATATTAAAATAACGTGTATCTATCATTAAGTTTATTTATGGGTCGAAGGGTAACATCTCTGCAGCAAGACGTTTACTTGATGAAGAATACGGTTTTCTTCGATAGGTGAAACAAGGACTGCAATCAAGAAGAAATTTGAAGACATTGGTTGTGTTGCAACAGAACATGCAGCAAAAGGGTCACACACCACAATGTCTACCGAAGAGAACTAACACGTCATCACAGAAATTCTGGTGAAAAGTCCGAAAAAGTAGATACGAATTGACCAGGTCATTTGATTGTTGCTACTATAAGCAAAACTGATACGCCCTGATTACAAAAAAATGAAAGGAAGGTTATCTAATTTTACGTTAATTTAAAAATATTCATTTTTAAAATTATTTTTAAGATATTTAAAAATATTAATTTTAAAAATATCCATTTCCTATCATGAACTAGTCGGCTACCCGTCGCTTCGCTCCAGAAGCCTCCCGTACGTAACGGAAAACAACTTTTTATTTATTAAAAAAAAAACTCACACACACACACAAATTACATCAAGTAAACTAAAACTAAAATTTTAATTTTTTTTAATTTAATTTTTGATGTCTGTATTCTCTGAATCCACGACTGCTTTTAGAACCAGCGTGTGAATCATATATGTATGATACATTTTTATTTTTTATAGAGATTAGAATGTAGTCTTCCTCGTCTAATGGCTAAGACGTCTAACTTCGGAGCAGAAGGTTGCATGTTCGATTCCAGTAGATATCTTGTAGAAATTATTTCTATTTTCATAAATTACAATAATTGCACCAGACAGACAGAGAAATAAAAGATTTTAGTAATATAGATATACTTTTCAGTGGCTTTTGAGTTACAAATAGTATTGGTTTTTAAGTTACAAATAGTGATTTTTCAGTAATCTACATAATAGTGCTTCTTTTTTTTTTTTTTTTTTTT
>JAFIDM010009631.1:173411524-173430229 GCA_023159025.1 Thereuonema tuberculata
TTTTTTTTTTTTTTTTTTCAATTTCAATTGATACTTTTCAGTGGTTTTTGAGTTACAAATAGTGAAAATTATCTACTAATCTAGGTCATCTCCCGTGTACAGATTATTCGATATTGAAATTTGAAGAAGAGATATGTTTACATGAACGTTGGTTGATGTAGATGATAAATGAATATCGTAGCTTATACACGATACTCTTGGCGATGAATTGATTGTGACTATTCTTTCGAGTGAAGATAACCAAATTCTGATGACTTGTGACTCTAGACATACAGTTGTCCGTAGTGAAGACATCGTTCTCCAAATAGATGGCAAATTTATTTAGAGTCTGTCTTTGAGTTTTATTGATAAACATCGCATAAGTAGGTCTGATCGGAAATTGCCTTCTTGTGAAAGTGAATGGATATTCTACCTAATAGAAATAGTGCTTCTTTCGTTCTTGATTTTCTTTTTTTTATTCTAATTGCAACTTTTCAGTGGTTTTTGAGTAACAAATAGTGACGGTTTTTGTGTTACAAATAGTGGCATTTCAGAATTCTGCCTAATAAAAATAGTGCTTCTTTCTTTCTTGACTCTCTTTTTTCTATTCCAACATCTCCAGTGTACACGCGCTTGTTTTTCAATATCACATAGAATTTGATTAAGTAAGAATATTATATTTAAAATATTGCAACGTTTTGGCAATTATAGTTCTAATTGTCATTTTCGAATTAGAAATAACAGACGGATCGGAAAGGAATAAACAATCTTGAGATTCAAAAAAGAAAAAGGATAAAATACATTCATTATTTAATGGGGTGAATGGGAAAGACACATAAGTCAAAAAACAATGTAAAGTGAGATATAGCTCCGGTGGCCTAATGGATAGCACGTTTGATTTCGGATCAGAAGGATGTAGGTTCGATTTCTGTCGCGGACGTTTCATTGTAAAAATAAAAATTATTTCTATTTTCGATTCTCACAGAAAGTTGCGCCGGACAGACAGACAGAGAAATAAAAGATTTTAGTAATATAGATTGTGCAGTAAAAACATTTATTTATTTGGATTCTCTTAAAAATACAATGAGATCGATAATATCAAGTTAGAGACTATAATATTTCTATATTTCTGAAGAGGGTAAAGCGAAGTACTGATATATGACGAAATCATAAAGTGTAGATTAAGTAGCTAAATTGTAAACTCAACAATTCTCAGAATTTAAATAATTTTCATTAATTATGTTTTTCGAAGGATAAATTTCTCTCATTCTTAATTTCTTACCATGCTTCATGTGTCTATGTAATTAAAAAACACAAATGCTTGAAAAAGTGATTTGCAGTTTTCCTTTACACAGAGGGAGAGTTTCAGTTTATTTTGTTTTGGGGTTTTTGAAATTATTGATTCTCGTTTTTCCTTTATTAATGCTTAACTAAATTTCCCGCAATGTCATGTGAACACCCCAGACGGGCTATTATACTTGAGATCTTCATTAACTTTTTTCTTTCCTTGAAAACAGTTTAGACAAGAATTCCATCCCAAATGAGTATTTTGCTAAGCCTCACGTGAATGATAGCAAATTGCAAACAAGAACATGGGAGCCATAGGAATGCCGTTCTAGAACTATCGATCAGTCCCTGATGCTTTTCTTTGCACATGAACTCTCCTCCTATTGGTCTGTTTAGGAAAGTTAATGGAAGTTAAGGAAAGTTGAAGAGTTCCACTTTAATGAGAAATCAGTTACAAGTAACGTTCAAGTAAGTATTTTTGCAAAGAAGTTAAAGCAACTAACAAGAATTTAAAAAAATATCTTTGTGCTTGTTGTAGTTCGTTAAGATTTTAGCTTTTCCGAGCCAATGCTCTTTCCCAAGTTTCAAAAATACTCAAAATATATTGCAAATCAGAATTTTGATATTAAAGAAATAACTATATCAATATTTATCATTACAATTTCTTTGGAATTTCCTTATTTCGTTTATTTGAGAGACATTGTCCTGAAATTTTACTTTACGAGTTATATGCATTATTAAGAAATATGGAGCTTCATCTAAATAAATCATTCGAACTCTCAAGCAAAACAAAATAGTAGCGTTTGTGCGCTCTTCTCTTTCCAGTCTTTCTGCGATCGTCCTAAAGTCCCTGTGTGTATTTTGCATTTTATTTGGATGAAATTTATGCCCCAAAGGGAAACACGATTTCTTTCAATCTGAAATTCTACTTTTCTGTTGATATTCTTGAGCTCTTTCCACGATATTAATATTGATCATTAATGCTGCTTTTTCTGCTTATGCTAAGACGGTTTTTTTTTTTTGTCTGATATTCCTCCTACCTGCCTTTTCAACAATTTTAAAACACTTGCTGTAAAGCTGATGGATTTAAAGAAATATTTCAGTGTAGTATTTACTTCGTCCAGCTTTTAAATATTTTCTTACTAACCACTGGGCTGCTGATTCAAAACTGCTAAAAGGTTTTAATATGGTTTTATGTTATTAAGCCTATCTTAATAACATATCAAAAGCGTACCTTAAAAACATCAAAATAATAAGTTTAAAAAAAAAATAAAATCGGAAAGATATTTTTAAACTTTATTTTAAACTAATATTTTAAAAAATATTAATATGTATGCTTGTAAATCTGATAACAGATCTCAAAAAAATTTATTATAATTTAATATTATCCTAATAAATAATTACAATTTCATCGGTGTTATTCAAATGACAAAAAAATTCTAACCTACTACAGGGTGGCACACATAAAACAGTCTCCAATAGGTTTCAAGGTATATGTTGTATGTTCGCTATAGACAGTATTCAACGCTAATGATCATGCGCATGTGATGATATCCGCTCCGGATATTGTTCGCCACAGACGCGCATACGCTGATGAGTGTTGTTTAGTGTTCATCGGTCTGATTGTGTGTAATGGCGTATTCCATTCCACAAGGAGGGCGGAGACATGCATCGAGGCTGATGGTGGTCACTTCCAACATCTACTCTGAACATGACAATAAAAAATATACCAGCAATAATGTACAGATAACATGAACAGGAACGATTGCGTTCAATAGTGTCCAGTTTCAGAACCAAAATATACCTGGAAACCTTTAGGGGCTGGTTTTCTGTGCGCCACCCTTTATATTCTATTGTTTCGTCTACGAAAATTTTTCTAAATGGGGATAATTCCTAAAAAAACTTTTATTGCTTAAATAGGTGCGAACTGATTTTAGGATTTCTGGTGTATTTTTTTTTTTTTTTTTTTTCGGCAAGACCTGAATCTGAAAGAAGAACAGAGGCTTTATCCACGCCCACCAAAAACCCTCTGTTTCAGCGGTGACGTCGTATGACGTCAACTTCTAGTAAATTCCAATTGTCCTCTGGCAGTGAGTTTATTTCTACGAAAGAAGCAATAGATTTTCACTAAATCACCGATATTGATGGAAGTAAATTATAACTGTGTAATATAAGAAAACTGATAATCAAAATCCCACTTCTTCAAATGAAATTTCAGTATTTCGTCTTTTATTGCGAAGACTTTATCAAGATCTCTTTTACAACTTAAATAACTAAAAATAAATATAAAGGAAGGAGAAAAACTTTTTCTCAATCCTAACAAACCAAGTTTATAACAAAAACTCTGTAACAAGACCTTACAACGAGAAATTAACAATAAAACAAACAAAGTTTTGGTGAACAAACATGTGAATAACATCAATTAAGTTTTAAAATATCTTTCAATCTTTTGTTTTATAACAATGACATTTAAAGAAACACTGTTAACCTTTAGAGACTTATCTTTATTGAAACATGAGCTACAATTTATTAGACAAGACTCTAAGGCTAATCTTTTACATTCGTCTTTAATATAGTAAATTAAGTATATCACTGGGTCTGGGTTATGATATTGTTCGAGACAATGATCTGCCCATTCTGAAACGTTTCTTCTTTCACTACGATAAGCACGGACGTGTTCCTGTACCCGTTCTATAGCTGTCCTCCCTGTACTCGCAATGTACACCCTCCGGCAATCTCTACACTCTAAAGCATACACTACACCCGTATTTTATAATGATTTTTCATCTTTTCTCTTATTATTTTTGAGTGTGTTATCTTTAGAATAAATTAGACTTATTCCATTCTCTTTGCAAGCTTCTTTGACATATTTACCAATTGGTTTAAAAGTTCATAAATATGTTTGACTGTCAGGATCATTTCAGTGTAAGGAAAATGATTAACTTGAATAATTATGGTATTTATAATTTTTGGAATTATTATATTTTATTATTAGTTCATGTAACGAAATCTTAATTCGACGAAATCGCCTTTTGTTGAAAGGGTTCTTGCCTACATAGTGGATCATCCAGAATAAAATTAATGGCCTATCAACTGTGCTTTAAAATTAAACATCAAAAAATGAAATAAATATAAGCAATTATTCAGCTATATTTGATGTTGAATAGGATTTATTATTAAAGATATACTACTTCGTTTAATTTCTCGGATTTATTATTAACGCTTCAGGATGGAAAGATTTTTAGTTCGAAGCAATGTTTGTCAGGGTGACTTCAAATTTGTGAAACTGAAAAAAATTGATTATTCATAATCCTTAATATTTTTGGAATTCTGCTTAGTAGCTCATACGTAATGAATTCTAATTTCAGAAATCAATTTTGATTTGTGAAGAAATCACATAGTTTCATCACTTCAACAGCTGTGAATCTTACAGCTAATTGCTGTTTTCATCCATTCAATGTAAATATGTTGTTATTGAAATTAATAATCACAACTATCGTTATTAATGAAAAAAAAAAATAAGTAGATAACTGTTTATGATATAACTGATTATTTTATAAATATTTTTCCTGTGACCTAATGCTCAGAATTAAATAGATTTAATTTACTAAGATGTAAATTATATTTGTAAAAATCTTATAAGCGGAAGAAGTTTCAAAAACTGAATTATTTGTTATTTTTATTTTACTATTAACATTTTTAACAGCAAAATAAATTGTAATAGAATAGAAGGATAAGTAATTTTATTTTTTATTTTATTTTCAAGTTTCATATTTGTAAATATTAAAGACCCCTAAAAAGCATTAAGTTTTTAGTTAAATAACTTTAGTTAAATTTTATTTAAATTTCACTTATTTATTTTATCACATATACTCAACAATTTATGTACTTGCTTAAATTAACTTATTTTCTGTAAACATTTTTAGAAATTAATTTTCTTTTTAAAGATAATAGTAAAAATTTGCAAAAAACTGAATGTCTTTCGAAAATCTTATATCTGTTATTTTTGGAGGAAATAAAAGGAATTATCCGATTAAAAACAATCGAAACGAAGAAAGCTCCATAAGCATCACAAAGAACGTTTCCGTTGTTTACCGTAAGTTGACGTCACAGGTACTTCAGCCAATAGCAAAACTTTTTTTTTACCCCCAAAGATTCTCTCGAAATAAAGACGCTTATTTTCACTGAAATAAAATTAAAATAATTGACCGAGTGCTTAATGAGAACATACTGTATATTAATCATTAAAACCAGGGAAATTGAAATATTCCGATCTAGGAATTAACCACTAGGTAAATAACGTTTGAGTAGATTCTCAACATCAGCTTTATACACTTTTTTTTTGAGATGGAGCGGATGTTAGAATATGGCAAACGATCGACTGTTAAATATTGCATGAAGACAGATTATAAAGAACTATTTTTAGGAAGAGAGAGAGAGAGAGAGAGAGAGAGAGAGGGAAATGATTTGTTATACGATTAACCGGAAATTGCCAATTGAAGTTTCTCTCCCCTTAGTTAAAAAAAGGAAATGAGAGAAAATAGATTCTATTATCCTTAGTTTTTTTTTTCTTCTATTTTTTAAATATTGTTCAAATAATTTAAAAGGAAAGGATTTCTTATACAGTTTCTTAGTAAAAACTAAAACGAATATCTTTTTTAATAAAAATATTCACCTTTCAATGTTTAATGTTGCTGTTACTTTGATTTTGGCTTTTAGAAAACTGTTTGTTTTTCTCCCATATTCCTCCCGAATCTTTCTTCTAGTATTCATAAATAATAACTTCTTCCTACCTTATCACCATAAAAGAAAATACGACATCAAAAATAATGGCAAATTTTCGGAATTTATTACGTCAATTCCTTTTTCGAGCCTAAAAACTCAAAAATGATATACAATAGGATTCACATGATTGTCTAATCACGATACAACATGTTACATATAACAAATAACTGAAAACATATGCTTTATATTACAAAAATACATTGCATCCAACAATAACAAACAGCACCAAGATAATACAATTACGAAGACAATTCCTCAAACAATACTTCATTGAAAGATTATTCATAATAAAACGTAGACAACTTATCATTTAAAGTCATGAACCTAGGATCTAACTTAATCCCATCGTTCCTGTTGATGTTCCTCCCTTTAGTATTTCGAATAATCATGCTTTCAATTATTTTACGGAGTTTTGGATCACTCTCTGTTTTAAGAATTTGAACGCCTGACTGACGCGATGGCCCAATTTTACTGAATGTTCCACTAATTCCGATATATCAACTTTTTTGTTTCTTACATAACTGGCGTGTTCCCGAACGCGTTCTCTTATTGTTCTTTTCGTCTCCCCAATATAAAAATTATCACAAGATCCACATTCAACTTTGTAAACCACCCCCATTTGATTATGACTTTCTTTACAATTCAATTTGCTACATAAAATATTTCTTAATTTGTTTTTGTAAATGAATCCTAATGCTATACCGTACTTCCTACAAATTTTTCTCAATTGTGAACTATTGCTGTTAACATAAGGAATCCAAACTCTATTTACCTTTCTATCTTCCAACTCCTTAATCTTAAATTTATTGTAATCATTCATTGCTTTATCTATAAAAGGATCCGTGTAACCATTCATTGTTAATAATCTTTTCATGTTCCTTATACTATTGTCAAAATCTTCTTATAAGTTAGAGGATACATCTATCCTTCTTACATAATTTTCAATAATGTTTCTTTTAATACGCCAGCTATGACTGAATTAAAATTCAACATATAATCACTGCTGAAGTCCTTTCTGTAATGCTTCAATCTTAAACCATTAGCTGTTTTAGTTATAGTCATATCTAAGAAATTTAAACTGTTATTATACTCTTCTTCCTTTTTAAATTTTAAATCTTTATTTTTGTTCAACATACCATTAAAAACCGTCAAACTGTCTGACGGTGCCGTACCAAATAATAAGCACGTCATCCGCGTACCTAAAATTCTCAAAATGAAATTTCGTGTTCATCAAAATGCCCTTTTCAAAATAATTCATAAAAATATTACACAATATACCCGATAATGGGAGCCCATCGGGAAACCCTTTATCTGTTTATAAATTTTACCATTGTGAGAAAAATACATTAGACAAGTTCAGCAAGAAAATACAAGGTAAACGTGATTATTTATCACAGAATTCTATTTATTGCTATCGTTTATATACTGATAGAAATGTCCGTTCCACAAACACCCGACAAGTGACTAAAAGAGTCTACGGCCTCCCACACCAGAACAAAGAGACTTGGTCCCGTTTGTCTCAGCCGAATTCACTCTGAAAGTTGCGTCTATCCAGGTCTCCGTCAGACATATACCCGACTCATCAACAGACATAAGCGACTCTCTTCATTGAAGACCCAGGGACCTGCATTCTTCACTTGGCATTACTAGAGCCCTGCAGTCGTGCCAAAGTAACCCGTGCAGCAACCCGTTCTGCTTCCATGAGACCATTACCGATTGTTCGAATGAACGTCCGGGCTGCCACAAGAACTCTGATGTGGGTCTCTGCCCTTTCAGTCCGTCAGAGTCAACTGCTGATCTGCCGGTCTTCAAGTTCGGAACCGGGGCTCCCCGTGTCTGCACCTTCCTCTTGCCACTATCGCTAACATCGCTGCTGTGTAGACACATCCCGTCCAATTCTTTCAGCGATTTGACGGTACGACCATCCTCTTTCCGGATGATCCGCTGTGCTACTTTGCTTAAATTCCAATAACTCCACGAAAAATATGAAGCATGATTCCGAATTCAAGCACGAAATATAGTTTCACGAACACTGACAAAAAGTTCTCAGAGGCTCTTGAAGCGTAAAACCATCTGTGGTGGGATAGGGAACTCTGAATACGTTCTATTTGTATCATACACTTCACTCATCTACACGCCTTTCCTCTGGAAATTCAGCTTTCTGCCATTACCCTTCTGAGTTTTGTGTTTTCAATTTCCGTCATTATAAATTCAGGCTGTAATGAAATTTTAGGAACTTCGCAAATAAGTAATCATACCATCATTTAATTTGTGCGATAACTTAGATAACTTTCTTCTGTAAACAGTAACCGCAAATAGAAAAACATCAATAGTACATAATACAGTTTTGATATAAATTCTTATAGCAGCTATCAATTATTCTCTTTATTCATAAAGAATAGCCTGTAGCCTGAATTTAGAGCTCATAGTATTTAGAGTAAGTGGGAGATTTTCGAGCCATTTGCTGTTTCAAGCAAGTTTTCAAGAGAGCGTAAAGTTGCCTTAAGATTACTTGCTTCATCCTATTACTTATCAGAAACCCTACTCCAAAAATACCGGGTGGTTATAATTAAAGTGACTCTTCTCTCAGCTCTCTGGAGCGGGTTCTAAATAACATATTGATATAGATATAACTTATACAATTAGACCATGAGGAAGCGATTGCTGATCAAAATTAATTTGGTTCAAAGTTTCGACACCAGGCGAAAATAGGACTCTGTGAATATAGTCTGAAACGGCACACTACAATAATATGATTTTATTATTCAACGATATTTATAGAAGGTGTTCAATATGTGCTCCAGCTAATTCGATTACATTCTGGATGTACAACACAGCGTGATCAATTATCGCGCGAAGCATTTTTGGTGAAATGTTAGCAACAATCCGCTATATGCTTGTCTTCAGATCAGACAAACACCATAGCCTTCCTAATAGATTGTTTTTAAGATATCCGCACAGGCGGAAATTACACGGATAGTCAAGGCCACGCATCTGGAAAAGCTCTGCATATTATCCAATCATTACCGTAGGTGGCATGAAGCAATTCCTTCATTGGTTGCGGTGTTGCTCTATCTTGCAGGAAGGCAGTGTTCTCTAAACAACCTCTTTCTTGCAAGGTATCACGCTGTATTATGCATCCAACATTTATTTGACTTAGCTGGAGCACATATTGAACACGTAACTTTCTTTGAATAATGAAGTCTTATTATCGAGTGTTGCATTTCAGACTATTTTTCCAGCCCATATTTTTGCCCGGTGGCAAAATTTTGAACCAATTTTTCTTTTCATCGGAAATCGCTTCCCCGTGGTCATATTTTCTTGAGGTATGTTGATTAGAACCCGCTTCGGAGAGCTGAGATGTATTTATCTTCATAGCAGCTATAGAAGGAACTATTGTTTTTTGTTTCAATATATCACACTTCTTGTACAGCAGCAATATCCACCTGATAATTATTATCCAATAATGAGCACAGATTCCAATTGCGCTTTATACAGTGACAGCACATTCCACGTCGCTGTTCTAAAATCATTAACCTTTTTCTTGCTTGTTCGTCCTCGATAGATCAGTCCGTTTGAATTCTCTGGAATAAATCTATCGTATCCTCTGCCGCTTTGATAACTGTATTGAATATCTTTAAATTCTAAATTTAACGCATAATTTCAACCAAGTTAAGCTTTTCAACAAAGAGACTTTAACGGAATGAGGCCGTTAGCCTCATTCCCATCACTGTCTCTAGGGTTTAACTTCGGGGTACAGAATTGGCTTCTCATTAGCTAAAGAGTCCTCCTACCCATCTCGGGACTTGTCTGTCCAGCTTGGGAGGCCCTACTAGTAGTAATGATACCTGGTATAGTCCTTATCTTCATTGGAGTACCCTGCCGGGCACAAACAGTACCTTTGTTAAGGCTGTGTCCTCTTGGGAGATCTATAAAACAGCATTTCGAAGACATTTTTTGTGCCCAAAGCTAATTTTTTTTACTGTTTTATGTTATCTAAAACAAGTTTGTGTTTCTTTTTTAAATGTCTGTTTCGTTTTTAAATGAAAAAAGTAAATGTAAAGAAAAATTTACATTTAAAATGAAAATGTACATTTTAAATGTATTTAAAACGTTAACGTAAAGGAACGTAAGCAGACGATCCACCAGTTTTGCGCGCAATATGCTATCGTCATACATTTTTTTTTTTGTGTCATGTTTTATTGAATCATGATGCTCTTGGAATATATACTAAAACTACATGAGCCGATAAAATCATCCTATTAACAGGCAAAAATTGTACGGATATTTGTGTGTTTGTCATCTCAAAAGCGCTACAGACACAGTATTTAAGCAAGAAACGAAACGAAATACAAGGTAGCGCCACCAACATTTGTTTGTCTGGATCGACATTATTTTAGGGCAGGAGGTTAACTTATAATGACAAAGCGTAGCGCTAATATATACATTATATATAAATTATTTTAAGTCATTGACTACTACACACGTTTTGTTTTATTAATTATATGTGATCTCACACCTTATTGACTCTTCAAGCATATTTCGAAACTAAACTCTAAATATGAATAATTACAAGCTTGCAAGAGTTACCATGATCAAAATACATATTTTGTTTTATTGCTTAGTCACCATTCGTGGGCTGTTGTGGACGTCACGGCTTTTACAAAATGAGCTTAGGACATCGTTTTCATTCTTGTGCTTTTGAAAAATGTCACGGCATTTCAAAAATGTGGAATCTGTTTTACTTCCGTGAATATTTCACGGGTTGCCACTAATGAACCATTAATAGTCGAGAGCAGACATAAATTGAAAATGCATGGTTGTCTGTAAGAAGATTTCTGCATCTCAGATTACTTTTAATATCATTCGTTTGAATTGATAATATTTGCGTTATTAAATAACAATTTCCTTTATATTTCGATGCACGGGTTCTATGGGTAGTTACTCGAAATTCAGTTCCAGTGAGTGCTTCAAGCCAGTATAATTTATTTCCTAGTTTGATTACAATACAGTTTTGTAATGACAATTATTAAAGATTATCTAATGGATGTTACAGAATAATTGAACAAAAGTAATATTTACGTTGCTAAAAGCAATATTTGTTTGTTTGCTGAGATCCTTTCTTCATTCAATTCATAAAAACATTAAACTGCTTACCTAAATAACTACCTACACAAAAAACACTTTCAACTCTTCCGCTTGACCGTTGATTCTGACACACAAATTCTTTAAGCAGTGATGCAGTAATTATTAAAATGATAACATACGAAAACAGAGACGAAGGTCGAAAAGTAATATTTTGTAGTTCTGCAAAGGCTTCCTTGCACATGAATTATTTAACAATATTCTAATCAATCGGATGATTTGATGCATGACAAAGACAAAGCATTTATTTGTTTGCACAGAACCATGACAGCGTTAAGAATATTAAAGTTAAATTTGTTGAAACTATTGAAGCAACATTTCTTGTTGTTCATCAACAAGAATTAAATGTAATTAATTTTGAATTCAAACTTACTGAGGGAAACAAGACAACATTGTTGAGTTTCAGTCCAATAATACAGCATGCCCATTTTAATGTTTATTTATGTCGAAATTAATATTAGCTAACAATATTTCAGCTTTATTTCAGCAACACAAAATGACATTTTTTAAGTTTCATTGCAGTGATGTTTTAATAGAAGCAGAAATTTAACAATACAGATTTTTTTACTGACTTTAGTAATCATTGCTAATTACCTCTTACTTTCGGAAAATCCAATTCAATTCACAATCATGGAAGCAATTCAGTATAGTAAAAAAAAAGAAGCCATAATTATTTTTAATTAATTTAATAAAATTGCAATACATTATTCTTTAAAAATCTTTTCGTTCAAATATGATTCTGACACACAAATTCTTTAAGCAGTGATGATTATTCAAATCATGAATATAATGATTCATAATTCACTAGATTGTCATTTCTTTAATCATTCATATCCACTGGAGAGAAAAAAGTAAAATAATAATAATAATAATAATAATAATAAAAGAAAGAAAGGAGAAAAATAATCATGAAGAGTTATTTCACATGGTCCATAGTCGGCCAAATTCGAAGAAAGAAGAAAGAATAATAATAAAAGAATTGAGAGAATTTATTTTTCGTTCTATCTCTTTTTTTTTTAAAGATAATATTCAAAGTTTTTGAACTTAAAAATCGAATTTTTTGTTTTGAAATATCGGGTGGTTATAATTAAAGTTCCACACTTCTGCGCGGTCTGGAGACCGCATTATTGCACGTATATAAGCTAAGAGAATTCCAACGGAAAAAAAATTACTTCAAAAAGTCGCCACCAGGTGAAAAAGTGGCGCTTGTGAAAAGCGCAATGCGTTTGTGAACGACCAATCTGCAGAAATCACCAAGTCATTTGAAAAGAAAGAACGTGCGCTCCTGGTGAAGCTCTATTACCAGAACAGCAGCAATAGTGTATCAGCACTGCGAGAATATCGTTGTTTGAAGGGATTACGACAAGGACCCATGACGGCAAGGGGTTTACGAAAAATGATGCAGAAATTCGAAGATACAGGGGAGTTAGGTGCCCTGCCAGGAAGAGGACGCCGCCCGATTGCGGAGGACGTTGTCCACGAAGTGGCAGTAGCAGTAGCTGACAGAGCATCAGTGGCCCTAGTCTCAGCGACCAGTGCGCGAGCAGTAGTACGCGAATTAACAATTCCATGGTCCACGGTGCGAAAATTGCGGTCCATTCTTCACTGGTACCCGTATAAGATCCAGATATTGCACCAGTTACAGCCACAAGATCCACAAACGTGGTCAGACTTCCCATTTCGTTTCTTGGCTAAAATGGCTTTCGACGATGCGGGGCCCTGGAACATTCTGTGAACAGATGAGTCGCATTTTACGCTTGACGGCGCTGTGAACACGCAGAATTGTCGCATGTGGGGTTCCTCAAACCCCCATGTGGTGCATTCCCAGCCGTTGCATTCCCAGTACGTGACTACATGGTGTGGATTCACCGCGGACTTCATCTGGGTCCAAATTTTTTTGAGATGACGACACCTGCAGGTCTTGTCCGGTGCACTGTTACAACTGTCTTGTCACGGCATGTGCTTCCAGCCTTGCAAGAACTCGGGTGTTTAGAGACTGTTTTTTCATGCAAGATGGTGCAGCACTGCATATTGGTCGCCCAGTAAAGGAACTTCTTCGTGCCCGCTTCAGCGATGATCGTGTTCTGTCGAGACACTTTCCAGAGGCGTGGCCTGCCGGTTCACCAGACCTTAATTCATGTGACTTCTGGCTGTGAGGAATCCTGAAAGATCGTGTTTATGAGGAACGCGTACGGACCTTGCCTGAAGTGAAAGCCAATATCATTCGTCATGTTGCAGCCATTTCATGAGACACTCTTCGTGCTACTGTTGAGCACGCTGTCCTGCGCTTCCTGCATGTCATCGACGCAGACGGTGGGCATATTGAACAGTCACTCTAAAGCTATGTGAACACCATCCGATTTTTCACCAACTTAGTTGGCCAACTCCGAGTTGGTCCGATTTTGTCAGGCTAGAACACCATTCAACTAGCAAATGAAGTCGGCCGCGATAGCAGCAATCCCATAATTCAATGCGTTTCCCCCAGCAGCTGCGGAAAATCCGAAATAATCGAGGTTTTGAAACCTCTCTGATAAATTCTGCCGCATACAATTACTGCATTTCAGTATAAACTTTATTTATGCATGAAAGAAACTCGCAATACTCTGATATTCATTGTGTTCTCGCTTGTCGTCGATTCGAAGCGGTGGTAATCGTTTATGGACGCCATTTCTTTCCATGGGCGTGACGTCATGATTGACGTGTTCCAACGCTGCCCTGTGATTGGTAATGCCGACCAACTTTCCTGAGTTGGCCGACTCGAGTTGGTTGTGCAGGAGCAACTAAAATCGCTGCCAAGTCGCTGAAAAACGTGCTCAAAGTCGGCTCTAGCGACTCGAAAACTGAAAGTTGGCCGACTAAGTTGGTGCAAAATTGGATGGTGTTCGCGAGGCTTAAAAGCATTAAAATATTGCATTCGCATCGTCTGTTTATGATCTGCAGCGCCACTTTTTCACCGGGTGACAACTTTTTGAAGTAATTTTATTTTCGTTGGAATTCTCTTCCCCATGCTCTACATAGCTTATATACAAAGTTTTATTACTATCCGTGCAATAATGCAGTCTCCAGACCGCGCAGAAGTGGGGAACTTTAATTATAACCACCCGATTATATTACTTACGGATAATATTCTTGAAATAAATTGAAGATTGTATATGGCCGTGACAATGCTAAATCTGACTTTGCAAACTGCAATGAATAATGTAAACAATTTGAATAGAATAAGAGATGCCAAAAACTTCGGTTTAATTTTACTATTTGAATTGCGGTTCTTGAAGGTAATTCTTTGAAAAAAGAAAAATAAACAGATATATTATGAAAGGAATCCATCCTCGAAATCTTTCATAAGTCCAGTCGTATTCTATGTAATGATGATGTAAACCCAGTTTTTTGATTTAATACAGAAAAAAAGTGCAACAGTTGGATTTGAATCTTCTTCCAACCTGAAGTATTTATAAGTGTTGTGTTAAAAAAATTATGAAGTATAAAATTTGTATTTCTATCTATCTCATGAAGAGAATTGCCGATTTTCTAAAATGATTCTATCTTAAATGTTTCATTCTCTCTCTCTTTCTTTTTAATTTTAACAATTTTATGAAAGTAAATCGCTTGACAGTGCATGAAAGTACGTACTGTTATCCTGAGAAGAATCCTAACTTACTTAAACTTTTACAAAATAGCACTGACTCTTAGTTATACATTTATTTTTTTTGATTTTACTGAAAACATTACGAAAGTTACATCCAGAGTTCTAGTTATAATTGCTTTCCAGCAATTTAAATAAAAACCTTTTTAAATTGTAAAATCTAAAACCAGTGTGTTAATTAGGCAATTCTTTCTTTAATTACTTAAAGGCAAGTCAACATTCGACTCAAGCATAGCTTAAGTTTTCGTGATTTGAAAGGTCGTGGGTCAATCCTACTAGAACTGCGGTCTCCACTCATATTCAAACCCTAATAATTAACAAAAGCCACAGCAAAGGAAGGAGAGAAAGAGAAGAAGAAAAACACAGAGAAAGGAAGGACATATCCATGTCGGCCTGAGAAGCGAACCCAGATTCAGGTAGGAGGCTATTGTCTAAACCCATGTCTACATTAAACTGCTCAAGTTTATTATCTATCTATTAATCTCTCTGTTAATTAATAATTTCACTTGAAAAATTCCTCTTCTTCAAAACAAATGCAGTAGGACCTTGATAATCCGGCATGCTCGGGGATCTGCCAATATCAAATATGCCGGATTACCAAGGCCATTTTTAAAACCCTGGTTTAAACAAGGGTATATAAATAAAAACTACAATTTTAACATACAAAAACGATTAATTGTTATTTAGTAAACACAACAGAAAATATTACAGTAAACAAAACAAAATTAAAAGTATATAATACTGCACAATGAACACTATATTGAACTAAAAATCAAATATAGTACTGTAGTGCACATCACTGTTAAATAGTTCAGGATTTTAATCTTATCAAAGTTCGATATACAGTAAATCAATTTTTTAGGCCTGATGTCGAGGATGTGGAACATGACGGACTGGTATCTACCACTGATGGGATAGCTTGAATTTTCTTTTGAGCCCTTTGAACCATTGTAGGGATGTTAACTTGTTTCTTTGATTGAGCTCTTTTTTTTGATTAAAAACTACCCTCGCTGTAGGTTAACAAAACAGAACACGTGTTCTTTTTAGTTAAACTAGTTGTTTCACTTAACTCACTTAACCGGATAATAGAACGCAACTTATAATTGTAAACGCACCTTTTTATTGATATTTATAGCGATAGTTTTAGATCGACAGCGTAGTGTATGATAATTTTCGTACAACTTTTTAAAAAATGCAATAATGTTTTAGTTTTAGTACATCAGGGAGAAAAAATCTGGCAATCCTCTATTTCTGATGCGTGCCGAACTATCGGGTCTGCCGAACTATCGAGTGCCGGATTATCGCGGTCTTACTGTACCTCATTAACTGTTTTTGTTTTTTATTTTTTTTTCGATAAAAATCGTAATATCATTAGCTACTGCTTCTTTAACAATTACAGGAGTTTGTTCAGAAATTCGAACTTCTAATTTGCAATGACTGAATTATCTGCAATAAAAATCAACATGTATCAATATAAAGCCGTAATGGTATTAAGATGATAATAATCAACTGGAAATAGACGTCATCAAACCGAGCATTGATAGTAAATATGTTGCTAACAGAAGGTGGAATGGCTTAGTAAAATTCCATTGACAATATGAAATTGTCTGTTAATGGTTTGAGTCTATTTAATTATTTAGTTAATTGCTTTTAACATTTATCGAATTATGTACTACCGAAAATTAATGTTTATTTAAAACTTTAAATTTCATTAAGCAATTTGCAAAATGTGCGAGTTATTGTCTTCAATGTTAGGACATGAAAAAACTTGAACCATCGATTAAAGATAACTTTTAAGAAATTCTCAAGAAAACTGAGTATCTCTTCAGGAAAATTAAGAATCGTGTTCCAAGTAACATTCAATTCAATATAAGTACTAGATTAAATTCGTTTTTTTCCATTTTCAACTCAGTCGATTGTATTAAATAATGAATTAAACAAATCAACTGTATATATATATATAATTCTAAATTCCTTTAGAACTGAACTGAAGCTTTTGTTTTCAAATTTAACTAAAGTTTTACCAAACTTTTGGCATTGTTCATAAAAATGAAGGTTTTTCAGGTGAAAAGATCTTAAGTTCCATCCACATCTCTTGTCTAATTAGTCCTTTGCAAGTAATGCCTAATGTTTCCTGAAGCATTGTAATTCTCTTGTTTTCTTCCTTCTCGTTTCGCGAAGGCCAAAATTAATTCTGATAATTAAACTCGTTTTCGTTTTTATTCGTTCTTTTTCTTTGTCTCCATTCACCGGAAGAGAATTTATAGGAGTCATCTTTACATGATGACGATACTGACTCGATCTTCTCTTCATGTTTCACACAAAATTCAAAGACTGGGAAAATAATACTTTTATGTTTTCAGATATGCTAATTTAATGATTCTTACCTTCTTACAATTGAAATTAGAACAATATTATAATTCTGAAACATTGAATACGAAGAGGAAGAAGATAACATAACATTTTCTAAATGTAAAAACCTATTCATAATTTTATTTTAATCAAAGTCTACTACTTTAGTTTCGATGAAATCATTATTGGAAAACTCACCTTGTGATTACTTAGATTTACTGTTTGTTATTGAAAGATCTTTATAAAATAAGTATGATCTGTGAAGCTCCATTAAACGTTTTAAACATGAAACATTTAATGGAACTTCACAGATCATACTTACCTTTCCCTGTTTGTTATATTTAATGATTAAGAGGTATCTTTGAATACAGCGTTGAAAATGAAATAATTTAACACTGAAAGGAAGGGATTTAATGTGAGTTGTTTATTACAGTGTAGTAAATGCGACCAAATTTACATTGCGATTACTAAACATGCTTTAATGAAGCTTACGAGAGACCACAAAGATTAATTCACGCGACATGAAACTGATCGATCAGATAGTTAGTTGATCATTGTCTTTCCAACTTTAAACACCAATCTTTAGATTTTGAATGAAATTTTAATGTGTATATTGGAACATACAAAGCAGACACCGACCCTCAAAATTTTACAAATTAAAAAGTTTTAACACATTAAAAAATACAAAGGGACCGGTTTCGCCTTTGCGACCATGCTTTTTCAACTAACAATTATGAAAGTTGCATGTGCTTATATAAGACCATAGACCAATGAAATTAATTTTTAAAAATTGAATTATTTGGGCCAATGAATTGTTGGATCGGGTTGACCAATGGCCATTGGTCTGTATTTTAACACATTAAAACTCTTAATTTTTTAAAATTTTGTGTGTCGGTATCTATTTTGTATCTTTAGATTTTATTGACTAATTAGCCGGCTACCGTTGCTTCGCTCCGGAAGTCTTGCATATGTAACGTAAAGAAAAGTTTTATTTATTAAAAAAAAAAAAAAAAACCGACAAATTATGTAAAGTAAGCTAAAAACTGAAACTTAGAACTAAAACTAAATTTAAATTTAAATTCTAAAAAATACATTCAATACAGTATTGAAATCCATTTATAACAGTCGGAAATTAGAGCAATTGAATCGATCATGGATTCTGGCGCAGTGCAAAGAAATGGGTCCGTCCTAGCAGGGCCGTCGCGACCGGGGCGATCGCCCTGGGCGCCGCGGCTAGGGGGCGCCGCGGCAACGGTAAAATGAGATTCGGTTTTTTTTTTTGGGTTGTTGAATAGGAGATTGAGGGGGCGCCTGATGAAATCTTGCCTAGGGCGCCGCGGCAACGGCAAAATGAGATTCCGTTTTTTTTTTGGTTGTTGAATAGGAGATTGAGGGGGCGCCTGATGAAATCTTGCCTAGGGCGCCGCGGCTAGGGGGGCGCCGAGGCAACGGCAACAGGAGATTTTTTTTTTTTTGGTTGTTGAATTCCTTTTTTTTAGTTGTTGAACCTGGAG
>JAFIDM010009631.1:173430629-173461035 GCA_023159025.1 Thereuonema tuberculata
TTCGGTGGTTTTTTTTTTTTTTTTTTGGTTGTTGAATTCCTTTTTTTGTTTGATTGTCGAACTGGAGATTCCTTTTTTTTTATGGTTGTTGAACCTGGAGATTCCGTTTTTTTTTTTTGGTTGTTGAATTGGAGATTGAAGGGGCGCCTGACGAAATCTTGCCCCGGGCGCCAACAAACCACGCGACGGCCCTGCGTCCTACTTCCTTAAAACGTGGTTGTAAGAAAATTGGCTCCCCCCTCCTTCCCGTTTACACCTCTTATGACGGGAATATGGAAAATTCGTCGAATACATATCTATTCGATTTTGACAACTCATGTGAAATTTCGTTTTTCCAACTCAAGCGGTTTCGAAGATATGCATACCGTTCAAAAACGTTTGCCCACCTCCTTAGTCTAATCCGGACTAGTTTTCATGTTCATGCATTATTCTGGAATGCATGTGAACCTCCGTACCAAATTTGGTAAAGGTCCGTTGAGAAATGGCGACGCTGAGACAAACACACAACAAACAGACAAATAAACAAGCAAACAAACTTTCGCGCTAATTATATAAATGAAAACAAAATATTAATTATCGTTTAATGATAAAAATTTAATTGGTTTGACAAAAGCTTAAGGCGTTAGTTTTTAAAAATTTATTGATCATTATATATTTTTAGTTTGTTTTCTTCTTTCAAGTCATCCTTTTATTGGATTGCTTTAGCTTTTCAGTCTATAATTAAATCGAATACAGCCAATGTCCTAGTTACTAAAAAATATTTTTTTTATCCTAGTTTCCTAAGGAATGTAAGACTCACAAAACCATTAATTATATATGGAGTGTGTGTGTGTTCCAACAAGATTTGAACAGGTGAATGTTTTTTTAAAAAACTTTGTACACAATTATTGACATGCAAGAGAAGATCTAACTTTTGTATTTGAAAATATTTGTTTCTACGCGAAAGTATTTCACAGATAGTTTATTTCCAATTGTGAGGCGACTGTCATTAAAAAAACAAAGAAAAATAGAAAACATTAAGAGAAGTAGGCTTTAAGTTCTATTAGGAATTATTATTTGTATTATTTTTATCAATAATCCGGCTCTTTTAGTGCATTTGGATACAATAACGATTTAGATACAACAATACATTTTAATGTAGCAGGCAATCCATGTTAAACCCTATATAATTAAAGTACAAGAGAAGGATCAGAAATTGAACTCCCTGTATTAACTACACGATTTTAATGAAACCATCATGTCATTAAAAGTAAGAATGGATTATGTGGACGATCCGCGCTGGGCAGGTTTTCTCGAGGTTCTCCTATTTCCCCTGCACTTCTCCCACCATACTTTCTCAGTCTTTCTCTCCTTACTTCCGTGGGATAGTACAATAGACCTCCGGTCGCAGTGCTTGGCTTCTCTGCCACCCACATTCACTACATAACATAACATAACATAAGAATGGATTATAAATTTTAAATCTTATCACTTCACTAAGTTAACTTAATTTTCGTAATCCGTTCACATATTTTAAATTATCGATTTCTGAAATTTGAATTATTTTATACTGGTTGAATCAAAAGTTGGTTGGGATTTTTTCTCATTCGCACAATCTATGACCTCGATAACCATTTGAAATCTAGAAATACAATTTTATTACTGTGTTGCCTATTGAAAATTTCTTAATAAACTAATTGAAATATTAGAAGTTCTATTTCTAGAAAATTGTTTAAAATGAAAGATATTAAAGAACGTTTTCGATGTAATACTTTATTATTTCTGTAAAAACTCAAAGCAGACTCAAAAAAAAAAGATATATACTTTATATGGAGAAAATACTCTGATAGTAAAACTTAAAGAGGGCGAGATTTCTTTAAAAGATGTGTTACTCTTCCCAAGGCCGTCTCTTCTATCGGTCGAATACGAGTCGAACGGAATTTCGGTTCAGTCCAGTATATAACTCCAAAATATTTTGATAGATCTGGATATTATTTCTTTTCTTCAATTTAAAACGAAGGCCACTTTACTATTTTGTAGCGTAAATAAAGAAAATGTTCAGATTTTCTTGTTCTTTTTTCTGTTTACTTTTGTTCTGACCTAAGGTTAGGTTAGGTTAAGTTTTCTTATATATGCTGTGGTCACGGGCAACTTTTTAATAGGGAATCTTTTCTTAGTTTCATTCATACTTTTTTTACTTCTTTCTAATTCAGACGTGGTTAAGTGGTGTAACAGTATTATTTTAATTAATTCGCTGTCTTAAAAGGCTTTTAATTGTGTCTTCTTTCTTTATTAAAAGAGTAGTTTCCATTTCTTCTGAGCGACAGCTGTCACCTCCCTTACCTTCAGGTAAGATTAAAAAGTTTTTTTTTTCCTTTTCTTCTTTCTTCCATACTGAGGTGCGAAGGAAAGAATCAGGTGACAAAAAAGACCAAAGAATTCACGGTTTCTTTTCGTTTCGCTAGAAATGAGAGTTGAAACAAACAAAAGAGAGCTCAACGAACCCCTCCCGAGAACATTTAATCACGTTTTATGATTCTTCGGAGCTTCATAAAACGTCCGAGATGCTTTTTATCAATAGAAGAAAGCAATTTCTTTCTTTCTTTTTATCTCTGTTGCGTCTATGGTTGATGGCAGACATCGGGTAGAACATTACAATGACGGCGATAGAAAGGGGCAAAAAATGAGAAAAAGATATTTTAAGGAAAAAAAAATGTAATTTCCCAAAACCGATTACTATGATGCCGACCAATGTTTTACAGCAAACAAATATATATTTAGAACTTTCTTTCGTTATTATATAGCAGAACAATTTCATTAGCTTATATTGATACCGATGTTAATCTCGTTATTTCAAAAACCTAATACGATGTTTTCCAGTCATTTTTGAGCAACATTTCTTCGAAAGCAATTTGAACAAAACAGAGAAATCACTATCTTCGATTATTGTATTTTTTTTTAGAGCAAATATCAATAAATCTTTTTTTTTTTTTTTTTTTGAGAATCGAAATCCTTTCTATCCAAACAACGTATATTTGTAATTTCGCTGTATATTTATTAAAGTAATTGATTAATAATTCTATACATTGTTACAAGAACTTTAATACCTTTTATTATTTCATGGATTTATAATTTTGTCCTAATCAGTTCCACATCTTTGAGAAAAACAGGATTTCAGCATCAACAACAAAACTGGAGTTCAAAATGATCAAAGATCAAAGTGATTCAACATTTTCAATTCCCGACACATTTGTGCAAAAATTGTCAAGGCACAAAATCAGTTTTTTAGCAACAGATATTAACTGTCCTATTACGTATTTCATTGGCCTCAAAAAGTGTCTTCTCCCCTTCTCCTCTCTATCACACACACCCTCTCTTTTTCTCAATGAAAAATCAGGTTTTTCAAAATCTCTCTCATATTTGTCTCCAAACAATATTTATAATTTTACACCATACTAGTGATATTACAGGCTCAGCAATTGACTCTCCCCCAAACTCTCTGGACTTTCATGGCAGAGCATTTGAAAATCGTTGTACTAATTACTAAGTTACTGTAAATACTGTGAGTCTAAAATAATATACAACTGAAATATTCGAAACTTATGCTGTTTCATACAATTATTAGAACGTTGGAAGTTTAAAGTAAAGCTGTAATTTATGATTATTTTGATTATTTACGATCATTTTTTTTTGTTGGTCCTTATATAAAATTGTCCTTAAAATAGACCTTTATATTTTCAAAATCTAATGAGATCTATACAACGACAAAAACTATATGAATAAACTGTATGAAGTTTAGCATAGATAAGTTAATTACTTTTAGACTTATCTCTCCCACCACATTCGTTATAACACATATCGTCTGTCTCTCTCTTTCTTTATCTGATTCACACATATATGCATATACATGCATACAGAACCCCCCCACCCAAACATATATATGTGTGTATGTGTGTGTGTGTGTGTGTGTGTGTGTGTGTGTCAGAAACACAGAAACACATGTAGAAAAACCGTAGGTAAGAGGCGCCTTTGTTCAAAGTTGTATTTCAGTACCCAATAAAATAGAATTTGCAAATTAAAATGAAATTAATTTCAAGAAATTTTTATTTATTTAGTATTTAAGTACAAGATATGTGTAAGTGTACATAAAAATAGTCCACTTTAAAAAATAAAGTTTTTTTTTAAATTATCACAAAAAAAATCAGAACACAATAATACATTGTGGACTTTGGTATATACGATACTAGCAGAAATATCCATTCTTCGTAAGGTTACAAAGAACAGATGTCCTGATATGGTGGATGAGAAAGAATTGAAATTTGAGATCACTGTTGGTAAAAAAAAAAATCAGGTGATAGGTACAAACTAATGTAATATTCGTATTTTGCAACTCGAGATCCCTAGATATGAAATTAATATCAAAATCGGAGAATGTAAGACTTCGCATCCCTTTCTGTCCATCTCCGCCACTTCAAACCTTCCCCAGTTGCTAAAAAATCACGTGATCATAACAAATTTAATGTTATTTTGCAACCCGAAACACCCGTAAAAGTATCCTTCAACAAAGTTTGCTCTCTTTCCACCCAGCGTTTACACCCGTTAGGGCTTGATATCGAAAATTCGATCACATAGCATCTTTTCGATTTCGACAAAGAACACTCAGGTCAAATTTCGTGTTTCCAGCTAAAGCGGTTTCAAAGATACGCGTTCCCTTTCCTCCCCTTATTCCAAGTACAACCTAAGGAAGAATTCTGCCAAATTTCAGTTTTCTGGCTATTTGGGAAAGAGGAGAATTAGTGATGAGTCAGTCAGTGAGGGCTTTGGCATTTATACATACAGATGTCATTTATTGCATATTTAACCTCCTAGCTTTAGCCACCACAAAATTCTTAATTAGATCTTTTATATATTAAAGTATCCATAATATCATTTTCTACTGACACTATTGATAAATCGGTAAGTCGTTCTTGGGACTTTGGCACTACACACATTGGGGTGGTGTGGCACATGGCATTATTCGCATTACTGAAAATAGTCAAAACAAAAGTCGTTTCTGAGAATGCGGAGGGCGATCACATATCGCATGCTAATATCGAAGCACTGAACATGTTCAAACCTGCTTTTGACGACCACTCATGAAGTTTGTTGTTGAGTTTGCTTTTCATTTTTTATCGCCTTACTGTTTGTTTTAAGCCGTCCTATTTATATATTAAAGTTTTGCTTCATGAATAAGAGCATTGACCATTGTATAAAAATTTACTACATTTATCATTTTGAAATGGCGCCCTCCTGGTCAGGCGCCTTGGTGCGGAGCACAACCTGCACACCTGCACCGGGCGGCCCTAACAAAACACACATGCACATAACTGAAAAACAGTCTACATTTATTTTAGGAACAAATGACATGAATTTCCGTTAAAATGGGGACATGGATATTTGGTGTAAACGATTAACATCGTTTCTATGTAAAATAAGATGTTTTAAAAAGCTAGAATGATTTGATCTATTAGAATCTTTTTTTATCAACATTCCGCTTGCATGATTGCTATGCTTTCTCATTAATATCGTATGAATAAAGTAAAAAAAATAGACTAAATTGTACGAAATTAAAAATTCCTAGTGTGAATCGATAATTTACAATTTAAATTTCATCTTAACATCAATCCTCGGAATATCAATTATTTGTAACATTAATTACATGAAAGTGAATTTCCAAAATAGAAATGGTTCTTCGTGTGATTTTTTATAATAATCTTTATTATTCGTGATTCTTAGCAGACATGGTCATCATCAGTCGCCTAGCAACAGGCCATCATTTAACCGGACAGAGAGAATCCAAACCATATTAGTTTAATCTGATTAACATGAATTAATGGAAAGGAAGAAAAAAATATTAGATCATTTACAATTCATTTATCCTTACTAGACAGAAACTTATCTTTTGTTAGTGTATTTTTTAGTTTTAAGCTTCTCTACAGAGCATAGCTCATAGCAGGAGAAGCCTTATATTCCCGCTCTGTCTGTCCGATGTCAATAGAAATTCATAAGTGGTTTACTAAGTGGTGTCGTCACTACCTATGTTAGAATTCGAAGAACTGTTGCTTCGTTGGTTCATTAGCATTGCTAACTGTTAGTCAAGTCGGTATTTATCGTGGTTTTTCTTTATAAAAAAGGCCTCAAAAATAATAAAAAAATATCAAAATTCCATTTTTAAAGACTTCAACAAAGCCCACCTTAGGAATCCCTTATTTTTGAGAATTTTAGGAGAAACATTAAGACGTTGTATTTTTGCATATATTTGAGGTTCGGATTGCCATAGGCGACACTACACTCTATGTCGAGTGATTGATTCACTCCAAAGCCATTCTCCAATAGCAAAGTACTGACATACTGAAACTCATTTCAGAATTAAGATTATAGAAGAATAAATTACTTTATATTCGCAAACTATAATAAAATTATTTATTCTGCTACATTTTTATTATAATGGAATCTCCCAAATCTATGGAGAGCTTTTTTTTTCTGTAGGGTTTTGAAGTTGTAAAGTTTCCGAGATTTTAACAATTGTGTCAAATAAATTCTAACCCTTTGTTTCTTCAACACCTGAAATTTCTATATTATTTTTCCTTTGTTGTATTTCTAACATTTCCAATTCTACTCCAGCTGACTTATTTTCTCATTTTGGGCAGTATTGGATTTATTTTCATAGTGGTTAGTTTTTCTATTATTGATTTTTGATTATCAGTGAGAGTTCATAACTTCTTCATAATATCCTCATATTGTTTATTTATAAATTCCATTCAGTTCTTTATTGAGATTACTTTTGAAAGGGTGCCTTTCCTTAATGTGACCTGTACATTTGCTCTGTATAGAAGCCGTGGGGCATTATGTGATCGCTACTGGGATTGCTGCTCCTTCCTTATTTTTCTTTAAATAAAGGAAAATGAATTCATTGCCTTGAACCCTTAACAAACAAACCTTATATTCTATCTACCTTACATTGATATTAAACTATATAATAGAGATTTTATTGTAAGCTAATTAAAAAATTTTAGGCAAATTTGTAATTAAATTAGTTCAAGAAATATTTCAAAATAATTTCAGATTAGTCTAATTTCCTTGTATATCAACTCCTGAACAGAGCTTATGGAGGCTGTATTGTTTTTTTTTTTTTTTAGATCACTTTTAAGACACTCTTAATTGCATCTTTTAATAGCCTGTGAAAACCATTAGGCTTTGAAGAAATTCTGTCGGCTTCCAAAGAAATTCTGTTCTTTTAAAAGACTTGTTTCTTCTGTTCCTTTCATTTCTTTGCCCTAGGTTTCATAAAATACAATTTTCTTCGTCAGTGAACAAACACCTGGCTTTTGAGCCACTCAACTGAACCTACAATTCCACTCTGTTTCTTCCTCTTCTTTTTTTTATTTAATTGATTTTTTTTCTCTACCTGCATCTGTTCCCTCTAATCTTCTCCATTACAAACACTTGTTTTCCTCGATTTCGTTTTTTTTAATCCATCATATTGAGCCTTTTGTTGAAAACCACAATCTATTCTTCCAAGAATTATTTTTTTTTCCGGATCTATTTTTCCAATCTTAAGAACAGCATTTAGCAATGAGTCATTCGTTAAATAAATAATGTAATTACAAACTATAAAATCAAACATAACAATACATAATAATAATATAGTTACTACTAATGTTCACCATTAAATGATTCTACGTAAATAAGTAAATTCTAATACAACAATATTTACTCTCACAATAAAGAAACGGTATTATTTTGTATAGGATGAGATGTCGTAACTTCAACATAACTTTTTGGAGATCTTTAAAAAAAATAAAACACAGCAAGTAAAAAAATAATGAAAGGCCTTCCATTGAAATTTACGGCTTCCTTCTCTAAAATTGCGTACAAATGAAGTGGATTATTCTGGCTTTAATGACCTCAAGAATGATATACAGAAATCATGATAGCTTCATCCTCAATCAAATTCTATTTATTTTTATGTATGGAATTATTGTATTTAATTGAAATATTTCAAAAAGAAAACCTTTTTTTCCTTTTTAATCGAGTAGAAAAATACTGGAAAGGTTTTAACAAAAATTAAAATAAAAAATGCAAAGAATTTAATGTGATACTTGATAATTACAAAAGCGTTATCAAAAATTAACATTTTCAGTGTAAATATTTACAATAATATGAAAAATTTTTGAAGCACTATTGCAGAGTAATCAAAAATAATGAAGTTAATAATTATAGTTAAAGTGCAGTTTCTCCCCGGCGACAGTCAGGATGAGAAATTCTTTTACTTAACCTTGTGCCTCAGGTGGTGCTGTTGGCGATGTCGCTAGGACACTGGCCTCTCACCTCTGAGTCCCGGGTTCGGTACTCATGTAGGTTTCGTTGATGGTGGCGATCCGCGCTGGGCAGGTTTTTCAGGGGTTCTCCCGTTTCCCCTGCATTTCTCACACCATCCTTTCTCATTCTTTCTCTCCGTCCGTCCTTCTTTCCGTGGGCTAACACAAAAGATCTTTCAGGTCGACGTGCTCGGCTGTCAAGTCACCCACATTCACAAGTAATCTAATCTAATCTAACCTTGTGCCTTCCTTGGTTATCATTTTTTAATAATTATATCATAAGAAGAAACTTTAAGTATAGTATTAGACTAAACGAGGAGTTATGGTAAGATTTTAAATTAATTTATGATTAGAAAAAAGACAAAATGATACAATACTCCGCCATTAGGGCACAAAACTTGCTATTGGAGAAAGATAATCATTTAATAGATATCTTAATTCATTGATTGTTAATTAATGACAGAGAATTTTATTTCTCAGCACAAAATAATTACATGAAATTCATAATTTATAACATAATCTCGGTGAACTAATTTCAAAATGTTAGTTAGTAATAAGTAAATTCTTCAATACTGTTTCAATTTTTTAATCGTAATTTTTTTTCTTATTTTTTTATTTTTGTAGGTAGAAAATCTTCTGATACATTAAATTGCGCCATTACTTTTCTTATTCACAATTTATGCTAAGGTATGTTTTAGTCATTAAAAGTACATTACAGTTCAATGTATAAACACAGGAATATTTTGATAGCGGTATCTTTCACAATTTATAATTAATTGACAAACTTAAATTGGAAAATGGGCTCAGCGAAATAGATCCGAAAAGGACAAATAAATTGTTATTGAAAAAAAATATTTGTAAATTTAAATGTTATATGTATGGTAGGTAGATAATTACCATCGAGACCAGCTGAGATTGGATGGTAAGTCCAATTCTCGCCCGCTTTGTATGTCCTAAATTAATTCCATGAATCTCGAATGTATTTCCACTAAAGAGCTTTTCTGCATAATTCAATTTTATGCAGAAAAACCACTACAAGCGACAAGGGAATTTGTTGTTTGGAAGAAATAACTGCATAACATAATATTGCAATTTCAAACAAGAAATTATTGATAGATAACAGTTAACTCTGACTTTTTAATTAATTCCAAATAATGTTTTTTTAAAATGTAATAATGACCACAATGATCTCAGAACCTGAGAAAAACTGAAGCATTCTTCTTCTTTTTCTTCTTCTTATTTTGGGTGGGTTTACTTTTGTTAATATTTGTTTTTTCAGAAGAAGGTTAAAAAAACAGATCAATAAAAATTCAATTAAAAGTCCCTTTGTTTTTCTAGATCAATACATCAACATTATGAGTCATTTTGTTATTAACCCAATACAAAGTATAATACAAATTACAGAGCTTCCATGTTTTATTTTATTATTTTTGTTTAAATGAAGCAGACTTTTGTCGCGGTTATTATTATACTGTTACACTGCAATACAGTGAATGGTAAAATTAAGGATATCTTTAAAAGAAGCATTGTTCGGACAGGCCTTTCTGTTGACTATCTAGAACATCTCCTAATAATCAGTCCTATAGTTCAGGAAAAAGTACGAAAAATCTTCTGGACAGATTGACATCATTAGTCTTTTCAAAATATCTCCTTCTGCCTCTTGAAATTGAAATTGCTGCACCACTGTAGTAGTTCTGCTAAAACGTCCCACAAATCTCAGATTCATAGATCTTTGGAAGTAGGTCAAAATCAACAGGACTGATGTACGTCATTTTATAATGTTTGCCCCCCCCCCCCCAACCATACCTTCCTATTAGGAAGGAATTCGTGGTTTCCTAATTTTACGGTTTTTGCATCAGATAAGTGGTCCCTTTACTATTACTCAAATTTCGACTTTCATTAATATAGATAAGTGTGAATAACTATTTACATCAGCATCTAAACATCTATTTCATTGATATAAGTGAGCCTAACTTTAAAACTTTATTTTTATCATTCTATTTGCAACTATAACTTGAACTATGAACTTTTCGTAAATTTTGATTTTCAAATAAACAAATAACTTTTAAATTCTAAAAGTTCATATGTTTCAAAAATACTGGTATTTAAGTATACGATTAAAAGCAAGAACAGTGAATAATCTGCTCGAATCAAACCCAACCTCTGACTGAAAACGCCTCTGATTTTCAGTTAAGGGGAAAAAGAGGAATTTAGTTAATTAAAAAAAAAAATCAGGAATGGATTTCTTTTGTGTTAATTTGGGATGATTTTTGATAATATTTGATAATGATGAAGGAAATTTTTATGGTATAAAAGAAAATGGAGCTACCTACTTAGCAATGATCTCACAAGAGGAATAAGAAAATTTTAAAGAAGATAGTAACGATTACTTATTCTTAGAAATGAAGGAAAATTACCAGCCAAAAAAATTAAATTAAGTTAAAATAAGTAATTAATTCTGAATTTTAAATGTTTTGAAATTTAAATTCCTTTAAATTAAAATGTGGACTTTTCATTCTCTTATTTGTATAATCCATCTCAAAATTACTTAAATTTCTTTGTAGTATAAAAAGTGACGAAAACTGGATACAATACGAAAAGTCGATGTCAGAAGATCATTAAATTAAATTTAACTTTGCATTGAAAGTTTGAATTTAAAATCTAAAAAGCTTTTTATTAAAGGCAATAGTCACTGAGTTCATTTTTTTTTTACTTAAGCTTTGTTACTTTTTTATTTAACCTAAGTTGTATTTTATTAATAATAGAAAAGAAATACCGGTAAGTCATTTTTCACAAATTTTCAATTTCGAATCTCAGATAAAGTCTCCAGTGCTTCACTTCATTCTAAATATACTAAATATACATTCTAAAATATTAATTCACATCAATAAGTTTCTGTTGGGATTCAAAAGTTCCTTACTCATCGAAAAATTATTTGCAAAAAAACTTTAAAGGACTTAATCAATGGCGTTACCCAAAATAGTCATTGAAAGTATTTTCGCTTGCATATTAATGTACGAGCATATCAAAAACCAGAATTTCAAGTAATTAAAATCGAATTAAAAAAAATCCATTCACATCTATATAATAAAAAGGTCTTTTTCATTTGATAATGCCTTATGTTTGATCTAATCACCTTATGTTAGATCTAATCACCTGAATGCAAAAAATTCACATTTATTCCAGTTTTCTTCCTTATTCATCTTCTTTATTAATTAAGCATTTGTATTAATTTTTGATGTACTTTTCATTAATTAAATTTTAATAATGATGTTTTGTTCATTTAAGCGCAAGGGACTAAGTCCGTGGTTTATTTTCAAAGACCTTTCTAATATCCTCTTTAAGTTGTCATCCAACAAATTACAGAAAAGCAACCATTCAATGCATTTTTAGGCTACATTAGTAAAGCTGCTGTGATATTTTTTTTAACAAAAAAATGGACTTTTTATTATACTCTGCAGTTAACTAAACAAGTGTAATTCAGTTAGTTAATGTTTTTTTCGTAATTTCATGATAGGGAAAAATTCTATAAAATTTTTCTATACGAAATTATCATTTTCTAACCTAAAACAAAATAAATCTAGGAACAAGTAATAATTAATTTACTAAGTAAATAGCAATGAAGTTTTATAAAAACGATTAATTATTTTGAGCGATTTTTAAAAATCAGTATTTCTTTGAGAAAATGAGATTAAGAACATTTAATATTAAAATAACTACTTTAATAGTAGGCCTATTATAAGAGCCCCTTGAAAATTTTCCTCATTGTTTTGAAATCATATCTTCATATAAAGAAGTTATATGAAATTTATATTTGAAGTTTGCAATTTGTATTATCCTTATGGATTTGCTTCACTTGTGAAAAGGAAAAAGAATTAAATCTTTATAAAAACTAAAACTTCATTCATTTAATATGGTATCATCATTCCTATAAAAAAAAATGAAAAAACGAAACAAAACTGAATCCTCTATCTATGAAAATTCTGTTCCTTCTGTTTTTCTTCAATTTTTTGCTTTTTTTTCATTTATTTAATTATTGTACTAATTTATAATTAATTTTAATTAATAATTAATTTTTCTCGCTCATAGTCTACGGTGAAGCAGAAGATGAAAAATTCATTGTTATATTCGTAATCTTCTTTTGGAAGATGATACTTGAAAACTACTTAGGAGTAATAAATCTCTAAGACTAAGTGCCAACTTTCTAAAGAGCCTTTGGGATTTCTAATCTGCCTCAAACAGGAGAACTGTGATCTCTGATTATCAGCATTCAACAGACATAGACATAATAAAAACGTATTTCGCATCCGAATTAAAGCAAGATGTTTTTTGTCAAAACTTCTATTTCTTCATCCTCGACTTCTAACAGCTGTTATAATTCTATAGATGAACCACAGGTCCTTAGCTTTGTCATTATTCTCTGTATAGGCAAATTGTAAATGTGAGTAAAGTGACTCTATTAATGTATATCTTAAAATTTAGAATAATGATTCTCTCAGTTCTGATATTTGATTCCTGTTTTTTTTATTGATTGATGTAAGAGCAGAGCAGTGTTATCTAATTTCTTAAAAAAATTACCGTAATATAATGCTAGACTAGTTAATTTTCAGTATGTCGATTGCAGATAATTCATAATTTTGCCGAATCTCATTTATATGCTTCTCAGATATTATGAATCACAGTTTTAAGAAATATAACATCTTTTTTTTTTTTTACCAAATTTTGATTATATCGAAATTTATGTACAAAACCATGATACTGACTTAAAGGCTGCCATACATCCATCTGAACTAAGAATGTCGTCATATACAGTAATCTTATAGCAATATATAATTTTTAATCTGAACTTTACTTAATCTTGTATGATTGAATTATTGTTTCTGATTCTACAATTCTTATATATGAAATAAATAATCGAAATTCTTTGGTTTTTAACAAGAATTTATATTTATGTATATATATATATATATATATATATATATAACATATATAATATAAAGCTTTTAATAAGAAAAAAGTTATTTATTGTCATCGTAGAAAAGAATTTCTTCCTTATCTGAATTTTTTTCCCAAATTTATCCTAATTTACTTTAAGAAATTCTTTTTCCTAATTATTTGCACGGATTTATATCTAAAATAACAGTGTTCTTTAAATAAGGGATACATTTCAGTTCAAACTGAACTCACACCCAATAATTACCTTTTCTAAAATCTATTGTTATTAACCGCAGAGTTTACATTATTGATGAGTAAATAATTAATTTGTCAATAAGTTAATTAATTAACAAGTAAAATGAAAAAGCTTAACGTGCATCAAAGTTTTAAGAAAAGGAAAAAAAAATTAATGCACAAATAAACAAACAAAGGTTCTCGCACTCTGAGCTACCATGTCGGGAATCTGAGACAGATGTTTCAGCCTTATTAGGCTTTTTCAGTCAGATTTACCCTTGATGGTGGCCCAGAGTGCAAGACATAGATGAGGTAACCATCCCGGCTCCCCGGTCTTAGCCTAATAAGGCTGAAACAGCTGTCTCAGATTCGCGACATGGTAGCTCAGGGTGCGAGAACCTTTGTTTGTTTATTTGTGCATTATTTTTTTTTTCCTTTTCTTAATTAACAAGTAATTGAGCGCCCTTTCATTATCTTACTTAATAATTTCATGGTGCCTTTCAGTATTAGATTAATAAGTGAAGTGATCAATTAATTTATAGAAACAATATTCAACAAGCAAAATTCCACTTCTGAATAAAATGCCGAGATTGAACAGACGTCCAGATGACTAGAAACTGGTTAGGTTCCCCATTTCTGAATTTCAGTGGCTAATCATCTTGTACGTTGGAAGTTGTTACCTATTTGCATAAAAATACATTTACATACATACAACTATGTGTGACAAAGTTCTGAGAACCTCCAGGAGGGCCCACATAACCTAATTCTAGGGGCGCATCAGCTAATATTATACTCGGGCTTCCTATTTGAGGAGACTACCTTGTGTAACAAAATATGGATTACGGTAACATTATAGCACCATGCGAATTTCTTTAGATTTACTTTTCACATTATACGTTATGCATTTTCCAAAATTTCGTAATGACCTTATTAATATTTATTAAAAACACAGGAACTTCTTTAAGAGAATTTACGTTAAGATTGTTGCTCTTTTTTTCATATAAATCCTAAATATCTAACGAATGTATTACTTTGTTGAGCAAATGTGAGCGAGATTAAATAATAATAATGAGTATATGTTCCAAATACATTGCAACTCTTTACTCAATTTAGTTGTGGTAATTATCATTTAAATCTTAAAAAAAATACTACAAAATTCCCAAGCCAAAATCTTAATAAACTTTGAATAGCAGTAATTAAATAATGGTGAAATGCAAAGTTCCGGTAGAATTGAAATCCAAAAAAATAGACGGAGAAAGGCAGAGTAGATTAAAATTTTCTCAATAAAGAATTTTTCGCTTATGGAAAGGAATCTGAAGAATGGAATGCTTCCAAAGCTCTTTGTAAAATCCTTCGGTGCTTGGTTGTTCTTTCCGACAGGAAATTATTATGAGATCTTCTATTAATTCAAATGGGTGTTGTGGGTTATATTAACTAAAAATATGAAATTAATTATTAATTAATAGGAAATCATAACATAGATCTTCCATTTGTTTTCAACTCGCTTGAAGAAAAAAGTATTCATTAAAAGTGTGTAAGGTATAAAAATAAAAAGAAGGTAACTATTTTGTAACTTTCATGAAGAAGTTTCGTAATATTAGAATAATTACAAATTCGGGAAACTACAATTAAGAAACTCAAAATTCTATATTATTAAAAAATATAGGCCTACTGTAAGTTCCAGGTAAACTGATCCAGGAGTGTTATATTATTGGGAATAACTACAACATTTCTGGATCAGTTTTACGGATCTTTCCAATATATAAATATTCAAAACTTGCAACTCGTGATTTAATCAAAATTAACAACTATGGTCTAGATTCCAACACAAACTTTCTTATTTATTTCTTCAATAGATAATGAAAAATACTCAAAGGTTCAGTAAAGAATAATATAGCAATTGAGTTACAGCTTCTATTTTTCAAAACCGGTGAAATGCAAGAATGACAAATTTTATCTGGATACTGAACTAAAGCGGATAAAAAATATGAATTAATATTGTTGAAATAAGTTGAGTAAGGCACTGTTCAGTACTTTTACATTTTCGATAATTCCTCTTACGTGCCAGCAAATGACGCTGAATTGTGGATATTATTGATAACAACTTTCATTGTAGCCCATAAACTGTATAAGATATTTTTAACTGTATTAGTCATGAGGCATGCTCAAGACTAAATGAAGCTGATTTATTAAATTGAAATTTGATAATGGAAATTCCAATCAAAATATTGATCTCTGCTTAAATTACACACGATAATTATTGTACTTAAAACAAAAAATATAGTTGGGAGTACCAATTTTTGAACATCCGCATGGCAAGAGCGCATACAATATTATTACAAAAACAAAAACAAAACAACTTGTTCATTCAGTTATGTACACGGCTTTTGGTCCTTAAATACCGAGCTCGATAATTATCCAATAGTAATTTTCTTTATAAACACCTAAAACTTCCACGAAATTTTCAGCTTTTTAGATAAAATATTAATAGCTTTTGAACTATCTTGATCATAGATGAAAGGACGCACGATGAAAGGATAGTTTTTATTCTCTAGCTGCTTATCTTTTGTTCAGATATGCATCAAAATCAATCGGAATCTTCCTTATAAAATAATGTATCTAAATCTAAAATTTCGGCTTAATTGGATATATAAGTTTTGAATTACCGCGAGCATTGACTTTTTTTAAGGACAACATATTTTAACATTTTTAAATCTATATTTACCAGTAAGGATTTTTCTTGATACAGTTATCTCTAAAATTTCAGACTTTTGAGCTGTGTTACATCAGACGGAAATTCGAATTACATTTTAAGACTATTTTATTCTAACACTTTTTTTCTCTTCATAGAAAGGAGTATTAGAAACATTACAATATCAAGCTGTAGCCAGCATGCGGACATTAAATGTAATGTCATTACTCAGTCCTTCTTAATTACATCATTAATAAGTACTGTAAGTCCATCCTTACTGATTCAGAATATTAGCTACGAAACTTAAACATCCATCGAAAATTAATTCGCGATATAGGTTTTATATTTTATTTAAACATTATAGTAATCTGGATTGATCTCCCGTTGATTTTTAAAAATATTATCTCTTTTTTAAATTGAGATTGTATTATTGTATCGCTATAGTGTCGCTATGATTGTATTATTGTATCGCTATGACTGTCGTTATAGTCTCACTTTAACGTACCGTTGATTCTTTATTTTTCTTAATTTAACTTTCTTAATCAGGCCGGTTTTTGTTAAGCGACTTTAAAACTACTCTCTATTTATAATTAAATATTTACAGTACACCCTCTATTAATATATGATATTTTTCATTATATTTTTCATTATATTTTCCATCTTCTTTTTATAATAATATTTTGATCGGCTACAAATTCTTTACTGATCTTCTTCAGGTATCATTTTTAGGGATAAATCCCTTCTACTAATTCGTAAAGATTTAATATCTTGGTTTTTCAAGATATTTTAGGAACTCTTGATATCTGTATCTTTGCAGGATGAAGCGTAAGATCTCAAATTATAGGTGAGATAAGATCTAAGACCCCTCAAGCAAGAAAATGAGAAGAACAGAAATCGGAGAAGAATTCCGAGAAAATATCTAACGAATCGAAAGGAAAAGTTCAAAAACTATTATTTTTAATTTCTCTTTAATTTACTAAAATCTTAATTATTAGCTTTAAATCTTTACGAAGGGATTTATCCCCAAAAATTATACCTGATCAGTAAAGAATTTGTAGCTGATCGAAATATTGTTATAAAAGCAGATGGAGAATATAATGAAGAATACTCTCTTATATTCTTTTTCCCTTATTGCTTGAGAAAGAAAATCCGGTGAGGATGAAATAAAGGAAGTTTTATGAGTTTATGAGTTTATAAGAATACTCTCTATTTAATTTTGTTTAATGCTCTTAATATTAAAGAGTCATTCTTTCTCGACTTCTATTTTGACATTCTTCGATTTGTTTCCAATGAATACATGTCAATGGACGCTAAACCCTATCAAGTTAGTTGGTCAGTGAATTTTCCAGAGAAATTCAAAAGTGAAAAAAGGAAAAAAAAAAATCATTAATTGATACTGTGAAACGCTTATAAAACGATAGAAGATAGAAATTTCATTTTAATCAAGATACATTGTTATTCACCCGATAAGATACAATTTTCTAAGTAAATAGAAGAAAGGATTCTTATGGTGAAGTGATGAATGCTTTTAAGAACAAGCGTGTTTTTCAAGATATTTTATGAACTCTTGATATCTTTGGAGGATGAAGCGTAAGATCTCAAATTATAGGTAAAATAAGATTTAGGACCCCTCAAGAAGATGAGAAGAAGAGAAATCGGAGAAGAATTCGAAGAAAATATCTAACGAATCGAAAGGAAAAGTTCAAAAAATATTGTTTTAATTTCTCTTTAGTTTACTTAATTTTGTGCTGTTGTGAATTTTAACGATTTTTTTTATAAACAAAACAAAAAAAAACCCAAAAAAACAGACAAACAAGAGAGCTTATTTTTAAGTAAACTTGCGAAATTTTTCTTAAAGTAGAAAAATAAGTGAAATCTTATCATAAAAAAAGAAGTTCTTAAAAAGCCTTGTAACCTATTTTCCTTAAAATATTGGTTGTTTATTTTTCTTTGTTTTCTAAAGTCATGAAAACAATTTAAGTTTTAAATTATACGATCTACCTAATATAAATAATACAATTTTTTTAGTCTCTGGAAAAAAAGTAACTCAATCCTCAAATATTTTTCTGTTATTTTAATTAATTCTAATCTTATTAAAGCACACGCAGACGTTAAGAAAAGTAATAAGGGATTAATCTGCAATGTTGCACATCGATAGAATTTAATGTTTGATTCTAATGCTTTTCTGTAGGAATTTATCTCATCAAGTGCCCATATGGAAAAAGATGAATTTGTAGATGAAAGGTTTATAGTAACTTGAGCTGCCCTTTCAAAAAGAATTTCTTAATGCTAATGCCAAACCTTATCTCGTGAATGATACGGTATATAATTGCAATACACTAAAGTACCAGAAAAACTGAGACAATCTTTTCCATTTCCAATGCATGCCACAACATCCGTGCGTAATGATATCCTCCGCAATTGAAGCACATCTAAAGACAGATATCTCTGCAATGCCTTGTCGTATAAATCGCAGTGACGATTGGAGCACATTAAGATTTAAGCGACTTTCAAGGAGGTGTGATTGTAGGTGGTAGAGAGATTGTTCACTCCATCTCCGAAATCAATTCGAAATTTGTATTTTCACGTGCAACAATCTCAAGGTTGAGATTACATAACATCAGGGAATACACCCTCCGTGCAACACCATTGCGGTCGATGAAAAACTCTGAATGATCGTGGACAGTGTCGTCTGGCAAAGCGTTGGAACATCTGATAAGCAGTATTGCAGCAGATATTTGATGAAGGGACCACTCGTAACATTAGCGTTCGAACAGTACAAAGTTCTCTTTCTTCTATGGGGTAAAGGAACGACGGCACACCCGGACGACAGCATAGGGTTGTGCTTCCCCAGAATTCGTGAACACCGCGACTGGATGCAAGACGAGTGGAAACGTGTAACTTGGTCCGATGAGGCGCGGCTCCAACTCTTTCAAACAGATGAACAATTACAAGTATGGAGGAAGCCACACGAGGCAATGGATCCAGCATGGCAACAATGCACAGTCCAGGCTGGCGGTGGCTCTGTTATGGTATAGGGTATCTTCAACTGGTATGCACTATGATCCCTGATTCATCTGCAGACATCATTGACGGCAGGACGTTATGTAACCATCCTTGGGGATCATTTGCATCCCTTTCATATCATACATTCACGCAGAGAAAACGGGCTTTTTCAGCAGAACAATGCGCCACTGCACTGGTCCGGAATCAACAAATTATGGCTGAAGTAGCATTACTCTGAGTTTTGGCATCAAAAGGTGACCTAGTCGTTCGCTGGATTTGAATCCAAAAGAACACATGCAGTTCAACGTGCTTTCAGTGCTAGGGTTCCACTACCGGCATACGTATATTAGGGAACTGTGGACTACTATTTAGGAGTTATGGTGTACACTATCTTCACTTCAGTAAGCTCGTGGAGTCCATATCCTGTTGTGTTGCTGCGGCAACAGACAAAGAAGAACCTATACGTTATCTGGCTTATCTGTTATATAACTTATCTGGTACATCAGTGTACATCACACCCTAGGGATGTTAAATTGCTGTAACCCTCCATCTAGTCCAGTCGAAACTCTACCAAAATTCTACGATACAGCCCACTTAATATAGATTCAGTGCCTTGATCAAATTTTTTTAGTGATTAAAAGGAAAGGGAATAGTTTTGTCTCAAAGCCACTCCCTCCAAATCACTGCATCGGTTGAAAAAAATGATTGTCATTCTTTTTAGTTCCCCCTTGAACAACATCAACAGCAGCTAGCCAGAGTTTCAGTAAGACGGTGTCTTCCTTGTAGTTTGGATCTTATCTGTTAATAAAACATTTTGCTGTGATTTTAAAATAATGGAACAGTGATCATTACTTACAAGACTTCATTGTGTTATCACTAGATCAAATAATCATTATTAAGAGGTCTATAAATGGGAATCGTATATAAAATTTTGAGAAAATCGGTCTAGCCGTTATTGCATGATACGCAGACAAAGAAATAGATCACCAAAAAAAAAGTCAAAGAGCAGTAAAATTAAGTAAATGTAGTTATATTGCCATCCAACTCTCAGATTTTTTTTTCTTTTTTTTTCTTTTTTTTTACACTTATCACTGAGTTATTTGAAAGTTGATCTGTCAACTTCTAATCTTGTTTCCTTTTGCTACTGCTATTTGTTCTTTTACTGTTTTGTTGTAATTTTTGATTTACTATTTGTTTTATACTATTTGTTGATTTACTATTTGTGACCTTTATGTATGCTTTGCTAGGAAAATGAGACTCATCAAATCGTATGTTCGTAAGTGTTTGTATGTATCTATGTTTCTTTCCTAATAAATTATTGAATCGCTACGTAAACTTCTTGAAACTTGGCATATTTAAGAGCAAGAGACAATCTAGTTTTATAATATAATTAGTTCCGTGGGAGTCTTTGAACGAGAAATTAGTGCGAGAATTCGCCAAGAAAAGTCCTTAGAACCGAAACAATGGATCATCCAAAGGAAGAACAAATAATAAATACAAGAAGACTTAGAAGGTAAATTTTGTAAAATCATCTTTCATGTAGAAATTTAAATTTATACGTCTTAATTTAGAGGCTTCTTAATCCTGATAATGCATGTATCAGCTTAATTGTATTAAAATGAATTAGTTCAGACATTTAAGTAATTGTTTGCGGATTTAATTAATTTTATCGAAAAATGGAAAAATTTATACTGCTTATATTCACCAGATATTATAATTAAAAAAGGAAAGTTATCTTTTAACAAGCCAGGTTTCCACATCAATTGTAATATTTTACAATAATTACATTTTAATTAAGCATGCTTCCCTCGGGTTACAAAAAAGAATTGTGGATGACGAAGAAATTGTAATTCTGAGATGACTTTGAAACTTTTCCAGTTGGTAAAAAAAGTCTTAAGGCATTTAAAAGTAATGTTATATTCCTGTTTGTAACTGCTATTTCATAAGCGCTAGATATGAAATTAATCTTGAGATCGGAGATTATAAGACTCCCACCCCTTTCTGTCCTTCTCCACACCTCTATCACTTCAAATCTTCCCCATTTGGTAAAAACAAGCACGTGATGATTACAAAGTAATGTTATATTCTAAATTCGTTAAAATGACGGCAACAAACATAACTAAAAATTAAAAATAAACAAATATTAAAAAAAAACACATATATCAAGTGTCATGGAAATGCATAATGTCGTCCAAGGATTGCCATGTGAGAACAGTGGATTTATCTACATTGGCGAAACCCGCCGGCCCCTCATTAAGTATATCAAAGAGCACACTTGAGCTGTCTTTAAGAGGGACACGAATTATTTGACTGCAGTACATGTTAACGCAACAGGACATTGTATTGATTTTGAAAATTCTATTGTAATGGCCCAAGCAGCTAACTCTTTTACCAGAAAATGTAAAGAATCTTATGTATTATTGTTCACCCAATGTATTACAATGATACTCTCTCGGTGCAAGCAATTGTACAATATGGGATCAAGAATCCTGACGATAAGAAGAAAAGAAGCCAATTGCCATAACTGATGAAAGAAGAATGAAGAAATTTTTTTCTTTTCCCTCCCCAAGGATATTCCTGTTCAACATTGATAACGTTTTTCTTTAGTTTTGTTTTTCCTTCCCCAGAATGTTTCTGGTTCAATTACTTATTTATTCATGAGTGTTTCTTTCTTTCTTACTTTTTTTCTTTCTTTCTTTATTTTTCTTCACAAAAGGTTCTAGTTAGGATTTTTTTTAAAATTTCTCAGGTATTCATGCTAATTCATAACACATAACAGTGTTACGAATCAGCATGTAGACCTGAGAAATTCTTTCTGCAGCCACAATACTTAGGTTTTCCATAATTGTTCATGTGATGCCATCCCATTCAATGTGTCACCCTCGTCTTCAAATGGAACTGCTTTGGAGAGTGCAGCTGGCGAATATACCACACCCCTGCTTACCGAAATGAACTGTGCTGTGCTGAGGTTCGATGGGATTGGAGGCAACGTTATCAACCATTATGTTAATGCGATCTTCTTTGGGCTTTAAAATGAAGGACCATTTCGATACCATCACCTGAGGATGCTCAACGACTTCATTTGCTAGTGAAACCGGTCAAAAAGTTCTTTATTCTATATATGTTTATTTTAAATTTTTAATTATGTGTATTGGAGTCATTTTAACGAATTTAACTACTGTTATATACGCTAAAAAAATTTTAGTAAAGTTATATTCTAATTTGTAACCTGAAAACCCGGTAAATAAAGAAAAGAAAAGAAAACACCATATAGAAAAATAAAATAATAACGACAGAATGAGAAATATATATATATTTTTTGAATTTGAAGGTATTATTACTCATGGAAACCGTTACAATGACAACAATTGAAAATAACAGTTATAATGACAACCTTTCCGTGCGAAGAGTTTCTGATTACGGTTTCCATAAGTAATAATACCTTCAAATATTTCTGATTTGGTTGCTATTATTTTATTTTTTTCATTTAGCAACCATAAACAAAATAGTTTAGCACAAAATAATTTTACGTCTGAATGATTTTTTTTTATTTTATTTTTTAATATTTTTTGAAGTATTTATATTGTGAGTATTCTTAGTTCCTCCTCCTCGATATCAGTTTGATATGATCTCAGGTTGTTGGCGATGTTGTCTCTACCGTTTATGTCATCAGGATTGGACTCCCCTTCCTGCCTGTTATCACACTTTGCAGCCTGCCTATTATCTGGCTTTATAGTATTCTCTCACTTAAAAGAGGGTCGCAGGACGATCTGAAAGCGATAGTGTAATTTTTAATTTTTATATGTACTCTTTGTTAATAGTCTATGAATGGTGGCCTTCAATTTAATGTTAGTAAGAATATTGTTTATTTCAAAAATAATTAAAAAAAAGATAAAGAAAAGAAGGAAAGTAAAAAAACAGGAAAAAAAAAGAAAAAAGAAAAGAAAAAAAAAATATTGTCACCAAGGGAATTAACCATACCTTTTCTTGAAAATTATACAAAAGTGTGATTAAATTAGGAGGAGAGGGAGATAGGTCCAGATTTCAATTGTAGCCTGTTATTTCTGCAGGGTCCTAAAAAGTAATTCTGGAAAGTTTGGTATAGATCGGTCAAACAAACAACCAAGAAATGCCCTCCTTTATATAATAATATATGTTATTATAAACAATTGTAATGTGGGAATTAATTGATGTGTAACTGGGCATTTTTTTTCTTTTTTTTTACATTTCGGAGTCAATTAATTTGTATGCAATGTGTTAATTTTATCTTTAGTTATTATTTAGAGTGGTATGTTCTATACTCCCGATAATTTTATCTTGAGTAGAAAGATTATTAGAATATGGCGGGAACTTTCTTAGTTTAGATTAGTTTCCCACAAATCTTCCATTCATGAAAGTTTTATAACTTTCTCTGCCTGTTTTGTTTAACTTAGCCAAGTATTTGAAGTTGCCTGTTAAGTTTTCAATTTCGATACTAATTATATATTCTCATTCTTCATCATTTGAACATTTTAAAGTAATGACTGTTTCTGATAAGTGTAGAAGAAGAGCTTCTTTCCTTGTCTGAAAAATCGATTTCTGAGAAGCTTGAGGCTATTGAATCTCCGGCAATGGATGAGCCACAGAATGACGAATAGCCGTTAGAAATCAATATACTTGAAAATGAATCCGTTATTTCCTCCAACGATGATGTTGGCAAATGTCAAAGAGTAGTAATCGCTGCTGTTATGGAATGATGAATTGGCTACCTAAAATAAGATAATCATGAACCATTTTTTTAGGTTCCTGTATATTTCAAGTTTGCCCTAGTATTCAATTTTAATTTTAAATCAATTTATTTATTAAATTCTAATAGAATGAAATATAGTGATTATTCAGTCATTCGATTGAGAATATTTTCCATTGGTTCCAAGGAACATTTTTCTAACTTGAATTTCGCTAACTATTGTTACTTCTGTGATACTCCGCAACAAGTTCTAAATGACTTCCATAACGTCTACACCCACTATCCACCCACTCCTCCTGCCTTTTTAAACATTTACTTCCCGCCACAGATGCAACTTGATGAAGGGATCGGAACGATCCCGAAACAGTCGTTGTTTATTTATATAATATTTTAGTAATTTAAATGTGTGTGTTCTTATGTTTATTTTAGTTCTAAAAGACTTTTCTTGATATAAAGCAGTTATAATAACACAAGCGCAGGTTGTTATAATGTATAAACCTTATTTAAAAAAAATAATCTATCATTGATGTCTTTGGTTTTGTTTAAAGTTCAAGAAAATTAACCTTGAACTTAATCTCAACTAATGTATAAAAGTGAAAATCTGTAAGTTTGTATGTCGTTCAATCACGCCTCAAAAGCGCAACGGATCGCAACGAAATTTTGCATGCAGGTCCATCAAGTATCTCCCGTGGGATGAATGAAAAACGTCCTAAATCTGCGCAAAATGAAAACCTTCCCAAAGCCGTCGATAGCTGGCGCCACTGCAGATTTAAATCGAGTGAGTTTAAAGGCGTTTTTTGCAGACGCGGAACATGATTAACTTCCGAGTTATCTGATAATTCTATTAGGCGATGTATACGGTGATAAATATACGATTTGGGTAATTAATACGTTGGATATTGGATGTAAGCGCGTATGTCTACGAATAAAGAAGGATACAGTATTATGTTGTTACTTTGCCAGCCAAATATACAACAATAATGAATTCCTAAACAGCACAATGTAATCATCAATCATTGTGAATGTATTACAGACTGTGGTTTCATGTATAAAGGCTAGCACTCTGGACTCTGAATCTAGAGATCCGAATTCAAATCTCTGTGAGACCTCCAGCTTTTTTTTTTTTTTCTTTTTTTAACGATATTAATCTTTTTAACCTTCGAATTTAACTTTTTCCATGAAACAAAACTGTAATATATTAATTTAATATAACTATCTTAAATAATATATAAAAGTAAAAATCTGAAAGTTTGTATGTCGTTCAATCACAGCTCAATAGCACAAAAGGTCGGAGTGTAATTTCTCTTGCAGCTCCATCAAGTAGTTCCCATGGAATGAATTAAATACGTCCCAAAACTGCCCAAAATGACAAATTTCCCAAAGCTGTCGATAGTTGGCGCCATCGCAGTTTTAAATCGAGTGCGTTTAAGGACATTCTTTGCAGCCTCGGATTACGATTAACACAGGAGTTACCTGACAATTCAATTTGGCGATGTATACGGTGATAAATATACGATAAGGGTAATTAATATGTTCGATTTAAACAATGTTTACAATTTAAACTTTAATTTAGAATATAACTTTAATTTCTAATGATCACGTGTTTTATTACCAACTGCGGAAGGTTTCAAGTGATAGGGTTGCGGAGAAGGCCACAAAGGGCACAGCAGTTTTAAATCGAGTGCGTTTAAGCTGATTCTTTGCAGGCGCGGAACACGATTAGAATATAACATTAATTGTTTGTAAAATCACGTGATTTTTTACAAACTGGGGAAGGTTTCAAATTATAAGGTTGTGGAGAAGATCACAAAGGACTGGGAAGCAGTATATTCTCCCATCTCGATATTAATTCGCTAAATAAATAAAGCGTTTTTTTTACGTTATATGTGCAGGGCTTCCGGAGAGAAGAGAACGGAAGCCGGCTAGTAAATGTAGAAATGATTATTGTCTATTAAACTTGCCTATCAAAACAAAGCGTCTAATGTAGGGTAAGGTAGGGTAAGATGACGAACTTAAGCTTCAGAGATTGTCCCTTGGCTTAGTAAGTGGTTTAAAAACCTGAAATTTGAAAGGACACTTCTTGTAACCTTTATGTTCAATAAAAAAATATGAAACGCTGTTTTACCCTCTCGAATTATGAAAAATATTTCACCAAAAAAAAAAAAAGAGTAATTTTCGTCATCTTACTCCTCCTAAGGGGTAAGATGACTAAGGGGGTGGGTAAGATGACGAACAGATAAAAGTAATACATTAAGATAGAAACATTTTATTTTAAAAATGCAGAGAAACAACTTCACTTACTAACGTATGGCATGAAGTAAAAAGTCAAAGATGAAACACTTAAAATACAATAACAGATTGCTCGTAATGAACCAAACTTTGAAGAATTAGGTGTAACAAAAATTTAGAAGAACATTAGTGTTGGCTCTGGCACGTTATGTTTCTTTGCTGCAGCATTTTCACTTGAGGTTTTATTTTTTATTTCAGCAACAGCTGCATTCATTGTCTCCTTATCCCACTTTCCCCTGTCACTTTTCCTTGTATAATTTCGTGGCATGTTATTTATAATACCTAAAACATTCATAGATAAACAGTCATGCATGAGCATTTAAAATAATAAAAAAAAAATAACTGCAACTAAAATTCAGTTTCAAAACTAATTTTTAAAATAGAACAAAAGCTATTCATAAAAGGTACTCAAAAACATGTTGGGTAAGATGACAAACTAAGCAAACTTCTCGTCATCTTGCCCGCCTTGCCATTCGTCATCTTACCCCAAGCCGCCAATTTGGTTTAGAACTTATTTATCATTACCGTAGCTTATCGTAAACAACCTACACCATACATGGTTCTTTACATTATGAGTTGTATTTTGAGAATATTTTATGAAAGAGCAAAAACAACTTAACATAGTCGAGTAATTCCTTACGCTGTGAAGTCCAAAAATTACAAACGCACGGAAAACAAAGACATCTTAGTCGCTACTGCTCGCAAAACAATCTTGCCCGACATCCTATGCAGTGAACTTTGTTACTAATCACCTGAGTCTCAGAAAGTGCTTGGACATGTGCTCCTATCTATGAATGCGTCGGAGAAATACCGAGTTCGTCATCTTACACGCTTCGTCATCTTACCCGACTTTCCCCTAAGTATTATTATAATTATAATTACTTAGTATAATAATTTTTATTAAATTACACTTTTTATAATTGGAAATGTTAAATAATAACTTATGTTTTATTGAAAATGAAACAGTTTATGAATGGGGATGTTTAACGTGACGTCACTGTCACGTGATGTTGGTTAACCCTCCAATGACTTCTAGTAGAAACTTCGTGACATCGTTAGCTTTATTTTCAAATTCCTCCAAAATAACTTTGCTGTTTAATTAAAAATAAGATGTAATTTCACGATTTTCTAAGTAAAGATAAAAGTAACTGATTTAATGTTACTAAACCTGAGTTCTAAAGCTAAAAGAAATGATTTGAACGCACAGTTTGCTCTAACATCAGCTGATCCCTTTCAAGCACCAGTTTACTTATTCGAGGTTTAATAAAAATATATTACTTAATGAATTCACTTACTTATTTTTCATTTTGCTCACCCTGTATTTATGCTATTTTTATTATCTATGGAATTTCTATACATTACAATTCTACAAATCGAATTTATTTATATATTACTTAAACCAAATTCGTTTTAAAAATAAGCTTCCCTCTTTTAAATTTTTTTTTCGGTCATAGGTGTTTTTTTGTTTAAATGCAATTTGTTAATATTAATAGTGATTCTTTTTTTTTTTAATTGCTAAAACTGTTCCATATAGTAATTTGTTTTATATATTATGTTTTTATTTTCAATGTCGATTTCAAGTGATATCGTTTACTGAAATATTTTTTTTTTTATTAATATCAGAACGTAGGAAGAAAAAATTCGTAAATGTTCAAACAATTCATGTCATATTTATCATTGTAATTCGTATTATTTAATAATTTCAATTTAAGAACATATCCCCAATGGCGGGACCGGTAATGTTTATAATGCGATAGAAAAAAGTATATTTTAGTTTACTGCAGTAATGAGAAAATTAAAAGCAAAGGCTTTGAATAAATTATTATTTCTCTTTAAATATACTTATTCCTTTCATCTAGAAATAACGTATCTACATTATTTCCATACGCCTCCTTAATTGTATGCCGATAATTCAATATATTTAAAGTTGAGAAATCTTTAGTATACAGAGGTGCTTCGGTAATCTTCGCCATGTTTTTAGAAGTGACACCAACGTCACGTGACTTTTTCAGCCTCGAACCCAAGGACCTTAAACATCCCCATTGGGCTATATTCTGAAAAGGAAACGGTTTTCTTTTCTCGAAATTAATGTTTCTCTTTCTTTCTTTCACTTATAAGTCATTTCTTTCTGTTATTATCCTAAAAAATTTTCAATAAATCTTTTACTTCTATTGTGAATATTATCTGAAGATATGTAGACTTATCACTGGTAGAACATCGCTCAATTTTTATGGATAAAAGGTAGATAATTCATGAGAACTGAACACATTAAAACATTAGTTAAGCTTTAGATAGCCTCATAATAAGTTGTCTGCTTCTCTAAATATTTTTTTCTTTAACTACTTTTCTTTATTCTTGGGTAAGTAGTGGGGTAAATATTATCCTTTTGATAGTTATTAATGGTAACTTATTAATTGGTTATTTTTTTATTCTCCTAGACTTATTCTGTGGCACCATCCATTGTCGGATCCTTTTCTCTTTTTTTTTTTTTCTAATCCACTGAAAGCCAAAAATTCCACAGTATAACCTAAATGTAATATCTTTATCTACCTTTTCTATTTAGAAAAAATGACTTTTTTCCACCGTTCATTTACTTTTGTTGTTGATCCAGGTTCAATTTCCGGATTTAGTTTTTAATTCAGGTTTGGCACAGAGGCACATTGAAACCGCAGCCTTTCATCTTTGAAAAGTAACTATTGCGTTCAACATTGCTGTTCTTGTGAAGGGCAATCTTTTAATCAAAGACTGCAACGTAAGTACAGTAGCTACGAGGAAGGTCCTTAGAAGGAGCAGAACAATATGTGGCAGAGGAAGAATATATTTAAATTTGCTAAAAAAAATTGACGCATCCCTAAAAAAATTGAAATAGAGCCGCGAAACTCGGTGTGCATATGTCTTTCGGTTAAATAAACAAAAGATTAAAATTTCATCTCCAATCAACGTTTCTAGACTGCATGAAAAAGATGCATTCTGGGATCAATACAACGAGCCATAATAACACCAATGTCGTTCTCATCACATAGTATCAAGCAACACCATTCGGAGATGACTTGGAGAGATGGGACTAAGAATGGTGTTCCTTAAGATGTCTGTCACTGATCATCCAACATAGCCAACACCGTCAGGGGTGAATTCGAGTCCAGTAATCCTCGACAGTATCCAATTGAATTGTGTTCATTCAGCGAAGAGTCTCGTTGTTGATTTGATGCAGATGATCAACATATCTACGTATCTTGACAGCACGCCTGCACGTTGACAATATTCTGCCGCCAATTATATTGCCTGCGCTGTGAAGCCTTCTAGAGGCTTTTCACCAGCATGGTAATGCCAGACTTTCATACGCGAGACTCTATTAACAATGCTTCCATAGGTTTCATACTTTCCCCAGACCAGTCAGATTTGCAGACAGTGTATATCTTATTCAAGAATGAAAAACAATCTACTAAGATTGTGATCTCACAATCGATTTATTTTTCATTGATGACTTGACATTGAGGACATCGTCCTCCCCTGTTTCTAAGCTACGTATTCAATCATCTACTGAATCAGCAACTGAAATTCAGTATCTCTCGAAAATGAACTAAAAAATTTAAAGGAGTATCAAGAAAGATATATTCAAATACTTACTGGGAATTTTATTGAAATATGAAAGCGGATAAAAATAAAGGAAAAATATCTTAATTTAAACGAATAGGATATTTTGTTTATATATTAATACCAGTTGTAATCCAGTGTTACAGATGAGTTAAATTTATTATATATTACATTATGTAATATGATGTTATATTTTTCTTAAAATTTATTTATTATGGAACAAGAAGCTCTTTATTTTAACATAATACAGTGATCCCTCGCTATTTCGCGCCTCCAGTCTCGCGGCTTCAGTGCATCGCGGGTTTTTCAAAAATATTCATCGAAAAGTAAAAATTCGGCGGCCGTATTGCGGAAAGCAGCGCTGTTTCATCGTGATGCGCGAGAGAAACGGCTTCCTAGGTTACCAGACAGAGAGAGCAACTCTCTCAGAGGCTTGTAAATACCCACAGGAAGTCAGACAAGATAAAAACCCCAGCTACACCGTCAGCGACTCCAGCAGAAGAGCATCCGAGTGAACCTCAACCCTCTACGAGTGGGAGTCAGTGAGTGAATGTATAATATTAAGGTTTTATAATTAAAAAGATTTAAGTA
>JAFIDM010009631.1:173461435-173472544 GCA_023159025.1 Thereuonema tuberculata
TTTGAGTAGTTTTTAAATTAAAAAATAAAAATCACTTTTTAACTGTAAAGAAAATATAAACTCAAAACATAATATTTCGAAAATTATTGAAATTAACAACGCGTTGGTCCTCCTTTCTTCTCTGTAATTTCTATCATTCTGTCAGGCATTGTCCCAATTAATTTTTTCAAATCGGACATTTTTATCTGGTCCCAAGCATTCCAAATTGCAACCTTCAAGTCATTCAAGTGATGATACTGTTTGTTTCGGCCATACACAATGTTTGCCATCCAGCCCCACACGTTTTCATTTGGGTTTAGGTCAGATGAACGGGAGGGCCACTGAATGACATCAATTTTCTCTTTTTTAAACCACGCTTTGGTGGATTTTGACGCATGTATAGAAGCATTGTCTTGTTAATATTGCCAATTTGGTCTTCTAGAAGGGGTCCAAATGGTATTAAATGGTCGTACATAAGGTTCTAATATTTTTTTAAAATCCATCTTGCCTTCCACAAACATTGTATCTGCCTTACCTCCTGCCACAAATGCTGCCACACCATCACTCCACCACCACCTTGTTGTCTGCTTAATCTTTTCTTCGACGGAGTGTGTACATCATGCCAGTATGCGGAATATCCGTCAGGGCCGTCAAGACAGAAACGTTTTTCATCAGAAAAAACTATTTCGTTCCACCTTTGATGCCATTTCACTGTTTTCTTAGCCCAGTCAAGTCGGCTGGAACGATGAGTGGCAGTGAGATTGGGTTTAGCTTTCAGTTTTACAAACTTCATGTGAATATTTGACGTTAAGCTTTTCCATACAGTTTGGTGAGATACAGTCTTTGGCAACGCACGAGCAATTTCACGGGTGGACATCTCATCAGACGCAGCAAGATCTTGAATTCTCCGGTTGGTCCCGAGATGTGAGATTTGAAGGTCTACCTGGTCTTTTTGTGGTTCCATAAGTATCACCTTTCTTGATGATATTTTCAATAACAGTCTGCGAACGATTTAATTCTGAGGCTATTTGCCTTGTTGACTTTTTTTTGACCAAGGAGAAAATGAATTTTTCGTATTTCTTTGTCAGTTAATGAATTTCCACGTGGCATGATAAAGTAGTGGCATATGTTGCTACGAAAATGAATGGATTACATACTTTAGCCACTTTTAGTTATTTGGGATATTCCAATCACTTTGCAGGTGAAAAAAATCAAAACATTTCTTAGCGAGTTTATATTTTCTTTACAGTTGAAAATTGATTTTATTTTTTAATTTAAAAACTACTCAAAATGTTTGAGATATTTAAATGGTACATGAATTAATTTCTTTTAAATAGACTAAGAAAAAAATTGGAAGTAAACAAATCATGTAATGAAAAGTTATTTGAAATACTTGGGTGAGTTTATACTTTCTTTACAGGGTGTATTTGTTTTGCAGATTCCCCTGCATCCAATCTCCTTAACGCATTAAGCTTCTGTTTTTCTTTCTTTGTTCACTCATAATGAATACGCGCGGATAGGGAAACAAAATAGGGAAATTAGTTATTAAAAAAAAAATTACTCAGGACCAGGCCGGATTATCGTAGGGATCCGGATTACGAGGGTCGAATTTGAGAGGTTTTGCTCTCAAAATAAATAAATTTGTGCTAAAGCATAAATTTAAGGGCGATCCATAATTATAAAAAAAATTAAAATAATAATCATTTTAAAAATAATAATCATAATGAAGTATAATAACGAAGGAAAAATAAAAAAAAAAGATAGGGAAAAAAATAAAAAAAAAAATAATAGGAAAATAAGAAAAAAAATCCAAAGCGGACACTGAGATATAAAAAAAATAAGAGAAAAAGAAAAATATAAGTTACAGATTTCAACCGACAATCTTCAGTATATGAGTTCGATTCCTTAACCATCAAGCTATAGCTGACAACTGAAATGAGATGATTGTATTTCTAACATTTAAGCTAATAGCGGAAATCCAATGAAAACAACTCCAAATATCTCGAACGTGGGGCGGCGTTGGCCCCTGAAAATACCCCATTCCTATAGTGTTTCGGCCTTTGAACACAACGGTGAAATCCGTTGGTCGATCCGACCTTCCGTTCGGGAGTTGTTAGGGGTGGACAGACACGGGCGGACTACATAACAAAAGCAATAGCTTATTAAGCATCTTCCACGACACCAGAAATAAATGTTAAAACACTACATATATTTCGAGAAAACAGCAAATTTTCGAGGAGAAAATAAAACGCCTCCTCTTCTTCAAGCCTTTTACAAATAATATTAATATTAAGTCACGAGATTTTGAATTTACAATACCGTGAATATCATATAAACAATACAATACTAATACAATGTATAATTAAGTTACGAGATTAGAACTTACAATATTCGTGAATATCATATGAACAATACAATATTAATATAATATTATAGAATATCGTCTTCTACTTCACAATAATCCTCGAGTTGTGTATCAAAACTCAATTGTTTTTTACAATCCAGACCTTCAATTATTACTTTATTGTTGGAATTAAAATATTCTTTATCAATTAAATCTCTGCCTAATTTTACCATACCTTCATCCATATTAATCCCTTCATTTCTATTTAAGTTGTATCCTTTTAAGGTTCTTATGCATAAGCTTTCGATTATTTTTCTAATTTTCGTATTCTTTTCATTGCAAAGCAATAGCTATCGATTTTGGTCGCTATCACAATAGGTCCCAAATGGGTCGCTAATAACAGTTAGGATCTTATTAAAAGACAAACTCTAAACAACTAAATTTGAAACGGTGAGTTGATCTACAACTTCAAATTGCTGACTCTCTGAAACTTTTGGTTTTTATTTAAGGCCTTATTTGAAATTAGGAAATGAAAATTAGCCCATTTGTTTTGGAATAATTGATTATTATTATTAGATAAATATGTTTTACAGTAAAATAAAATACATCCCTTTTTATTCTTGATTTTATTTTGATGTTATTGTAATTCAGGGGTCATTGATTTGTATGTTTGTCCGTTTTATCTATTCGTCCCATTTCACTGAGCTAGGTATGCTGGACGGGTCGGGCTGAAGAGAAGCCAATAAGCCTTGAAACAGTACTGTCCCCGATTTCCAGCACAAATATCAAAAAATAGCTCAGTGAATTTGTGTTTTGTTTAGTTATGTGCGTTCTTTGTTTTATTTTACTGTAAAAATATAGTAACGCACGTTAAATCTCTTGTATAAATATAAGTTTTCACTTCAAAATTTCAATGAGGACTAATTACTTAGAAATCAATAATTCACTTTTTTATTAATTCAATATAAAATTGTATTGATTCAAATTAATTAGTATAGAATACAAAAGTAAAGAAATACGGTGGTGGTAAGCAAAAATTAAAGCAAATACAGTGGTAAAATTTACATAAAATTATCAAAACAATACATCATTTTTAAACTTTAAGTTATAGGGCTTTCCAAGACAACTTTGCAAATATTTAACTGCACAGAATTTGTGAATAATGGAGTGTCTATTGAACGAATGGTTGTGCTTGGCAGAATGGATGGCTCATGAACTATTCATTCTGTTGATGGACACGTTAGATGAAATCTATCACCGTAAATTACTTCAGAAGTATTCCCGTACTACCATTGATCATGAAAAACGGTGTCATGTTGCGGCTACAATGAAACGATGATGGACAAATCACCATTGCTTTGTCAAGAGCAAAGCCCACGAGAAAGAGGATGATGAGGGAAATTGACAAGAATGTTTCAAAGAGCCTGCCACTCCACAACTCAATGAATGGGGATTTTCAATGAAAATCAAATCTTTTCGAGTTAAAAAATTACAAGTTGCAAAATAATGTAAAACCCAAAATACAATGCTGCATTTAGTGCATTACATTTTTCTATTGAAATTCTTTTCATAATTTCTTTCGATTAAAATTCTAAGCAACAAATATCCTCGGTCGAAAGGTAAAAGAGAGAAGAGAGAAGTCAACAATTTAATAATTAAATGCTATCACCAAAACGAAAAGAATTGCTTTCTTAATGCTTGTACTTAGGATGTAAAGTCAAATATGGTTTAGAAACGCATATGTTGAGGTATATCATAATCCAGTTTATTGGATTGATTACAAAAGCTCTGTTTTCTGGGAACTAACATTTGATGATTTATTTCTTCTTATCTATCCACACGTGTAGATGATATTGTAAGATAGTAGCAATGTAAAATTCGTAGCTATAAGATATATATCGTTTGTAGAATATACATTATCTGTTTACAAACGGTAGATAACATTCGTTTTCTGAAGGGTTTTGATCTTTTCGAAACCTTTTTTATATGATAATAAATTACAAGGAGAGGATATGGCCTATATATATTCGACTATCTCCCAAAAAAGTCATTTCTCAGAATGCATTTTCAAAAAAATACAGTTTTTTTTAAAAATTAAACAAAGGAATTAATGACAAAAGTGTTTAAATTAAATTTTCCTAATTAGGTTTCTGTATCATTTGAATATTGGATCCAGACTTTTAGAGTTTAAGCAACATCACAACAGTTATTTAAATATACGATATATTGAATCACCCGGTGTACTGTTACCAGATACATACGTTTTCCAAAGATAAAGATTAGAAAATATTCAGAAGAGTTGGGTTATTAGTTGAACAGCCAAAAGATAAGTTTTCTCTTCCAAGACATAACTTTTTCGTCGTAACAATATAAGAAAAAATATTCAAATATTTCCTCCATAAAATACAGGCAAAATTTCTGGACATTCTGTTTCCCCGCTATGAGTGGAGCACCAACGAAATCCCTATTTCTGACAGCTGGTGATGTTTTCTCTGCGACGAAGATCGGTTTGCAGATATCTAGTCATTTATAATTTTTATGAGAAATGTGTTGACTTAAAAAAAATAGACAAAAACATTCTATTTGGGAATCATGTTTTGTTTGTCTTAAAAAAAAAAACACTTTCTTTCTCAAAAATGTTGCCATAAAGTAATTAATAAAAAAAGTATGTATGTTTCTTTTCTTTGACATTCAAATATTTTTGATATATTTCTTTATATTCTCAAAGCATCACGTTATTCTCAGTAAGACGACTTATTGAGCTTAGAAGAACCGTAAATATGAGGAAAAAGAATGACGAATATGTCAATTTAATATTTTTTCTATTTTACTCTAGAGCTAATGCCGATTAGCTTTAATCTAGCTTTAACTATCTCTAAATTTTCTATAATACATCGGTATCAAAACATAATTATTGGATTAAATCTAATATTTTTTAAAAATAAATAATCCTTTTTATGTAAAAACAATTTTTTAAATTTACATCTGGCAAATAGAAGCACAGAGTTAGGGAACATTGATCTAAACTAAACATGACCTATTGTTAATGTAACAAAATTGAAATTTACAATTGGAGTAAAATAAGAAAAAGTCTACTTGGTATATCAGAAACACAAGTATCAGTTGACCAAAAGCTAGAAATTGATTTTCTAGTAAAAATGTAGGAGACCATCATCATAAATTTACATGCCAGCATCTCTAAGTCGTAAAAAATTATGTAAGCCTAACAAACCTGTGATCACGTGATCTTGGATTCTGAGATAATTTACTCACCATTCGTGACTGCCACCGCTCGGAGACTTCTGTTTGATCGTAAGTCACGTGACTTCCGGTTGACCCACGTAGATAACAACAAAAATGTAAGCATCTCGGAGACCCAGGATGTCTTGGGATGTTTCGAGAGGTCCCAGGACGTCCGGTTGAACCACATAGATAAAAATGAAAATGTGAGCATCCTCAATACTACATCTAACATTTGCCAACTTATTTGTATTCCTGTGTCTTATGGTTTCGGAGGAGATAGGGCCAGAAAAAAATCAACGTTTCTTTTAATAATATAAGATAGATAATTGAAGTAAATAAAGTCATAGAAGCTCTAAGGCCACTCTAAGGCCTTACTGCTTTTGGTATGATAGCAGCAGTATTAGTTTTTCAGAAATTACCTTAATATTTAAAATTCTTCACTATACAACTCAGATTTTTCACAGAAACTTAACATTTAAAGTAAGCAAATAAATGCAAGACATATAAAACATATTTAATTTTTCTTTATTCTTTCGTTTTCGGTTTTGGAATGTGAATATTAACGTATAGATAAGAACAAAATAGTTTTACTTTATGATATTTTTATAGTTCCTGCTTACTAAGTGTATCATTCTTTTCGAATGAAAATTGCAAAGCCATAATGTTGATCTAATTCAGCAACATAGTTTTCCAGATTATGAAATAATTATTACTAGAAATCACATTTGTGGTAAATACCATTAGTTATTTTTGCTTGTAATGATATTCGCATTTGTTTTACGAATGAAAGTTTGGACATTTCCGAGATTGGTTGAAAAAGCACAGACGGGAAAAGGGATTGTAACTTTGTTCCATAAAATGTCCTTAATTTTTGCAAAAATTGTATTTCCTAAAACATCACAATCTTGCAGCTTTCCTGTTCACTAATATTAACAAGGATAGATATAAAATTAAGATTTTATTAATGTAATCTTTATTGATTTTCTTTTTTAAGTTAGCACATATAGTATTTGTGAAGCCTAGTATTATTTCATAAATTGAAATACTATTTTAATTAAAATTATACACATTTTCTTAGAGATCTTATGAACAATTTGTTTATTTGTTTATTTAATCTCAAATATATTTCATAGTGCGATTTTTTTAAGGTCGCAAGAGCGACAATTTTTGATATAAAAATTATTAAATCATTATATAATTTGTTTATGCTTGATTAAATACCAGTCTGTTGGACATAGTTCAACAATTTATAATTACTGCCATGGAAGTATCATTATTACGATTACCAAGACAATTAAGTGAATATGTTTTTAATTCATAGAAAACAATGATTAAATGGACAGTTTGGATTATTGTACTACGTTTCAAGAGTTTTTAGCTGTACGGAGATGTAATAAACGATTATAAGGATAGATTCCGAAGCATCCTAACAAAGATTATTTAAATGTTATATTTTTGTATTTCAAATGATATTAATCTGAATTAGTACTGTTATTAGATTTAGACTTCTACACAGAGCGTATCTCATAGCAACATGGTTTACATCCCTGCTCTGTCTGTCCGTCCATCGCGAGAAATTCATTTCTCAAGAACGACATATGCTAGAGACATGATCTATACCTCGTTAAAAAAGGTCTTGCCAAGACTAGCTCATAGCCATTGAGAACTCGTTTCTGGCGTGATTTTCAAGTGTCCTTTAGAATTTGATCTTATTTTATAAGTTTTATAAAAATCTGGTATAAAAAAATTTCTGATTATAAAAAATTATTTCTTCATTTTTTATATTGACTTCAACTAGAATTATTGTATGAATTAGTTATGTGAAGCTAATTTTCCTTTTCTCTTCTTGGAATAAATCTTATAATGATTTGTATGCCGTGCTGGCGTGGCCGTGCCGTTGCGGCCATTGTGCCGGTACCCGGGTTCGAATCCCGGTCGTGGCATGGTTGCTTCTTTCTTCTTTTGTGTTTCGTCTGTTTCTGCGGGTATAGCGTGAGCTGCCTCCTATGGCGTACCCTGGGCAACGTTTCGTCGGCTAAATACTCATATTTCTCGCCTCTTGCTGAGGTCAATAGTTTAAATACTAAGAGCCCGGGCATTGGCTAAAAAAAAAAAAAAAAAAAAATAATGATTTGTCTATTATAATGAATCTCCCAAATCAATGGAGAGCTTCTATTTTTTTCTATGGGATTTTAAAATTGAAATTTTGTGTTAAAATTTTATATTTATGTAAATTCTTTGGTTATTATCATTTTTAAATACATTCTTATTGATTAAATATTTTCTTATGTTTGTAAGCTAAAAGCCAATTTCCCTTTTCTCTTCTTGAAATAAATCTTACAATGATGGGTCTATCTTTAATATAATGGGATCTCCCAAATCTACGGAGAGCTTCAATCTTTTCTGTGGGGTTTTGAAATTGTAAAGTTTCTGAGATTTTAACATTCGCACTTCTTAGAAGCCGTGGGGCATTATGCAATCGCTACTGGGATTGCTGCTCCTACCTTGTTTTAAGTTAGGATTTTCTGTTTTAAAAATATTGCTTCATATTGTGAAGATTATTTTAAATAGTCCATCTTAAACCTTGTTTTATCATATTTTGTGTTTGGAACAATTGTGCTTCGGATAATAACCTAAAGCATTTATATCTTTCGGGAAGTTCATATGAGAACTAAACTTAATTGAAGAAATATTATTGAGTGGTTAGGTCAAGATTCCTTGTTATTGCGTTTGATCTTTGAAAGCATCATAAACTGAAAATTTTAAAATTTCCCACAAGCTTTAAATATAAAACGCCAAGTATTTTTGATTACATTTTTTAAAATTGTACTCTGCCAATAAGTCGCTAATAAAAGCTATAGTAGACATGATTGAATGCTGTAATTTAACTCAAAACTAGTTTGCAAAAAAAAACCAAAAAAAAAATACGATGCACCTCTAAAAACTGAGAACCTGGAAACTCGGTGTGTAAATGCCTTTCGGTTAGATATGCAAAGTCAATCACTTATAGCATTATCAAGAACTTCATCTGTTAATTAATGAATTGATGAATGTAGTAACTGCAACTGTTTTCTTAGTATAGCAATAAGTTAGTAAGAACTCCCATATCTTATAACATTCTGTATTTTTTCATTCTTAATAAATAATAATATTAACCAATGGAAAAGAACAACAACTTAAAACGAGTTGATAAACTTTGGTAAGTTATTGGTTTATTTCTTGCTGATAGTTTTATTTACACAAAATTTTTAAAACAAAATAAGACAATTTTTTTTAATTACCACAAAATAACATTGATAACTAGCCATTATATTTCTCTCTAAGAAATCAAATCTACAGTTAACTAGATGGTGAGGAATTTATAAATTTAGAAATTATTTTCGTTGTTAAACTTTTGCAAATTTGAAGTAGTTAGCTTAAGCTCAAGTTTTGAAGATTTTCTCTTTTAATTTTTTTTTTTTTTTTTTGCAAATCCAGATAAGAACTATCTTCTCCTAGTTGCAAAATTTAAGGTATCACTCTTACAGATAGAAATTTTTAGTATTTCTACTTTCATTGATATAAAGACATACATATTTGTAGTGAACAATTGTAATTACATGTTCATAGCAGAATGATTAGAAAACTTCTTTACTTTTCAAAAGCTAAGTATTTTTTAAATGCATTTTACTTAGAAACTTTTCAGTGAGAATTTTTTAAAAAGGAATTATGTACATAGGATCATATGGATCTATAGGATTACAATGTGAATTCTTACAATTATAATGATACTAGTACAGGTTTACACGGTAGTCATACCAAAAAAAGATGAAGAACGAACTATATATATCGAATTCTCTCGATGTGATGACCCACACTGTTGTTTGTGATACTATTCACTGATTTAAGAATACGATGGATAAGAGATACTTTTACTTAACTCAAAACCATGGTCGTTGTCTCTTAAGCAGAGACAGACAATGTATACACTTCCCGAAATATCTTGCTTGGGACCTTAGAGACGAATTCTATTCGTCTCCATAATAGTATATTTATAATAGTCTATATCTTTATTAGTAACAATACCAGGATACAATACAAATCCAGGATATCTGCAATACGATATTATACAACAGGATGTTTATATTTTGAAAAGCTTTTGAATTTACAGTATATGGCTAGAACTTTTTTTTTTCATGCTGAGAACATGTAATTGCCCCATTCATTAAAAACTTTTATTTCAGGAAAATTCTACATAATTCCAAATACATTGGAATTAATTCATTAATAGTAGTTCACATTTTATTACCTACAGTCGTTTTAGTAGCTTTCCATAGCTTTCAAAAATACTTTTCATTAAATAAACATAAAACAACGAAAGTATTGAGCAAAACCCTTAGAATATTTAATAATTTTAACTACATTAATAAATTAGATTTTCGATATATATTAATTGTTTGAATTTTATCAGTGATCTTAATACCAACTCATACAATAAACATATTAAAATTTTCATCTCCTGAGATATTAAATTCATGTAACTCTGTAATACTGTTCATCAACTTAAGAAAATAACTGCCATTACAACAATCGTGTGTTAATTAAACACTATATTTGAAAATTTATTCCCTATGAGTTACGACGCTTATAGAAATTATATTTTCTTTAATACAACTGAGTATTTGAGATAAATAACGAAGTATTTGCTTTGTGGTTTGTTCATAGAGTTATGTTTGTTTGTAAATTGGACAAAAAAATATCAGAATATATAAATTTAACTTTGACAAACTTTTCTTATGTAGCATAAGAAACACAATGTTTTCTTATGTTTGAAAATTTATTATAATGTATTATTTTTATTCATTTTTCTTATGGTTAAGAGACAGAGATTCTATTCAAAAAACATATTTAACTAAAAATTAAACTTTCAAACCTACTTAAAACATTAACTCAGAAACACATTAAAAACTATTTTGTAAACTCAACACGTAAAACCTACAAGATAGTCTATATGTTATCTCAACTCTCATTGGAGTGAGGTTTCCTGCAATGTTGACTTGCAAAGGAAACTTGACATTGCAAGAATACATTACAAGAATTTTTAGAGCAAGTTAATTTGTAGCTTTCATCCTCGTTAATTAGATTTATTGTTGGGCTTTGAAATATTTTCTTTTAATAAGTTGCTCAGTTTTCATTTGTGATATTCTTAGAAAACCTACAGAAATTTTAAACAAAATTTGAAATATAGTTTTATAATTGAATTCAAAGACTAATTACAAGTTTGTTTAAGATATCTGCATTTAACAACACCAATTCTTCATGAATGTCAAAATGCAAAAAAAAAATTCGTTATAAATAATAAATAATAAAATAATACAATTTAGCAAAAAAAAATTTGGAATGAAGTAATTTGGACTGTCTAAGAAAAGAGGAACATATTTATTGTTTTCTATAAAAATAAATAACTAAATAACCAAAAAAGAAAAGAGTAAATAAAAATTCAAAGGGGAAAAAAATCTTGTTCGCATTTTAAAGTAACGAAAAATATAAAATATAATTTTTTT